>JAPFRW010000014.1:0-234294 GCA_030778065.1 Akanthomyces uredinophilus | reverse complement strand
CCCTTTGAACCACTCCATTGCTGTCGAGCGAACACTGCTTGCCCCTTCCATTGCTCTTGTACATGTCACCCCATGTTCTTCTTCTTCTACTTCCTCCTCCTCCTCCTCCTCCTCCTCCACATTGGCCTTCTTCTTCCTGCCACCGCCGCTTCTCTTGACAACCTTGGACGGGCTTGCCTTTGCCTTTCTCGGGGTCGAAGGGGCGCTGCCCCCGCCGCTCTTGTTGTTCCAGCCCAGACGGACGGTCATCTGGCGGTAGCGCTCCTTGATGGACTTGGCGTTGCCGAGCGAGGCCGCGCTGGCGGCGGCGTCCCAGTCCACGTCGGGCTTGCCGTTCATGTTGGCAAAGATGGCCTTGAGGATGCGCATCTCGCCGTCGGTGAGTGTGATTTTCTCGTCGGTGGTCATGATGAGGGTAGGCGGTAGCTCTAGGGAGACAGCACGAAATTAGTTTCCATCCTGCTAGGGATTTGTTCTTGCTGGGTGAAAGATGTTATCACGTACTGCGATAAAAGGATAGTTTGGTTTGTGGAAGGCGCAGAAGAGTTGCAAGGGGAAATGATGCTGCGGGTGGAAAGGCTGAGTAGGTTGTGCGTGGCTTGGGGACGGAGTGAGGAAATGGTGTTGGTGTAAGTGGCAAGCGGGGAGGCCGGGTCGCAAGGTGTAAGAAAATCTGGTATTGAATGACGCCGGGGAAAAGAGCACTTGTTTTTTTTTTAAGCAGGGCAGAAGAGGTGGCAGTGAATATCTGGGAGCTTCGCAGCTTGCGGCAACCTCATGGGCCATGCCTGGCACCTGGCTTACACACAGCTAGTCACATTTACGAACAACGACATCGATGAATGTGGCAATCTTTTCTCGTAGTTATTGCTACTGTCTACCATAATCGCGATTTACTCATAATTAAAGCTCCAAGTCCGATTCTGAGCAATTTTAAATCAAATACCATGCATTGGTGTTCATCCAGATTGTTTGCAGAGCTGCCATGACGGCGGCCAGCCTCTTTTTAATGTTCGGGACGTATCGCCCTCAAAAAAGGGTAAAGCCGTCGCCGGGCTTCTCACTCTTGACTACGACATAGTCAAGCTCCTCCTTGATGGCCGGTTCAGGCGGCGTCTCGCTCTTCTCCTTGACCTCTTGAGCCTCGTCGTCCTCGTCATCCTCCTCGGGCTCCGCCTTCTTGACCTTGCGGCCACGGCCACCGCTGCCGGGTGCTTTGCGGGACTTGGTCACCTTGGTGGGCGTCGAGGGAATGTCGCCAGCATTGCCGGTCTTCTTGCTGGGGCTGTTGGCGTCGAGACCATATTTTCTTTTAATCTGTCCGAAGCGAACCTGTAATGGTACACCTGTCAGTCGCTGGTCCAGTAGCTTTGGCTGGGAGAAGGCGTACCTTGGCAACGCCGGAATTCTTGAAACCCGAACTCTCGGCAACGGCGTCCCAATCAATGTCGCCCTTGTTCTTCATGTGCTGGACAATGTTGAAGAAGAAGATGGCCTCGGACGGGGTAGGACCCGTCTTTCCGCTTTCGTCGGCCATGGTTGCTGGTGGTGGTGTTGGCGTCGTGGATGGCAGCGAGGGAGGGTGTGAGCGTCAGGCGGATCAAGTTTCAGACAGTAGAACTGTGGAAGAAGCTTACTTGAAATGGAATGGATGGTCGAAGCAGAAAACGGGCAAGTGCAGAAGCGTGGTGTTGGATTTGCCTAAAAGATTGTTGCGGAGGAACAATGGGAAAGATGATGTGGTGCAGGTGTTGTGGTGTAGGTGATGTGGTGTAGGTGATGTGGAAAGAAAGAAAGGGATTAATAAAGTACTATTTTGAAGGGAGAAAACGGTGTGCAGGCTGTCAAGCAGGAGGGCAGAGTGAAAGAGGCGGCCTCGTCAGCAGATGAGAGTTCTGTGCAAGGTGCTGAGTTAATGAACAGGAAGTGAGGTGCATCTCTTGGCCGCGGCGGTCAAGTTACCAAGACCCCAACCACCGGCCACAGGAGCCGTGAAGGACATTTACCACTACGTTTTTAGAGAATAATTAATCGCAAGGCTCAATATGGTAGTCTCATTTAAGCAGAAAAAAAAGCATAAAAATCGAATATTGTACATTTCTTTTGTTTCCTGCTCGGACCAGAAAGCAAAATCCTAAAACGCCAGATTTTCCATGAATAAATAACGCCGCTAACCAGAAAGATGGACTGCGACCCGGTGCCGACAAAGCATCTGAAGAGATAGGCAGTCTGGCCCGCCGAGGGCAAATCGCATCGGTGCGCATGTTTTTGTGGTTTTGTCATTAGGTCGTAACAAGAAAATAGCCTGAAGAGAAGCAACCGACGTCTGTCTAAAGCAGCAGCAGCAGCAGCAAGCAAGCACGTTTTTCCTCTTTATATTACATCAAATCTCCGTAGCTCGTTCCTCTTGGGCGAATATTGTCGTAGTGAGAGAAGTGTCATCGCTTCACCTCAAAGCATAATTTGTAATCGAAGAGATCATTGGGTATCATTAAAAGTGTCCGTCTTGGAAGTGATCATTCCAGAGAGACTGGGTGGCACTGAGATCGTTCTGACTGGAGAGATCAAAGGTGCCGCCAGGGCCGAAGCTGCTCAAGTCGATGGCAGCCTCAAAAGCAGAAAAATCGGGAGAGCCCTCGAGACCAGGCTCCTGCTTCAAAAAGTCGGGGCTCGCATCGAGGCTGTAACCTGGATGCTGCGGGATTTGATGGATGGCCGAAGGATTGAGAGACAGAGGCTGGGTCATGTCGTCGCTGCAAGGAGTCATGAATCGCGGGTTGTCGAAGTCGTCACCAAGATCGCCCATGTAGGGGGAGACATCTGGGGTGAACTGCAAGAGACATTGTGTTGGCAAAGGATTGTTCATGGGGTGCGCGCTGGCGGCTCGCTCAAACATACCTGAGGATACGACGCCAAGCTGATGCTCGACTCTGACTTGACGATGCTGTCCTTCTTGGTGTGGGAGTCCCTTCTGGAAGAAGAAGACGACGACGACGATTTCGAGACCTTGCTCGACTTCTCGCCCGAGCTGCGCCTCTTAGTGGGCTCGTGGCCAGTGATCGTGGAGCGGAAGCGAGAGTATCTCATTCTGGCGGCATGTCCATTCGTAATGGGCTGCAGTAGAACGGGGTCGTTGGCAACGACGGTCCAGTCGATCTGGGGAGAAATGAGTTAGAGGAGTAACACAAGAGTCGTTTGCAGCAAGTGGCCACTACTCACATCCTTCAGGTTCTTTTGCTTGAGAATGGCGAAAAGAAATCGAGCCATGGCATTGTCCGCGTTGGAAGTCATGGTGACGAGAAGTGTGTCAAGTAGTGCGAGTGTGGAAAAAAGATTGGGCGAGTCGAGGTTGATATGGATCGGATAGTTGCAGCAACCAAGACGGTGGAGTCGATTCAGAGTATGGTCAGGCGAGTTCCTGAAGGGCCGAGACAGATGAGCGGGAGAGGTAAAACTAGCTCAGGTCGGGACGAGTTGCAGTGGCTACGTGAACAAGGCGTAGAGAGACTATCAAGGGAGAAATTGTGGAGGAGAGCGTGAATGCAGCAGTGGCGAGGAGAGCAGAGGATGGAGTTGGGTTGAAGCGAACAGGTTGTTGGACTTGCGTCGACAATCAAGCACCGTGGAATGCGAGGTGCAAGAGTCGAATCATGTGGAGGATGGTTAACGGTAGGAAGATTTATATGCAAGGCACAGGGAGAGGGAGGAGAGAAGAGAGCATCGAGCGGCGGCAAGGCACCAAGGCCAGACGAGAAGCATATATATAGGAAGACAACGTACGACAAGGCTGGTGGGCCGGGTGTTGTTTCCCATGCCGAGAGCAAGGATGTCAGGGACTAACTTGGGTAAGGTCAAGTGGGAATTTGGGTTTTTTTAGCTGGATTCGCAACCCGCACGCCCCCAGGACGATGACGGGATGGGACAATTCTACTAGTTAAAATACAGCATGCAGAGGTAAATATTGGGGGTGGTTGTGATACCGGGGAACTGGTGAGAGAGAAGAAGAGGGTGTGGGAGAAGAGCAGAGGAGCGGGGGGGGGGGCGTTGTTGCCTGGCGCTGTGGGCAGAGGCAGTTGCTTGTTCGGGCCATGTTGGAGCCCCACTGGCTGCTGAGAAATGCGCTGCAGCCGCTAAAATCTTTTGGCGCTCTTGGAGCCCACTCCTCCCACTCAACCACTCACTGTACCTATCAGTAGCTCCAAGCCTCAGCCTCCCAGCGCTGGCACACTGTTGACACCGGAAGCTGCAAGGCTCGCCGAGCGCTGTTGGGTTGGCCTGGTGGAGAAGGCACTTAAACCCCCAGAAACTCGCCGCTCCAGCGCGTAAAGTGCTTGCCAACAGCGCTGTAGATCCAAGCTCAGCCCGGCACACATGCCAGACCATCAATAAACCTAAGAAACAGTCTTGCTTGTCCTTGTCGGAGGATCAATACTTGCAAGTTGATAGACGTTTCGCAATTGCCCGCGCAAGTCCGTCTTTCGCTGCAATTAACGGTAGACGAATCAGTCGTCGCAATCGTCATCGCGGCCCTTCCCCCCCCCCTCTCCAACTTTTCTGCCGCAAAAAGCAACTGCAGGGATCAGATTCGATTTTTTTTTTCTCAATCTTTCCCCTTGTCATTGAGTTCCTCCGTATTGTTCGCTTCTTTAATCCTGGCTTGAAACCCAGTGTGACTCATTGCTTCAAGACCCCATCGAATCGGCACAGCTAGACTCTGAAGTGGAGAGGGGGGTGTGGTGAGACTATCCGGGCGCCCATTCCGCCAAGATTCCTCAACAACCTAGTCATTTTGTACCTCACCCGCCAAATAATGCTTGTCGGTGACTTTTCTCTTCATAATCAATGAAAGAATAAATAGAAACAGTAGAGATCTGATAAAGGAAACCGTTGGTGACGTCTGTCGGGTAACTGGTAAAAAGCCGCAGCAGCCGAGAGAAAGGCGCAACTCACACCGTCATCCCTTGTGCCCAATTAATTTCCTTTCTTATTGCGTCGTTGCGCCTTGTTTCCTCATTTCTGATCAGCAATGATGGTGGTGGTGTGCGTGTGTCTCCTAGTGCGGCGGACCCATGTGTTGCTGCGCAGCCGAGAGCGCTGGAAAGGGAGCTCAGCCTACCTTGAAAGAGGGGTACCAAAAAACCATCACCAGTTTTTCTCAGAGGGAATTTTGGGCAAAAAGGCACTCAACAGGCCCAAAAAGACGAGGAAAATCCGTCACAATGCAGAAGAGCCATTTTGGACGCATTGCAGACATTTTCTGGCACCTCTATGGTCGCGACTGTCGACCAGCGGCCGTGGATAGCAGTGATGGTCTCGCAGCCGGCGCTCGGAAGACGCGACGGGGCGCGCACTCCTGCGACCCTCCCAGTGTCCGAGTCACCGCCAGGTTGCCACGAAAACACGTGATTGCGCTAGACCCGTTCGGGGGGGCTGCGCGGGCGAGCAAGACAGCGCCCCCGACGGTCCTGCTGCCTCTCGTATCATGTTTCCCAAGCCCGCCCGCATCCAGGTTTCGTGCCGTTCCATTCGATTCCACTCTGTGTGATTGCGTCCGTTAATTACGCATTCCATCTCTTAGCCGGGCTTTTTGTCAGAGAGGAAAAAGAAAGGAAAAGTCGAGATGTCGTCGGCTCATGCTGCCTGGAGCTTCCGGGACTTACAGACTGCAAATACAATCTGTACATACATAGTGGTGGTAGCAGACTCCGCGACCAGGGTACAAAGGTACCTGTGCGTGATACCGGTTGACTCTCACTTCGTAGGTGGCCGGCTAATCTGCGCCTGAATCCCGGCTATGCCAGGACATTGTCAGAAACAACAGCCAACAATCGCCAAAGCCACACCAAATATAAAAATCTCAGAGAATTATTTTCACGCGTAGGATCTTATGCGTCTCCACGGGCCCTTTTATCAATTGTCAGCCCGCGGCTGCCCAAGGCCACCAAGGTCGCCCATCCAGGCCGCAGCCTCGCCGTGAGGCAGCTCACCGAGTCTGGCGGCAGGTACGTACCGTCCGTTATGGCGTGCACGGGCCAACGTGCAGCCGGTCCGCCTCATCTCCACAATGCTGGACTCGGCTCTGCAGCCCAGAGGCCAGACGGGCAAAACCACCTGCTCCTCTGTCACGCACTACCAATTTTTCCCTCCCAGCCAGCGCCGTCCCTAACAGCAGATACCCTCGCTGCCCACACCACATCGCACCCACCACCCCCAGAGACATACCGCCGCCGGACTCAGTACGCCAGCGCCAGCGACCACACTCCAAAAAAAAGAGCTCGTGGTCTCTCCTCTCTTTGCGTCTTTCGCTCTGCGTTACGCGCGTGCAGAGACCACGCTGCTTTCGACCCACCTCGCCTGCCTCGTCCCGGGCCCTGCTTCTCTTACCTGCCGGCCATGAATAACAAGAATTGGAATGATCGCGCCGACAGGGACCTCTTCTTCACTATTCTGTCGGTAAAGAATATCGGCGTTATTAGTGGCGCAGAATGGACCATGATTGGCAACTACATGCGTGGCATGGGATATGGCTTCACAAATGAGGGCTGTCGGTAAGGATCTCATCTCACCCCGGCTTACACCACTCGGACTATCTTCAACCTTGGCTTCTTTTTTTTTTCATCTCATCTCATCATATATCCTTGCCTCTCTCCCCTCTTGTCTCTACACATTCAATCGCCGTTTCAATGCATCAGTACACTGCAGCTGCCTTCTCGTTCCACCACATTCCCACATATTGGCAGCCATGTATGCAATGGAACCTTTGGCCAATAGCAGCCTTGTCTTTGGATCCGAACTGCTACTAATATTCGCATTCCAGGCAACACTTTCAGGGCTTGCGCCGTGCGACAAACAAAATTGAAGCGGCTCCTCCCCCTGCGGACATGGCTCTTAGACGGGTTGATCCTAGCTTGAATCCCATCACCCGACGCCCGGGCCCAGGACGTGGCCGCCCCCGAAAGTCGCAGTCGGCGGCCGGTGAAGGCTCCGCGGGCCCAGAGTCTGCAGATGCCGGCAGCGTCACACCGTTGGACCCCAACATGAGCCTCTCGCCTGCCGTAGCCCCTGGTTCTGCCGTGACGGCGGCGGCACAGAGCCAATCGGGCCACACGCAGGCGATGGACATGGAGCAAGGCAGCGTCGACCATCAGATTGCCATGGAGGACGAGCAGGCCCTCGTCACCTCGGCCGGCGGCGCTCCCTTTCCAGATGCCTCTGCGAGTCATGGGCCCGATGCCAGCACGGACGAGCACCCGTCGAAACGAGCAAGGCTGGACGGCGACGCTATGGACCAGGAGTCTGCTATGGACGACGAGGCGGTGCTAGCATTGGCAGCCCACAATGGCACGACGCCCGCTGATTATGGAGAGTGAGATGCCTTCTTCCTCTCAAGTTCACAACTGCCATGCTAACGGTATGCGACTTTAGATTCGGCTATAATGATGCCTAGCCGTCTTGACCGGAACATTTGAACGGGATTACAGTCAACAGCGTTTCATCGGCGTTCATGGTTTTTCTCTGGATACACACGGCGCATTTCTTTGCTTTACAAGGTGACAAGGCTGTATTTTGACAGACATGTACGCATTTTGACTGCTCTTATTCTCTGTCTATGCATTAGAAGTGTAGAATCGCAATGTCGGAGAGGCTGCGCTGGGGTCAGGGGAAGCGGAGTTTTGCTGTTTCAACCTTTTTTTTTGGTCTCAGACGTTGGTACACGGAACGCTCGCTGGAAATGAATACAATTACTTGGCTACTTGTCCTCGGCTCGGTAATTAAAGGAGTCCAATTGACCAGCTCTACTGCTTTAAGCAGCGGGGAGCACAGCATGGCAGTAGTGATTTTTGTTTTATTTTTAGAAACTACGCCGTCTCCTACCGAGTTGATCTGTCAAAGTGAATCGACGTTTACAATCAAGGCACGGCTTTCTGTTGCAAACAGGCAGCCGTTGCCATCGTTCAGCACGGCGTTTGCACTCACCGGCCGTCCCAAAAGCCTGCCTCGATCGACTCACCCTGTTCATTCACATCTCGACACAATCGACTCCAAACTGTTCAACTCGTCCGTGCTTCTTTTTTTTTTCAAGTTCCCAGTCACGATTATTATTGTTTTTTTCTACCCTCTCCCACCATCGACTTAAACATCCCGGTCCGAATCGCAATCATGCCGCCAAAGGCCGGCGTCTGGGAGAATGCAGACTTCCTGCAGGAGCTGTGCCTGGCGCTCTTCCACGTCGGCAGCAATGGCGGCGCGCTGAGTATGCAAGCCAAGAGCGCCATCGAGGTCTATCTCAAAGCTCAGGGCTATAATCAGTCGTGGGAGTCTGTCCGGTAAGACTACGCTCTACATTTCTCAGTCATCAGCCTCATCCGCTTCGTTTTCATGTCTTTTTAATTGCATGCTTCTCGTTCGTTGACCGTCCTCGGCGCGTTCGTTGCTTGCGGCTGCCTTTGGGCGCGTGTTTTCCTGATAGGCGGTGAATTGAGCCGCCGCTGCTGCCACATCATTCTTTTGCCTGCTAATCGAGCTTCATCCTCACTTCCTCCCTTTCCACCCTTTCAACCTTCCAACTTGCCATCTGGCTATCACTGGCTCTTCTTTTTGCCAAATCCTTGTCAATCAGCAGACGCTCCCTCTATTGCTCGTTCATCTGTTTATTCTACCTCTCAATCTCACCTTATTTCGCAAGTGCCGCCGTCATGGGTCGTACAATGATGAAATGGGATGCCGCAGCCCACGAGGACATGCTTATTTGCATCGTCAGGCACTGCGAGCTGAACTCGGGCAACATGGGCAAGGTTTTGGCTGATATGCAAAAGAAAGGCTATGAGTTTACTGAAAATGCCTTCCGGTATGAGCTCCCCTGTCCATGGTCATCTTCTTGTCTCGTTTTCCATCCGCGTTCTGGCTGTTTTCTGTTATTTTCGCCTTCTCTGTTGCTTTTATTTTTCCCACTCTCGGTACGGGTATTTGGCGTGCAGATCAGTCATTTGCCCATCAAACTGCCGTGACCGCTCCCGCATCTCTACTTGCATTCACTTCCTCCCCCAGTTCCAACTTCCCACCACAACACCCTTTCACTACCCACTCCACGCTATCCAGCTGATACTGCAATTTGCCATTGTCTTTTTTTTGTTGATCAGAATCCATCATTATCATATCGACTCCGCTCAATCTATCTCGTCCTTTTTCATCATGTCCGAGAAACCCTCTCAGAGATGGAACGCTGTCGCTCACGAGGCTCTGCTCTTCGCCATGATTGAAGAGTTCAGACCCAGCAAAGACAAGATCATTTCCATTGTGGAGCGAATGAGCCAGCAGGGTCACCATTTTACCTTTAATGGAGTCAAGTATTTGACCGTCCCCCTTTCCCATCCGTCTTTGCGTTCATACCCTGCCTAATTCTTCTATCCTATCGACTCCCCCTGCTAATGTTCCTGCTCATCTCTAGCCAGCACATTCAGAAGCTTCGCAAGGCTCGCGACACTTCTGCGCTCGACAGTTCTGGTGATGGCGGCTCCAAGCCCACCACCCCGCGCAAGTCCACCCCGCGCAAGACCGCACCATCCAACCGCAAACATAAGATGGAAGGAGAGGAGGACGAGCTGAGTCTCGATCTCAAGGCCGAGTACGAAGAAGACACCAGATCTACTCCCTCCAAGCGCCTCAAGAAGGAGTAAGTCTTGCCCAACTGGCCCCTGTTTTTGAACTTTGGATATACTGACACTTCTCCTGTTGGAAGACTTTCATCTGAGGTTCCTGACTGGAAGAATGCAGCCTTCCGTGACAGCGAGATCTAAACCGGCCCGTTGTGCATGCTGCCAGCTAGTGCAGTCCTGATACAGCGAGGCGCACATTGAGCGATACCAAAAAACAAGGAGTTACAAGGGTCTGTTTGCTTTGCTAAATGGGGGATTTATGGACACGAGATACCAGACGATTTGGCGAAAGGAAAAGATTGGATGAGACTGGATTTTTTGACACGGCATCGGAAAGCTAGGTATAGAGAGCTAGAGCTCTAAATGAGCATCAATACAGCGCTTTACCTTTGCCTCCCCTGAGATATTCTCCTTTGTAGCTTGGTGCGCCATGGTCGACCGTCACGGATACGAGAACCTCCGTCGCGAAGCGCGTTGTGCGGCAGGTGCGCGACCTGTTCAGGACAAGTGCGCGTCACGAAATACGATAGCCTTGGAATCACTTTGACGTTATTTGTCATTTTTCTATATCTGCCTCTTGGATTTTTGCCAGAAGCCAGGGGCGCGGTTGCAGCGCCGCGCCAAAAGCGAGCAAGTCGCAATGTTTGTAGGTGTGAAAATTTTCGGCGCAATTGGATGGCTCTCCTACAGCACCACCACTCCGTTCAGTATTCAAGCCTGGTGAGCCCGGCTTCGATTCGGCGATTTCTCTGCGTGCTTGCCATTTTTCGATCCCGTTTCAGGCGGTTGCTGCAGCAAGAGTCTCGCCTCCCGACTTTTGTTGCGGCACGGTGTAAGTGCCCTTCACGCTCAGCATGGTACCACGACATTGATTCGCCAAACTAAGGCAAGACCATCTTTCCCTGTAATACACTTATGAAAAGATGTTTCATGCGCTGTTAGGAACGATTATACAGGCACTAGCCAAAGTGTGCTGGCGCAGCGACACCGAGTTACTTCACAGAAGTTGTGCCGGGTAGGTAAAATATGACAAAGGTGGAGGGCATCACCGCACAGTAACTAAGCGTGTTTGTACCCACGAGCTTCCCTTATAGATGTCAATAATTACCTTCCTAAATAAGCTTGGGCTAATGGTCTAGGGGTATGATTTTCGTTTTGCATACACAAGGATACCGATGACCTCCGCACCGCAAGGTTAGCAGGATTAGGTCCCCAGTAGTTCACTACGAAAGGTCCGGGGTTCAAATCCCCGTTGGTCCACTCTTCACTTCTTTTTTTGCGTAGCATTAAATACGGCGCCCTTGCTGCTGGCGATGTTGTGTGTAATTTTTTTTTGTTTCGCTGACTTATTAGGTGGCCTTCTTACTGCTCCAGAGTTGCCGGTACTATTTGCTCGCTTGGCTGCGGCTTGCCCTCATGAACGCCGTGAGGCAAAGAACATGTCGCAGACCAAGGCGGACATTTCGCTGACTGTGCAGGACGATTCTACCAAAAACCCAAAATGGATAGCACATCATGTCTATTGAATTTCACTTGAAAGAGTAACAAACGCCTTAATAATACATATCATACACCCATCGCTTCACCAGCTGGCAATCTCTTCAACGACGGAACAAGCACCCTCTGCTCCAGCCAGCTGGAAGCGCAATCTTGCCAACGCATCACTTTTCTGTACTTGTACTTCCATCAGCACAACTCGCTGACCCTCCAGGATTTGTGCCGCCTCGTGTACGTCCACAGGACCGCTCTCCTCCACAGCTATCCACCTCTCGGCAATGACCGCGGCCGGGCCGCTCTGCCACGCGCCTTCATGCCGTGGGTAGGACTGCAAGACATGCAGCGCGCGCCGCCGGATGCTCGGGTCGCGACAGCGTGTGGCGACGAAAAAAGTCGGAATCATATAGCCGAGGTCGAGGCTCAAGGAGACGGCCCCAGACTCTTGAAAGATTGCAGCAGAGAGCTTCTCGGAAAAGCCCACCACGTCACGAAACATGCCCGTGGCATTGTCGTAGCGAGTCTCGGGTCCACGAAAGCCAGTCTTCAGAAGCGTCTTTGCGCATGTGAACCATAGTTGGACGTTGAGGATGGACAATGAATCCGACGAGATTTTGTTTGCAGCGCACCATCTCTCCCAATGCACAGCCCATTCCCTCAAGTGTCGTGAGTACTTGTCAATGACAGACTGTCGCTGAGCCGCCTCTGCTTCAGCTATTCCCGGGATGATTTCACTTCCCAACCGCAGTAAACACCGTGTAATGTTCATGAGCGAGGCATTTGCATCTTGTATGCTTGCGAAAGCGTCCATGGCTAGTCCCCGGTCGAATTCCACCGATTCCTGGCCCAGCGCACGATATGGCGCCGAGTCGTCCGAGAACGAAATAGCCGAGATGTCCATCCTTGCCAACACTAGCATAATCTCATGAACAATTCCGGCGAGCGACGCTTTTTGGCGTATTTGGTGATGGAACCGAGCAGCCAGAGCGCGACCACTGTCCATGTGTCGCTGGCTGGCTAGGTAGTCGCCGCGAACCCCCTCCCAGGCAACGAATAAGAGGCACACTATGAGAACACGATGCATCTGAGTCGGGGCCGCGTTTGCGACTAGCTGTCTGGCCTCGCCCAGCGCTACAGTGTACTGCTCTTTGGCATACAGCATGTGCTGTCTGGATGCATGCTCGTCTTGTCGGTCAAGCATGCCGCTGTGCATGGCTGCCAGCGCCAAGACGGCGTGCTTCACGGCTGGCTCAGCATGGAAGGCTTGCAGAATGATGCGATTCCAGAACGGAGAATCGACCTGTGACAATGTTAGAGGAACAAGAGCACTGGAAAAGTCAAAATAACCAGAGCCAAGGAGAACATGATAGAAAAAAAAATCTAAAAGAACAGCTCGAGATTTTCTTACCGTCAAGTTCGTACAAGCAACTGTGCAGCACCGGAAGAATTGAAAGTATCGCCGCTCCAGCTTCCCTCGGAACGCGCCGTCGATGAGCATCGTATGCGCCAAGCTTCGCCCGCCGATTGCTAGCTCCGATCCGTGACCCTGTCGCCGGCTTGCCTGCAGCAGCTCCGTCCGAGCAAACGGCAAGACTGAATAGCCGTCGCATGCGCGACCGGTGGAGCGACACTTGCGGCAGGCTGGCTTCGCCTCATCGCACTTTACCTTGCGGATGCGACACGTCAGGCACCCTCCCGTCCCGACGAGGCTGCTTCTGGGACGCGTCGTTGCGTTGGCGTCCTGCATGTGGCTTTGTCGTCCTTTGTCATGGCCTTTGCTGTCGTCAAGCGCATGTAGCGGCTGCTTGCGCTTTTCTCATTTTTTCTTTCCCCGCCGAGGCTTGGTCCCCGGCTTCTTCATCAGGACTATTCTGAGGTTTTGGCTGGTGGCTGTGCTGCCGGGAAGAGGGGAGATCGCCATGGGTCGCGGGCCTGCGATTGGACGGCTCGCCGACGTTGGCCAAGCTTCGCGGCTGACCGGCAGCCCACAAGGCTGTAAAGGAAATTGACATACATCAGCGTACGATTTTAGGCAAGTTCCGAATCCGACGAGACACGAAGCGGAGCTCACACGCTTGTTCTGATTCGATGGCTCGCCGGATTTTGGTGGTCAACACTTACTGAGAGATGCGTTGCTGCGTTCTGCCAGTATAAGTAGAGGCTCGTGGAATAAAAGATTGAGAAATAAGAGATTGAGAAACATCAACGCATTCCACAATCAAACTATCGCTGACAGAGTGAAAAAAAATGAAGCTACAAGTTTCTTTATTTTTCTTTAGCTCGTTGCTCTTGTTGAGCGCCGCTCAATTCCCGGACGATGCAGATGGCGTCACGACCAAGCATATTGAAGGCCAGCCTGAGGTCTCAATTTCTTACAAAGAGACAAACATTTGCGAAACAAAAGCCAAAGCCTGGGCTGGATACGTGCATATGCCCTCGTGGTTTATGAGCGAGATTCAGACCGCCGACCCATACAATGTGTCCCTGTTCTTCTGGTTTTTTGAGGCGCGAAACTCGCCCTCCAACGCATCTACTGGCATCTACCTGGCTGGAGGACCCGGCGCACCGTCCATGAGCGATCTTGTCTCCGGAACAGGGTCTTGCTATGTCAAAAGCGACTCCAACAGCACAGAGGATAACGCGTGGTCTTGGAACAATGACATGAACATGCTGTACATTGACCAGCCGGTCAGCACCGGCTACTCTTACACCAAACGAATCCACTCAACCCTCAACATGCTATTCCTAGGAACTCCACAGACTGAGACCGGTATCACACCGATTGACGCGTACGGCGGCTCTGTGCCCCCCGAGAACAGCACCTTTCTCCACGGCACCTTTTCCGAGCAGAATCCCGACAAGACGGTCAACAGCACGCTGTCCGCCGCCAAGACCCTCTGGAATTTCTCGCAAGTCTGGTTCCCGCACTTCCCCAAGTATCGCACAGACGACAAGCGAGTCAGCATCTGGGGAAACTCGTACGGCGGCTTCTACGTGCCTACCACGGCCTCTTACACGTTGCAGCAGAACAGCAAGATTCGCCAGGGCACGCTCAACGGGACCATCATCCCAATTGATGCCGTCGGCTGGACAAATGGATGCGTGGACATGCTACATCAGGGCGAGTGGTTCCCCGAGCAGGCCTACAACAACACGTACGGGCTGCAAGTTATTGCCGAGGATGTGTACGAACAGGCTTTGCAGAACTTTACCATGCCCGGAGGCTGCCGGGATCAAATTACCGAGTGCCGTCGCCTTGGAGATCTCTACGACCCTGATCAACTCAACACCAACTCCAATGTCACGGATGCCTGCGTCGGCGCCACTCTCTACTGCTTTGGCTATGTCATGGGCGCCTACGAGGTTGCCAGCAACCGCAGCGTCTTTGACATGGCGCATCTCAAGCCCGACCCGTACCCCCCTTCCTACGCCAATGGGTTCTTCAACCAAGCATGGGTGCAGAAAGAGCTCGGCGTCTCTGTCAATCACACGGGGTCCTTGCTCTCCAACAATGTGATGCTCTACGGCAGTGGGGACCCTGTCCGCACCGCCGGCCTGCCGATGGTGCAGTATCTTCTCGAAAATGGCGTCAAAGTTGTCATGATGTATGGCGATCGCGACTATCGCTGCCCGTGGAACGGCGCGGAGAAGCTCAGTCTCCAGCTGCAGTGGTCGGGCGCCGACGCCTTCCGGAGCGCCGGCTACCAGCACGTCAAGACGAGTGAGTGTTCGAGCAAAGGTGTTGTTCGGCAGCACGGCAACCTGTCGTTTGCCCGGATCTTTGACGCCGGACATGACGGTAAGTCAAAGGATTAGCAAAGATTCGACAAGGAAATTGCAAGAAAAAAAAAACTGACAATTCTTGCAGCCCAGGGCTACCAGCCGGAGATTGTCTCGAAGCTCGTCAGCCGCGCCATTGCTGGCAAGGACCTCGCGACTGGCGAACACGCAACGACTGGCCACGGGGCCAATTACACGACGCATGGCCCGCTGAGCAGCTTCGGCATCAAAAATAAGCTGCCGGAGCCGCCGGCCTTTGAGTGCAGCCTGTGGAATGTGCTGTCCTCGTGCACGAGGGAGCAATACGAGGCTTTGGTGGCCGGCACCGCAGAGGTGGAAAGCTACAAGGTGGTAAAGCCCGCAGGAGGAAGCCCGGGATCGATTATACAGGTTTTGTAGAGTGATTGCGGCGCAAGTGAAGATGGAATTTTACCTGGCGAGCCCTTTCATCAACGAGGGAAGCTTTCTCCCTTTACAATATTCAGGCTGCACGATAAAGAGATGTTGACAACGTACATTGGAGAAATCAATTAAATCAAAGGCCAGATAACTGTTGCTTGTATACCTTTACGCTGTTGAAGTATTTATTCCCGATGGCTGGCTGCCGGGTGAACGATTCTGGCTTCTCAGTAGCTCTACCAAACCAGCAATACACGTGAAAATGATCCAAAGGCTGTATTCGCCAGGAATTACCACATACAGTAAAGTGTGAAATGCAAAGATTGGTGGGGAATCGACAACGCACGGAGCGAGGTGCTGCGTGAACAGGTCAGTTTCACGACAAAAGTGAACTGTTGCTGAAGACCACCTGCTTCTCTCACGCCAGACTTCAGTAACTTCACATTACCAACCAGAAATCTTTACTTTCACTTCATTGCCCTCTACCTTTTCAATCTCCCTACTATTTAAATTCCCCGACCCCCCGTACCTCCCTGGCCCTTCCTCTTCCTACACCACCACCTTCCTCTTCACAACACTTCTTCTCGCCCATACCGGCCCTTCACCTTTTGCAGCCCCTTTTTTCCCCAAACCTCTCACATCTTTCAAGACCTCGTCGCAATGGCCAACACCAAGAATGACGCCGACACTCCTAAGACCAGTGCTGTCAAGAAGTGGAGTCCCGATGCTGAACGAGATCTTTGTCTCTCCATGCTCATGAGCAGCGGCGGCGAGATTGGCAAGGTCGCTCCCGACTGGAACTCTACCCATAGCTTCATGGTTGCCATGGGGTACGAGTTTACCAAGGACGCCATGAAGTACGTTGCAGCGCACATACACACATCGACAACGTAAACTCGTGGCTGACTTATTTCCTTCGCTTTCTGCAACCCACAGCCAGCGATGGAGCAAGACCCTGTTAAAGGACTTTAAAGCTCGCCACAAAGACTCCGACTTTGCTCCCTTCACCCCTACCACCAAAAAGACTCCCACCAAGCGCAAGAAGGCTGCCGACGCCGCCGTCGAGGCCGAGGCCGCCACCACCGACGAGGCCGCCACCGAAGAAGCCGTCGCCGCCACGCCTCCCGCTACACCCACCAAGGGTCGCAAGCGCGCTCCCGCCAAGCCCAGGGCTGCTGCTGCTGGCCCTGCCAAGCCCCGCGGCCGCAAGCCCAAGTCTGCCGAGACTGTCAAGGCCGAGGAAGAGGAGGAGGAAGAGGAGCCAGAGAAGCCTGCTCCAGCCAAGGCCACGGCCGCAAAAAAGGCGCCCGAGGCAGACGGCGAGGGTAAGTTGCACTCGATTGCGCACTCTTTACTGGAAGCATAAAAGCTCACATTTCTCCTCAACAGACGAGGACACTGAAGAGGCTGCTCAGGACCAGCCCAGCCCGGCCAAGAAGGCCAAGGTCGAGCCCAAGGAGGAGGACACTGAAATGGCCGATGAGGCCTAGAATCACCCTTTATGTTGCTGCGATTTGCTTTGATGAACAGAGGCAAGCTACATATGAAGGCGGGGCGGGGTTTCCTTGGCTTTTGATACTTTCATTACTTCCACCCGCAAAAAAGTCGGGACAAGGAACAAGTTGACTTGCAGAGATTGGCCTCACTGGCGCGTTTTCTTGGCCACAATAAGAGGAGTTTTATCGCATTCGGATTACTTTTGCCAGTTAGCTTTCGGAATAACAATAGTTCATGATATTTTGCTACTCTGGATGGGGACAAACACCGTAGATGTAGAATCGAAACTACTTAGAGATTCTTTTTGCCATTGGCCTTGACCGATCTATCTCATCTCTGACCCAAAAAAAATTGCCATAAACGCCGCCATGGTATTCACAATTTACCTCAAATGCTAGACTATCGCGGCTGTCTTCCGTCCAGCCGGTGGCCATCACCAGTGCCCTTCTTCTCGGGAGCCTTGCCTTTGCCATCGTCTTCGCCCTTGCGTTTGACTGTGCCCCGCAGGCTCTGTCCTTGTCCCGCAAAGTGAGGCTTGCCGGCGCTCTCCTTTTCCTTTTCCTTGTCTGCATCGGTCTTGACGGGTGTGATCTCGTAGCCAAAGAAGAGCTTGTTTGGCGCAAGTCGGAGGGGAGCGGGCGCGCCGGTCTGTCGTCGCGGAACCACGGTGGTGTCGACGGGCACAGGCGTAGCTGGCTTTGGAGTGGCAGTTTTGCTGCCCTTCTTGGCGACCCGCTGCCCTTCGCCGAGGAAGTTGGTGGGATTGCTGGTGACGGACGGGGCGATGGCGCCATAGTTGATTGCTTGAGCCATGGTGCCTTGGCTGTGTAGGACGCCGCCCGCCGGAACTCCAGGTCGTGTGCTGGGGGTGCTCGTGCCACTATTACGCTCTGGCTCAACGTAGCCAACGGGCGGTGCAAATTCGACGGATACGTCGGTCTCGATCATGCTGACACCCATCTTGTCCGTCTCCGGCTTCACGTCCAACACCGCCACGTCGTATACCTCGTCGTTGTATTCAAAGTTGAAAATGTCGCCCTTGGTGAGCGTGGCAAAGTTCCGAAAAGCACGTTCCAGCACAGCCTTGGGATCGCTAATCTCGAGGAAGTTGGTAGACTGCGGCTGCAGCTTGACCATCTTGGCCAGCTCGAGCAGCGTCGTGCGGATCTGGATCATATCACCGACTTCCATACCTAGCGTCTCCATCATCTGGCTTGTGTTAGATGACGCAACAGCAATGCAACATTTATTCGGGAGCTTACCCATTGTGGGATATACGCCCTGCCTTCTTCTGCAATGAACTCGAGGACACCGGCGTGCGAGTGCCGTCCTTTTTCGCCATTGATGAGTTCCATCAACAAAGGCCACTGCACATGGAGCTTTGATACCTTGTCGAGCGCCGAAGCCGGGAGAAGAATCTTGGAGCCGTAGTTGAGCTCTGGTCGCTCGTTGCCAGGAGCCATAATGACGGGGTAGCATCTGTAGTATTCGTCGAATCGCTGGATAATCGGTCGTCGGCCGTGGCGCGCCATGTTGTAGAGGTGATCCGAGTTGCCCGGATCAAAGTTGCCTCCAAATCCAGGTTGAAACTTGAAAACACAAGTCAGCCTGCAATCGATGCGGCATGGAGCAGGCAAGGGTGACGTACCATGTTGCTAGAGTGAATGCGCCTGCTTGCGCGGTACGGTCTGGCGGGGTGTGGCAAGAACTCGGAAATGACTTTCGACCCTGGCTTCGGGTTGGAATAACCCGTTTGACGTCAATATAGGCTGAAAATCTCTGATTCGCCGGCTTGAGCGAGTTTCTTTCCTGTTGCCCGGGAGTGTCGTTGTGTTGTGCAGGATGTCTTTCTTGGAGCAAAGTCGCCTCGTTGTGTCGAGGCAGCTGTCGGAATGACGCAGGGACTAAACCGCTTTAGTCATCCAGGCACTAAGTAGCTCGCGCCGCCACAGCTCAAAAAGAAGGCTTGAATTTTCTTTGAACTGTAACCTTTTATAAATCCAAATGGACGGAGTATGTTGGGCCGAAATAAAAATAGTGATGATTTCTCAAGGGTTCGTGCCGGCACTCAGTCAATAGCCGTTGGGGGCGATTTCTCCGAGTAGTGCCACCATCGCCAGCAAGTGGAGATTGCCCGAGCTACCAGTGCATCCAAGTAATCTTGCAAACCGTGCTCAGCAAATCATCAAAAATTACGTGGGCCTATTTTACCTACAGTATCATCTCAGACGAGAGAGCTGTTGTGCTCACAATAAGACTCGATCGTCATCTTCGACTCGGCCGTCTCTTGGAAATGAAAAGCTTCGCCACTTGACAAGTACAACACTTGGGTCAAGATAATACCTTCGGAGCAGGCCCTCATTATCTATATACGGCACGCAAAATTGCTTTCGGCTGAGACTTTAAGCCGTTCAAGCCGAGCGTGCAGGAGGAGGAGGAGGAGGAGGAGGAGGAGGAGGAGGAACAGGCTGAGCCGCCCAAGACCCGGTGCCCACCGCGGGCCGCAATCGAGAGATCCAGTATCGGCGAGACATGTGTGTTGATCAACGGAGGTTATTAATCCCGCCAAGCGATAAATCAATATGATATATGGCGTTGGTCCGTACGAGGATTACCACGTGGTGATGTTCCATGGGCGAGAGCCTCGCCTACCTTCTTAAGTTGGTTAGCTGCGCAGGTGCTTATATCCAATGATGTCAAAGCGCGCGCTGCACCATACGAAGTAGTCCTGCACCCCATGTGTTTACAGCAACCTTAAGTTGGCGATGACAGTGGAAAGTTCTGCGGGGTGAGAGCGCCTTCAGTAAGTCTTCTCGTATAGACGTGCTGGATCGGACTAGCCTCGCGGCAGATGCGGCGGAGCTTTGTATTCCCCCGAAAGTCAATTTATTCTGGTCAGTGAGACCAGACGACAAAGCGATACGTTGCATGCGTAATTTGAATATTATTCTTCGTTCAGGTGAAAAAGGTGGAAAGCGCTGCATGGACATGTCATGGCGCAGCTGGACGCCTCGGCTTGGTGTAGGTCTCAGACTTAATATATAAGCAGACAGCCCGTCTGGAGTGTGAGCTGATATGGCTTCCAAGTCAAGGTGCTGCCAAATAGTCTGCAGCCCGCCTTAGCACCCCCAATATGATTGCCAAAAACACTGCATTCTGGCTTTTGGCCGTGACGAGCACCAACGTGCTGGCCCAGGATGCAGAGGCCTGGTACAAAGCTCATCCCGGCATGGCCCATATCAAAAGGGTGAATCAGGACACGCATCAAATTGTGGATGAGCACAGCCGTACTCGGTTTTTCCATGGCACAAATGTTGTCATGAAGGAAGCTCCGTGGTATCGACCAATGGATTGGACCCCGGGAGTATCGACCTTTGGCCAACAAGACGTCCAAAACCTACATGACATGGGCGTCAATATTGTCCGTCTTGGACACCACTGGGCAGGTGCAGAGCCAGCACGAGGTGAATACAACCAAACATTCTTGGACATCATGAAGCAGCAAACACAGCTCGCAGAAGAGCAAGGCATCTACGTATTAGTGGATGTCCACCAAGATGTGCTGGCCAAGCAACTGTGCGGCCACGGCGTACCTGATGTAAGTCATAAAAGAACATTTTCCTGACGCAGTGATTGACATGAATACATAGTGGTTTGTCAAAAAAGACTGGATTACAGGGTTTAGACGATTCCCATTTCCTCTCAAGCTCACATCATTTACTACCGATAGCAATGGCTTCCCCTCACCTGAGTCGCAATGCAGCAGCATCGACTGGTCGCTGAGCTACGCGACAGTTGCCGTCGGAAATGCGTTCGGAAGACTGTATGATAACTATGATGGCCTGGGAGATGCTTTTGCTGCGTACTGGAAGAAGCTGGCCTCGCAATACGTCGAAACCACCAACGTCGTTGGATATAATTTGCTGAATGAACCCTGGGCTGGCGACACGTACAAAGATCCAACACTCCTGACGCCAGGCGTCGCCGACCACAAGGCACTGGAGGGACTCTGGAACCGCGCAGCAAAACAAATCAGGAGCATCGACAACGACACGCTGATTTGGTTCGAGGGCACCACCCTTGACGTACTTTCAGGCTTCAACAATGTGCCGCTTGGCGACGGTTCAAAGACGGTGCACTCTTTCCATTACTACCATCCGCCGCAGCTCGGTACCATCTCCGACACGCTCTACAACCGCCAAAAGGACAATGTGCGCCTCAAGACTGCCGGTGTCTTGACGGAGTTAACGTTTTGGATGGGCGACGACAAGCAAATGAGTGCCATGGCAGACGCCATGAAGGCGACCGACGACAACATGGTTTCCTGGATTGGCTGGGCGTACGAAAATCTTTACAACGGAACCTCGGGGAAGCCCTATCCTCAGCTGCAGCAGCACTACAGTCGCGCATATCCGGCGGCCATTGCCGGTACACCAAAGTCTTTTAGCTTCGAGGAGAGCTCGGGAACATTTAACCTGCAGTTTACGAGCGACCCGACCATTGTTGCACCTACGGAAATTATCCTGCCAGCGTCGACGTTCCCCAATGGCTACGACGTGCAAATTTCACCTCAAGGCAGTTTGGTGCAGCATTCGCGGGATGATCGCACTCTGGCTTTCTTTACCTCCAAATCCCTTGCCTCGTCGACGTCTATTTCTCTGACCATCACGCGCAAGTAGTGGCTCGCATCACTCAGCAGCATAATATTTGACATAAAACTCATTCCTGCCCAAGCGGCTAAGAATTGTTCTAGATATGCAATCTAACTTTGCAACATAAAACGAATTGATCAAGTCATGATTATACGTAACACAAGTCTTTCCGATCAACCAATACTTGAGCGCATCTACCAATCTACTTCATTGTGATCCTGAGCGCATTGAATGACCATAATATCGACTTTCAAAAAGATCCTCCTCATCCATCGAAAGCCCGATTTCTGTTCACGAGGAGTTCTAGGAAAGTAAGTAGTACCTATGCGCAATCGCTGTAAGTGCTCGGTGCCAGCCAAAGCTCTCAGTGACCAATAAGTGGGCCATCGTGGACATCTTCAAGCTCCAAATGGAGCGACCTGACTTGACTTCCTCAGCCATGCGCCACGAAATCTGAGCTGTGACCGGTTGCAGTAAAGCTTCGAGCATCCATTATAGGACTCATACATCGAGCTTAAAGTAACTTGAATCGACAAAGCCCTGCTCTTTCGCACAATGTCGTCTCGCCACAACGCCGGCCGCCCTCGTCGCGACGGCGAGACGTTTGCCAGGACACACCATCACGACAACCAGCAGGAGGACGAGTCGCGGGTAAAGTTTGACGTGCGAAACCCGTCTACGTTGGCTCCTGATGCGCGGGAAGACGACGCAATACTCGACGCAGATGTGATCGGTGCCAGCGCGGCGACGAAGCGCGGTGCTGTCAATCTCGACGGCTACGATAGCGACTCCGACAATGACACGTTTAATGCTCGAGCTGAAGGCCGAAAGAAGGGCAAAGTCGACATAAACGAGCAACTCGACAATTACGATAGCAAAGCCACGCATGGGGGTCCATCCACCGCAAGAAACGACGATGACGATGATGACGATATGTTTGCAGCGGCCGATGGCGAGGATCGCGAAGACGACGATGACGACCCCAAAGCTTCCGCAAACAAAAAGAAAAAAGTACAATTTATGGAGGTCAACGAAATTGAGGGCCAAGAACAGAAGAGCAAAAGCGGCGGCACGGTGCACCTGGACGATGGCGAGAGTAGCGATGCGGAATCCGAAAAGGAGCTTCTTGCCCAGGAAGAAGGAGTCGATGAAGAGGTTGGCGCAGGCGGTCTGAAACGCAACGCTCCCAAGGTGGAAGCTTTTAACCTCAATGCGGAAATGGAAGAGGGCCGATACGATGATCAAGGCAACTACGTCCGCAAAGCTGGCGATCCAGACGCCGTGCACGACAACTGGCTCAACGGGCTGAGCAAAAAAGAGATGAAAAGGGCAGCAGAGGCGCATGAAAAGCGAGAGTCAGAAGCCAGGCAGCGTCGCCTGGAAGACGACGGTCTGCTTAGCTCGGACCTTCTCAAGACTCTGATAGTGCACCTGGAGCGGGCAGAGACGCCCTTGGAAGCACTGGCACGCCTAGGCAAAGGCCAAAAAAAGACCAAGAAGATTCCACAGTGGAAGCTAAAAAAGTTGAACAAAGGCATGGATGTGGATCAAAAGGCAGAGCAACCAGATCCAGAGCAACTGCGCATCAAGACTGCTATTGACGGCATCACCGAGGCGGCAGACAAACTCCTCAGCCGTGGTCTTGAGGACGTGTACGACCAAGAGCGTGAAGTTCTGGTCCGCGAGTACCGCAAGGAATCCGGCGAGGACTGGGTTGAGCCGGCACGAGAGGAGGAGCCGGCGGGTGGGACAGCGGCATCGGGCTCGGCGGCCATGTGGGAGTTTCGCTGGGTAGACGGCCGAGACGACGGGTCGACGCAGGGGCCGTTTGACGGGCCGTCGATGAAGGCGTGGCAGGACGCTGGCTACTTTGGGCAGGGCATCGAGTTCCGCCCAGCTGGAGACTCGGCCGAGTGGTCCAAGGAAGCACCGGCGTTTATCTAATTACGGAGCATGCATGGCACAGGCACGCGCAGGGAACAACACGGCTATACTGTCACAAGGCTCAAGAAGGTGCGCAGGGAAGGACGGAGAGCGGTATCATTGAGGCACATCCTTCCGCTTGACACGTGAGTCTGTCCAGACTCCATCCCTGTTACCACATTGTAGGATCCCGAATGGGAGTTCCGGGGTAAAGATTCGAGACCGTTGTCTTGGCCCCCCGGGTTCTTCCCCTCCTGGGGGAAGGCGGCCCCAAATGCTGGTCTGGCCATCCTTCTGCCGAGCAAACCCGGGGGCGCAGGACGGCTTTGGGCGGCTATGTGGCAGGGCTGTCTTGCTTCGCGGCCGGGACAGAGAGGAAGCAGGCCTGCGCACCCGTTCTGCTCCGGCCTGGGGTCGAAGAAGTGGAACAGGACGGGCAGCGCAGGCCTTGCGGTTATCGTGATGCGCCCGAACCTTGCCGCGTCTAAGTGGGACGGAGCGTATAATTATATAGTAACAGAAAACCAAAACACACGAACGAATGCCTGCTGGTCCCGATGCTTGTGTAAAGAGCAAAATCACGTCCACTTGCGCAAGACGCCGCGCTCCCCTCCCCACACCCGCGAAAAGCTGGCTGGTTATGCAATTACGGGAGATTTTGTCCCCTCCCTCCCTCCTTCCCCCCCCCCAACATCGGTTATGAGTGATTTTACATGGGCAGTCGCAATTTTTTCCCGACCTGGTCCTTATCGGCGGCTGCCAGTGATGCAGCACCGGCGGAGTGCACTGTAGTGGCCTAGCGCTGATAGCGAGCCGGTCGCCGGTAGAAAAAAGAAAGGTACTTGGGGAGTACCGGCTGCCGTGTTTGCCAAGGGGGGGCGACCGGGTGGATCCGGAAATGGCAGCATGTACCTCCTAGGTTCCCACCGCCGCCCGGCCAAGCTTCAGAGAGCTCTAGCATCCCGTCAATTACGAAGTATTGCTCGCGGTGCAGCAGTGCCACGAAAAAAAGGACAAAAAAAGTGGCGGTATTCACTGGATCCACCCCGAAAAAGACGCATTGCTAGGGTAGCCGTGGGTAGGTAGTCAGTCTGTGGTGTTAGTTGCTCTTCTGGGCACGACGCCTGTCGAGATAGCTGTGCCAACAGGGTGCGTTGAAGCGGCCGCATGTTGAACTCGGCGAATCTGACTAGTTAGCAGGAGAGCTTGCTATTCGGGCCTTGTATGTTATCTTATCGGCCCTGCATCGGCTGCCAGGCGCAAGCTTATACTTTTAGTGGTGAAATGTGTAAGGGATCGAGTCAGCCGGCGCCAGATCGGAGCTCTTTACTTGGTAACTAGAAAGGATGCGCCTTTTCCGGCACAACCGAGCAAGCAGGGCCACCAAGCATCATGGAATTCAAATTTGTGTGATACTACGCCCTTGCGAGCATTACGAAGGCCGTGTCATCCAGGCGGTGCCCAGGTTGTCCATTGTGGCAATTCCGCCCGGCCACATGGCATGCAGAAACTTGCTAGTCCAGCCTCTCCGTCGAGGACTGGCAGGGTTTTCATCCTGCTCGATGACCAAGATGAGACGAGGAGCTGAAGCCTTCGCCGTTCACAGCCAATGCACTACTTGTTTTACGTAGCGGATAAGGTAATTATAATGGGCTCAAAGTTTGCGCCGCACGGAATGCCGCACGCAACACAGAGCTTGCCCAGAGTTGGACGTCAGTAAAGTGGGGGAAGGGGAAGCAACCAGAACAAGACCAATTGCGCGCAATGAAGCTGTTGGGGCAGAGCTGCGTGCGGGCGTGGACGATTCTGGGCTCCGCATCGATGGAAGGATAATGCTGGCTTCAGGGTCTCTGGAGAGTCCAAGAATCTGCGTGTCCGTAAATACTTGTGTATGCCCCTGCGAGAGCTGCCGACGCCCAAAGCTCCAACTGTGTATGGGCAGTTGGCGATGCTGTGGCGACGACGAGTGTTGCCCCTCTGCCCCTCCATGGGGACCTGCAGCAGCTCAGTGGGCGCTAGAACGCGACCTGATTGGTGCCGGGGCCGCCTGTAGCATCCTAAAAATACAGTGGGCTCTAACTTCCAGCGCATCTTCAGTGACGATGGCCTGTTTTGTTTTGCTGTGGCAAGCTGGGCAAGCTGGGTCCGGCAGCTGCTGCAGCTGCAGCAGCTTCCCCCCAACGCGGCCAAGCCAGAATCCGCGCCCGCGAGTACAAAACCATTTGCCTGCCCCTCCTCCCCGCGGCGCTCTTCTCCCTCCTTCTCCCCAAACACCTCATCCTCAAAAACGAAAGACTAAAAGTGAGTTTTCCCAGCATCTTGTACCTAGCAGTGCCATCTTGAGCTTCATCGGCTCCTAGCCATCCCAGCCTTCCCTCCCGCAGAGCTCCCTCACCAAGAGACCTGCCCGTTTCCCCCCTCCTCCTCAACGACCCCGCCATCCGCCGCAAAAAACTGCCCCTCGCTAACCACCAAACGCCTCATCAGGTTTTTCTTTCACACCACACCTCTCTAATCAATAACAATGGCTCCCGTCAAGGTTGGCATCAACGGTTTCGGCCGCATTGGTCGCATCGTCTTCCGCAACGCCATCGAGCACGACGACATCGAGGTTGTCGCCGTCAACGACCCCTTCATTGAGGTCAAGTACGCTGTGAGTTTCATCTCCCCCGTCGAGCACTGCACAGCTCCGCCCCCGCCTCGACAGCTACTTGCGGCGTGATGAAAATATCACTCCTGGCAGAACGTTCTCTCGCTTTAGCACTGTAGCCGGCCCGCCGTTGCTTCGATGAAGTGACGGCCGAACCGCAGAACCACACTACAGGTCGTGCTAGCTTTCGTCGGGCGCAATGGCAAACAAGCTTGCCACCCTCAGTTATTAACAAGCTGCTAATCCATCACTCCGCAGGCCTACATGCTCAAGTATGACTCCTCCCACGGTGTCTTCAAGGGCGACATTGCCATTGACGGCAACGACCTCGTCGTCAACGGCAAGAAGGTTCGCTTCTATAGCGAGCGTGAACCCGCCTCCATTCCCTGGAAGGAGACCTCCGCCCACTACGTTGTCGAGTCTACCGGTGTCTTCACCACCACCGAGAAGGCCAAGGCTCATTTGCAGGGTGGTGCCAAGAAGGTCATCATTTCGGCTCCCTCTGCTGATGCCCCTATGTACGTGATGGGTGTCAATGAGAAGAGCTACGACGGCTCCGCCGACGTCATCTCCAACGCCTCTTGCACCACCAACTGCCTGGCTCCCCTTGCCAAGGTTATCCACGACAAGTTCGGCATCGTTGAGGGTCTCATGACCACCATCCACTCCTACACTGCTACCCAGAAGACCGTCGATGGTCCCTCCGCCAAGGACTGGCGCGGTGGCCGTGGTGCTGCTCAGAACATCATTCCCTCCAGCACCGGTGCCGCCAAGGCTGTCGGCAAGGTCATCCCTGAGCTCAACGGCAAGCTCACTGGCATGTCCATGCGTGTGCCTACCGCCAACGTTTCCGTTGTCGACCTGACTGCCCGTCTCGAGAAGGGTGCCAGCTACGACGCCATCAAGGCCGCCATCAAGGAGGCTGCTGAGGGTCCCCTCAAGGGTATGTTGATTAATTTGTAAAACTTCTCAGACTTGCAGTATGCTAACTACCCTGCCAGGCATTCTCGGCTACACCGAGGACGAGATCGTCTCCACTGACCTTAACGGCAACACCAACTCTTCCATCTTCGATGCCAAGGCTGGTATCTCCCTCAACGACAACTTCGTCAAGCTGGTTTCCTGGTACGACAACGAGTGGGGCTACTCCCGCCGTGTCCTGGACCTCATCTCCTACGTCGCCAAGGCCGACGCTTCCAAATAGGATGAGGATCCCTCAGCTAAGCCAAGGCTATAATGCAGCACTGCGGGTTGTCAGTGTTGGCTAGCTGGGGCGGGGCGGGGACGAGCCACCGAGTAAAACATGATGTTAATGAAGAAATACAAAAGTCATGTAAATACCTATTCTAGCCCCCCTCGTACATCCGACCCTTCTACGTGTGAATTTTGTTGGAGAATGTATGAATCCCCGCGTAAGAACATGGTCTGGATGCTGTATTTCTGTACTTGTGGTGTTGTTATTCTTTGCGTCGCCTAGATGGCCATTAAACTCGGGACCCGACTGGAAGTGGTAAAGTCGTCCGTCTGGGACCTAGAAACGGGTGAAGCTCAATAAATATCAAAAACCTTTACGACCCCTTCTCAATGAGACCATCTGTCCCTTTCGTCAGCTGTGCTGCCGCCTTGCGTCGCATACACATCGGCTTCCATGATACAAAAGGATTTTCCCGCATACAACAATACAAAGGTTAAGCCAGCAAAAGCAAGCCAATACACAGGATCGCCAGAAAACACTCGCGCCAATTTTGTTCCTGGAATGTAAAAAAGGATCGATTGATGCGTTTTGAGCCGCCTCATCCCTCCCTCGCGGTCCCCATCCCATCTCATCCACCTGTTGTTATAAGAACCAGAAACAAACAAACATCCAAGGCTTTTTTTTCTCTTCGCTCAGCCTTCCTGCACCGTCACGTCGCTCCCAGATTTTTTTCCGCCCCTTTGCTTCCTCAAAAAGTACAAGATTTCAGTATAAAACAGCAAAAAAAAAGTAAATCAACGCCGCCGTGTAAACATTTGAATGGGCCACCACATTTGAAAAGCATAAATGCCTTGTCCCATTCTGGGTATAAAAAAAGCACCAGAGGTCATTTTCCCTTTCTCCGTTGCGAAAACGCTCATGGTTTGATTATGTGCTCCCGTTTCCTTTTTTCCTTCCCTCTCCTCCTTTTGGTCACGCTCGCTGACCCTTCCGTTACGTCCATGGCCGGACCTACTACCTCCCATAGTCGCGAGGGGTCAGCGTAGGGCGCCAGCTGACGCCCTCCTCGGCGCACCACCGCTTCATCACACCGATCATTGTCTCGGTAATGTCGTCCATGGTCGACCAGGGCGAAAATTCGACGCGCAGACGAGGATTGCCCACGTGCGCATAGGCGTCGCGAATCTCGCGCAGCCACTGGTTGCGCGTTTGGCACGTCGCCCTGAACGGGTCGGGGCCGGGGTTCAATGGCAAGTTGCACCTGACGGCCTCGTCTGAAGCGACCCACTGCAGAATCAAAAGCAGTGCAAATGCTGGCCTGCCGTGCTGCGATTCTCGTTGTTCTTTGGCCGCGTGGCAGTAGAAACTGGCAATTTGGAGCAAGGCATGCCAGTTTTTGCCGTCAGGCTTGATGTCACGCCTGATTGAGCGCATATCCTGGGCCTGGAAAGACTGCATATAAGTGAGGCAGCTCTCCACGCCAAGTATCATCCCAAGCTTGGGATCCCGGCTGGGACGGTCGTCGCTGGATGACCGCGGCCGACTGTCTTGACTGTTGGGCGCCGCACCGCGAAACAAAAGATCGGCCTCATGCTTGAGCCGTGTTGCCAGTTCCCGCATGCGAGCTTCCTTTGTGCGTATCTCATTGTTATCCGGCTTCCCCGAGATGACGCCGTTTGGCCGCTTATCGCCGGTTCCAGTTGAAGGCGTCCGGGCCATCGTTTCGCCAGGTGTGTTGGCCGTCGACTTGTTCGAGTTGACACGAGACATGGATGTTTGGCTCTTTCGTGGTGGCGTCGTAGGTCCACGATTGGTGTTTGGTATGTCGGAAGACCTTGACTTTTTCATCGCAACCGCTTCAGGCTCGGATGCGGCAACGGGACGCTTTCGAGCATGCTGTCGATCATCATCCGCAGAACGCTCCCGGTCTTGCCTACCAGAGTCGTGATCGCGGTCGCGAATGGGTGAATGAGCCATGAGCCGTCGAAACCACTTGCGGGACGTCTTGGGAACCTTCAACGTAATCATTAGACGACGCGGGCGTTTCAGAGGCACCTCATCCTGGCTCTCGTCCGTCGAGGAGCTCTTCTTGTGTTTGGATACAAGGGTCCTCTTTTCCCTCTGTCGCTCATCTGGTTGGGGCGAGCCCTGCTTTCTGCGCAGAAGGGCGGCTTCGATCACGGGGGGTAGCGTTGGTGATAAAAGTGGCGGCAGAGTCAACATCGGCCTGCGCTTCTTTTCCTCTGGGGTGTGCTCCGGTTTCTTAGACCGCGGTGGTGTGTCGCACGATCTTCTTTTATCATGTTTCGATGGTGATTCATCGTCGAAACCCGGACCCAGGCGCAGCGGCGATAATAAAGGCGGAACCACAGGTTTGTTGGGGCTTTCCTGCTTGGGTGTCTGCTTGCCAACTGTACCAGAATGGTTTCCGTTTACCGAGTCACCGCGTGGGCGACCTGCTGGCGACGCACTCTTGCCCAGGGCTGAGCCAGCCTTGAGGGAGCTCTTGCCATTGAGCAGTGGAGAATCTCTGCTGCCAGGGCCGTGGAGTGATGAGTCCCTCTTTCGCACATGATCGTCACGGTGAGATGGGCGATCGTCCTTTGGTCGTGTGTTCTCGGGTCGACTTCGCTTTGGTGGTCGAGCATCGTCGTCGTAGTCTGCGACGCGCTTCTTGCTGCCGGGCGATGGTGGTCGGGGCGGTAGGGGGTAGTTCTTCAGCGGCGGCTTGGGCGGTAAACTAGGTGGTGAGTTAGTCGATGTGCTTTGCTGATAATGACATTCGAGTTAAAAGAAGTCGCTACCTCATATCTGCAATGTAATCTTTGGTACGCGGCTTCCCGTCAGACTCTCTAGGGCGATCCTTTCGCGCATCGGCAGGTCGCGCATCGAGTGACCTTCTGGAGTCGACATTATTGCGGGCATCAGAAAGCCGTGACCCAGGGCCAGCCGGGGACGTCGATGCAGATGCGACAGCGCGCTCGGTTTCTCGCAGCTTTGAGATGGACGGCTCGGAGGGTGACGTGGCGGCAGTCTTTTTGTTTTTGTAGTCGCTCAACGACAGCTTCTTCTTTTCGCCGCCAGCCTTGGAAAGCGCGGTAACGTCTCGCGAGACAGGCTTGGGGGGTTCCTCGCGCATATCGTAGTCGGGGCGCGTGAGGAGGACGCCGCGATCGGCCTCGGCAAGCAAGGTCGAGTACTGGAGGCGTGTACAGTGCCACTCCTCTGGGCGTAAATGGTCGTCGGGGCGGGGGCGGTATCGCCAGTCGGGGTGGTTGGATAGGTAGTAGGGTCTGTCGGGTAATGTTCGCTGCGTCAACAGCTCGACCGTCTTTGCCGCAGCTTCCATTGCGCGAGGGCCCAATTCATTCCGGAGAGGCACGAGGAGGGTGCGTCAGGACCCTGGGGGTGGACGGGGCCGAAGTCTGCTCGGCCCCGAGGCAGGGTTGCTGACGGACACGAGACAAGACGATTGAATGAAGTCGATGGGCGAAGGCAATGGGAGATGCGCGCAGATGGCGGGTTGCGATCGTCAGCACGCGGACGACGGCGACACGAGACGTCGGGGTGTGGATGGGAGGCAGACCCTGTTTGTCGCGATGCGTCCGGGCAGGGTTTGGCGAGGAGAGATGCGGCGCCGTCAAAAGTCGTAAGGCGGAGCGGCGGTAAAGAAGTTATGGCCCAGAAGTGATGGCGCGGTGTTGAATGAGGCTACGGAGCCAGACGCGGCAAGCAAGGCGTGATTCAAGGCACCTTGAAGATGGGGGGCTGTCTCTCTCGTACCGCAGGTTCTGGGTGGGACGTTTGTTGCAGCGCGGCCGGCAGGTCGCAGCAGGATTGGCTGGGCGGAGAAACTGCGCGCGGCTGACGATGGGCCCAGTCAAAGTGAAGTGAGCGTCGTATCTGAGTATTTTATCGACCCAGGATGGCGGCGGATATGACACGATGCAGACGAAAAGCACTCGTGACGGCGGCGGGAGCGATGAAAAGTATTTATATATATTTGCTTTGGCAGCACAAAGAATTGTGTAGACGAAAGGGATGGCAAAGCCTCGGGGACGAGCGAGCGCGGGAAGGGCTCGATGTACCCTTTGGCTGCGTCAGCCAGCCATGTGGTACATGTGGCACAAGGGCGAAGCAGTGCAACTCGATTGGCGCAAACACTACGGCGCAGCGGGCGTGGCCATTGGTTGGTTCGTGACTTCACTTTAGCGCACAGTCTGCCTCTGCTCGTCATCATAGACTGACTATTCCTCGTACATGTTTCGTGCCACCATGCTCAATTCTTCGCGAAAATTACCACAAAATGTCTCAACTGGTTGCGCCAGCCCAGCAGCATAATCCAGACTCCATTTACCTGGGTTCCTACCCTGAACGCCGGAAAGCACCAACCTATCACCACTAATCGGGCCGCTAATGAATCCAAACAAGGTAGGACGGGAAGCCCGCTGTGGGGTCCCCATTACAGTGGGTGTCCCAAGTTCGACTATCTTGTTGATCTTTTCAACATCGTTCCATCAGCCACCTACTGCATACATCAGACGCATTCTCAACAATTCTCTGCGCGACTACATTGGTTTAATTTCTCACATGGCTCAATAATTTCTGCTCGTCGATTCTCTCTGTATAACGCTACACGAGCCACAGAAGATTCGCATCTCTGTCCGTTTGTGGTTGCGTGGGCGCCCCGTCTCCGAATCAACGCCTGTCGTACCGCCACGAAAACACACACTTTCAACAGCGATAAGGCCTTTTTTTCTTTCGTTATCCAGCGACAACTAATCTTCATCTTCATCTTCATCGTGATAGTAACTTCTAAAAACACTATTTCTAAGCTTCCTGGACGCTGTCTTCATTTTGCTCGTGGCGTCCGCCCACTCTCCATGCTCGAGGCACTGCCATTGCTTTTCCGACACGATATCAAATTCATGCCCTGACCACTCAGCCTCCCTAGGGGCTCGGCCTTGTTGACGGTCGGGCGTTGGGAATAGCGTCATGAAGAAAAGCCCTGTATCCAACGACAGCCATGGAGCGGATACGACGGTGGCTACGAGAGCTCGACTGCTGATCCCTTGGCTGGCAAGCTTGGCGTCATCAACGACTGCGACTCCGAGTGTATCTGTAACACCCGTTTCCGAACTATCCCGTGCTGATTCGTCTGGCTCTAGCGAGGCTTCTAACCGCACGTATTCCCTGCTTCGGAGGTTGCGTAGGAACCACTTCTGGCCAGCCTCGCCAATGCTCTTTTCTTGTGCGACGTGCCGCAAATTGCTCTCGAGTCGTTGCAGCGTACCGACGCCAAGTCCATGGTTTTGGATAGAATCCAGTACATTCTTCCAGCTGCTCACCACCCCGTCTTCCAGAATCCAGTCACTCCAAGAAACTACTTCTCCGAACCATTCTCTGGCCGGCAAACGCCTTGACCCAACCTCCACTAACCTGCTGCTCAGATCATTGACCTCGGGAAACAGCTCGGGTACCCTTGTAGGGAAGCGACGCAGATAGTTTCCTATACTGAACAGCGGCGTGCCGCTGAGGACTCCCACATCGCTTCTCTTTGCGCAAGTGCAAAGAAAGTGCTGCCAGAGGAGCGTTGACGACAGTCCCAGTGCCAGCATATCTCGACATTCCAGACCCTCGTCGGAGAATATGAGACTCAACAGCTCGCTGGGCAGGCGTTCTAGTTGGGACTGTGTCACGGAATCTCGGACGTGTGCGCCAGAAATGACCGCAGAATTACCACTGCCCGGATGTAGAAACGACCTAGACAGGAGCAAGTCGAACAAGTAGAACCTTTCAAGTCTTTCAAGATTTAGGATGCATTTTTGTGCTTTTGGCGCCAGGATGTAAAACTTCTGCGAAGACCGCTCGGTTTGATCAGCACCTAGAGGGCACATTCTGAATGATTGGATTGACAATATCAGACGTTGTTTCATGGGGCAAGCGATGATTTTATATTTTTAGACTAGCTGGTCATTAGGCAGGCGGGTGCGAACCATCTGCCTAAAGCCCAAACACTGGCGGGCCTTCTCCAAAACAGGCAGCCTTGCGCCCAGAAGTGAATACCCGTTCGCATGACTGGAGAATCAAAATTCGGAACAACGTTCAAGGAAATACAGAATTGCGCAAAGATGTGTGTCACGTGCTGCACCAGCAACTTCACCAGCAGGTAGAGACAATGTACTGTGTCAACCTTGTCCGTCGTGAAACAAAGCTAACGCTAAATGGCCCTAATAAGCAACCTTCAGATGATTTGAGCTAGGGTATTCCATGGGTTGTCAATTCATGGAGATTTCGTTTCTTCTTTCCCTCCTTCTTCTTTTCCGTTTTTGCTACAGGTGCCAACTAGGAAGTCAATTGCATTACTGAGTTGCTGCTGTACTACGCGCAGCAACGTCTTACAAGATCAAATCCATGCATAGGTAGGTAGGTAGGTAGGGCTGGCAGGGGCTCGACTCCACGCCATAAGTCAGTTCACCGGGCTAATAAGCTGATGAGCAGCGGGAGGCCAACACACGCGTCCGCAGTCTGGACAGAAGCTGCTGGAACTCTCAGCACGGACCAGATTCCTGCGGTGTGCCAATATATCATGACGAGCAAGAGCCTTGCCATGCTGCAGGGCTGTTTACATGGCTATGCAAAGGTGGCTTGAGTGGCTTCTGGCGTGGATTCGCGCCAGCGTATTAAGTATCGTGACTTGCGTGACCAGTCTGCATGAAGCTCCACCGCGCCGACGTGTTAATGTCCGCCCGCGACAGGGTCTGAGGGCCCGCATGCCTCAATTTTATTGCCGCGATCAAGGAAAGTGGATTAAGTCGGTTGTCTGTCACCGTCCGCTTGTTCTCGGCCAACCGAGAGACTGCTAATAACGGTCGGCTGTGCAAAAGTGCCTATTGCTCGTGAAGTGTTAGCGAGTTGCTGGAAGGAGGCGGTGTGGGCTCTCTGCCAACAACAGCACGGCGGGGATGCGGCAGCTATCTACCTGATAATTTACAGCGACAATTTTCAACGCTGCCCACTCGCCCCTGCAGATAGTAGACAGACCAGCATACGCAGAAAGCTAGTGCTAGGCACGTAGGTTGGCGGCCCATGTGCCGAACATGCGCGCATAAGGGGCTGCGACAGCCTCTCTGCAGCCACTTGCCAGCACTGACTCTCGTACCTACTGGCATGAGCAAGATTTTTGCCTGCAGCGTGCATCTGAAGTGTGCAGTCTGAAGTGTGTAGGTAGTGTGTACCTAAGCACCTAAGGTAGTGTACAGTGTGCAGTGTGCAGCCCGTACTCTGGTGCACGCCGAGCCCGCCAGCGCAGGCGATCGTTCCGGAAGGACGCTAACAACAGACCAGCAGTGGACCACCCGCCCCTAGGGACCTTACTCCTTGCTAGTTTTTAGCAAGTTGGCGAGGTACCTAGGCAAAGGTTCCTAGTGCCTACCTACGCGCGTGGGGGGTGTTTTGTGAGAGGGCAAGAGAGATCCTGTACTTAAAATCTCGCCCAGCCTAAAACTACCCCTATTAGAGCCTATTAGAGGCTCTAACACGTCTTTAAATGAAGATAAAAACATTCTAATAGGACTAGGTGCTCTAAGAGGGATATAATAGGGCTAGAAAATAATGGCAAACGTAGAGTGTGCCTAGTGCCCTCTTAGAAAACACTCCTCACTCGTGTAGGTAGATAGGGACCTAGGTACGAAGTACAGGCTACCAGTACCTAGGCGGGAGGCTGCTTGGCTAGGTACGTGGCAACGTGGGTACCTACCTAGGTAGGTAGGTACCCACCACCTCGCACCTAGGGTGCTAATATCCTAACACAAGGAACCTAGGGCGGTTGGAAGTTCCACCTAGGCAAGAAAGGAAAGAAGAGATTTAGAAGAGAAAAGTTGAGGTGAACGCATAATACCAGACACAGATAGCCTCGATTATTGGAAATACCGGCTCCAACACTCTCTTTTCTCTTCAAGTCGTATCACTCACTCGCAATGGTCCTCCACACCACCTCTTGAAGATACCCTGACGCCAGTCACCTCTAGCGTGCTGTGCTAGTGGGTCCGGGGGCCACCTGCTGTCGCCCGTTGGCGCTCCGAGATTAATTGGCACAATACAATCCATGAGCTCGCTGCACGATGTTGGCCGGGGCTGCTGCACGGTGTGAAAAAAAAATTGTTGTATCCCCTGCTTCGTAACTCGCAGCAGTACGGCTGCTTGTTTCCTTTCTCTTCTTCACACTTCTCTTTTATTCCGCCCTGCTCTTTTTGTGCGGTGACACAGAATCTAGGCAACTGTTGCCGGCTGGCGGAAAGCTGCACCCATCTGCCACCTGCCAACTGCCAACTGCCTACGCCGTTTGCTCGCGGCACGCTCCGCCTGCCATTTCAAACGCTGGTTGCCGACGTACACTTCAACACCAAACAAAACATAATAAAACAGGAAGAGAAAAGCTATTGACTCAAAGGATCGAGTCGTCGATTCTATAGCCTTGCAAGATACCATACTGTCGTTGAATGCTTTTCCCATTTGGACACTGTTCTTCTGCCTCGCTTCTTGCCCCCCCGCCGCATCGAGTCATCGCAGCAGTTATCACACATAACGCCTTCGATTTCCACGCCACATGGGTAAAGTGGTACACACTTGACGCACTGCAAGCTTCCAGAAAGCTGTTCAATACTTGTACAAGGTGCCCCCAAGTTGTCCTTCTTGCATTTTCTACAGACCTCTGCTCTCGCAGCCGTGTCACTGGAACACAACGATTGGGTTTGCCATGGTGTATGACAGAGGCCGCCCTGTCCGTGACCCCCACGAGGGTGCTCAATATGGATCCAGCGGCTCTCCACGTTCCCGCTATGCATCGGACACAGCAAAGTATACGCAAAGGCCAGGACCTGCCCGGTCTCATCCTGTCCAATCCTCTGATGGTAAGCCCCTAGCTTACGTGTCGAAACCTGGGCCCAGATTCTAATTTGCAATAGCGTCTCTCGCCGATGAAATCTCGCCAGGCATGAAGCCACTCATCGAAATGATGTCGGATCGCGTTTTCTGGTACATACAGTGTGACAATGCCGACAAGAAGTGCAAAAAGTTGCGCCAAGATGTGAAGCGCTGCCACAATTCCAGCGCTGCCGATTTGCTGGACGTTCACTCAAAAGCTGCCGATTTTGAAAAGGCAAAATTCTATCAGCGCATGACGGCCATGGACGAAAAGCTAGTGGACGCCATGGGTGCCTGGTGCTCAAAGATGGAAACGGCTGCACAATCAATCAACGACAATAACCGGCGTGATCTTACACCGCCTCCCAGCGAGACATCTTCGGATATCAATCTTAGTATTGAGGAGAAGATGGGCCAGATGCGTGAAGGTCTCGAGGCTTCGATGCGGCAACAAATTACAGAACAGATGCAGAAGCTGCAAAGTGCGACCAAGGAAGTTGATGAGTCACGCACAAGCACTCTACAAGGTCACACCATGCGAGAGTCCCAGAAGCTCTCCCAGCTACGTGATAGTCTGGAAGCGTCGCTGCGGGAGCGAATGACAGAAGAGTCGCAGAAACTGCAATGTGAAGTCAAGGATGCCTACGAATCACGCACAGCCACAATACAGAACCATGCCATGCAAGAGTCTCAAAAGCTGGCCCAGATGCGGTCAAATCTGGAAACAGTCATCCGAAAGCAGAGCGCAGAAGAATCCCAAAAGCTGGAATGCAAAATCAGAGATCAGTACGAGGCGCAGATAGCCGCATTGAGCCAGGATCTTGCTCGAGAAAAGGAAACCTCAAAAAATTTGCAAGACACTCTTTCCCAAGAAGAGGAGGTTTCAAAGTCGTTACAAGCCGAACTGAAGAGTACAAACGCTAGATTGGCGGCTTTGGAGACCAAGATCGAAGATCAGATCACCAGGTCATCTCAGTCAGATCCGATTGTCAAGCAGGAGGCATTTGTAAACCTGGAATCAAGGCTAGCCAAAGTTGAAGCATGGCGAATGGTCTCGAACAAGTCAAAAACAAAGGAGCCAATCATGGACCAGAAGACCGATGTGACCATTGACGGGGTTCAAACTCAGAAGATCGATCGCGCAACAGCAGAAAGCATTTATCTTGAGCTCGAACAGGAGTTGGAGGACAAAATGACGCAGTTTATCTTGAGGAGCGGCGATAGAATCGTACCGGATCAGAGGGTTCTGCGCCTTGTGCAACCGCATATTTCAGCCGTGAAAGACAATTTGCAAAGCTCATTGAGGCACATGGCCGACGGCTTCGGAAAGATGATTGAAAAGGAAAGGGAGATGTCTGCGAACTTACGTGTGCAGGTCGAGGCAGCTGCGCAATCAGCGACAGCGTCCGCTCAGGCCATCGAAAACATGCAAACAGAGCTTTCGGCTTTACAGACTACAAGCGATGCTAACCGCCAGTCTGACGCGGCATTGCTGAAACAGCAGCAAGATCAAATGCAGAATTTTATGACATCACTGGCATCCGCGAAGAGAGAAACCGAGACAGCAAAGAGCGAGCTGCAAAAGTCACTGGATTCACTGTGGCTGCGTTCGACTAACATGCACGCTTGGCAGGAAGATTTCTCCACCGCCCAGCTCTTTGATGCCATTATTCAACACTTGAACATTTATTTCGTACCAGAGCATTTGTCCAGCTTGACAAGTTTGAAAGCAAGGGTAGCGTGCATTGAAGGCCAGCTCCACCTGGGAGATGCAAGCAACAAAAAAAGAAAACTCACGGAGCATAGCCCGTTTCCAGCCCCATCCCTTATTAGGAGATGATGATGGTGGGAGCTATGCGTTAGCGGCCTAATCTGAGCCTGTTATACCAGTACTGTTAATTACTTCACTTTTCTATTTTTGCTTTGGCTTGACTTTTACTCGGACGCTTTGCAGGGTTTGGACATGGGAAGCGGGCGTTTGCACCAGTTGACCAAGCAGCGCGCAGGCAGCTATCAGGAATTCCCAGTTAGCGCAGTCATACCAGCATGCGCTCAATTGCTACTTGGCGTCATCGGGTTAACAAAAGATTATTGTTTTGATATTTTAATATACCCTTGTTTCCTCTCGAAACTGTATTGAGCAGGCAGTGCGGTGGGTGGCGTACCCAGAGGTCAGGCTGGCTAATATACCTTCGCAACTGCCTGATCACTCGGCAACCTAATTCATTGCATCGTAGAGAAGCCTGCCATGTAGTTGTAGATGCATTTCGTCCTTTATCATTTCTGATAGCTCTCAACGGCCTAACCCAAGTTGCCCCGGATTAGCAAGTAGTATGGCATCGGCTGCTGAGCACGTCCATAGTAGACGGTGACAAAAGCAAACACCCAGCAGGGTAGCATGTTCACTGACATGCATAGTTGAGAATAGAAGGAACTGTCTGCAGTGATGATTGCCGATCTTGCCGCGTCCGCCATGGTGGCCCAGCATACGGAAGAGGAAGTCGACCCCATCAGGACCTGCAGCCGCCTCAGCGCGATGAATGTTAATCCGAAGGACCTACCTCCCGAGGGTACCCTCTGGGATGATACCAGAATCGAGTGCAGGTCATCTAAAAGGACATGTCATCTATTACGGCTCGGGCAATTACCTGCCTCATTGGTTCCCGGGTCCTTCGACCTTTGAATACGGGTGATCACTTGCAGGTTTACTGAAGCCGTCTGCAGCAACTCGTTCGAGGCGGCGGCCTAGCCATTCTCATTCCTCATTATCTCTGGCCCTCTGAATCGGGATCTTGATAGTCCTTTTGTTCTGAAAACAGTTAGTGTAACTCAACTGTAGATAGAGATGAGAATAACGCCAGCGATAAGGAAAGAGTTGCATTATAAGCAGCGAAGCGAGAAAACAATTGGCAGATGTGAAATTGAGCTACCTGGTGTAAATGCGCCGCGTCGAGGTGTAAGAAGGCGTTGAGTGTAAACACGCGAGAGGTGGAGCGGCGCCCGCAGATGTTGGTGTTGGTGGATGGAGGTTTTCCGTGCTAGGACGAAACGAGCACAGCCACATCCACCACTAGCCACACACCAGCCACAATGAAGCTTCGCGGCAAGCCACTGCCTTTTTCAACGGGCAGCGCGAGCACGGGCGGTCGTTCGCAACTCTTCACTACTCCCCCCAACCAGACAAACATTCTTGCCGGTTCACGTGCGCCAAAACCAACAAGATGGCTGCTGTAAGTAGCGATTGGCCTGAACTTTGACAGGTATAGCTCCTGCCGGCCGCTTTCGATGCTAATTGATGCCTGAACCAGCCGCTCGTAACCGTTTCCGAGAGCAAGGACCTTCGCGGTCTCAACCTCATCGCAGCTCACTCTCACATTCGCGGCCTCGGCGTCGATGCCACGACCCTCGAGCCCCGCGCCGCCTCGCAAGGCCTTGTCGGCCAGGAGAAGGCGCGCAAGGCGGCCGCTGTCATTCTGCAGATGATCAAGGATGGCAAGATTGCTGGTCGCGCCTGTCTGATTGCTGGACCACCCAGGTATGACAAAGCTTTTCTCCTACCTCACTGCGGTGGCGCGGCCTTAACACCACATTCTTTGAATACTGACTCTGGTTTGACAGCACTGGAAAGACTGCTATTGCCATGGGCATGGCCCAGTCGCTCGGCCCCGACGTGCCCTTTACCTCGCTTGCCTCGTCCGAAATCTTCTCCCTCGAAATGTCCAAGACGGAAGCCCTCACGCAGGCCTTTCGCAAGTCGATTGGCGTGCGCATAAAAGAAGAGAGCGAGATTATGGAGGGCGAGGTTGTTGAGATACAGATTGACCGCAGCGTCACCGGCACGGCCAAGCAGGGCAAGCTGACCATCAAGACGACGGACATGGAGGCCGTCTACGACATGGGCACCAAGATGATTGACGCCATGACTAAGGAGCGCGTCATGGCCGGCGACATCATCTCGATTGACAAGTCGTCGGGCAAGATCACCAAGCTCGGCCGCTCGTACGCGCGCTCGCGCGACTACGACGCCATGGGCGTCGACACCAAGTTCCTCCAGTGCCCCGACGGCGAGCTGCAGAAGCGCAAGGAAGTTGTCCACACGGTGACGCTGCACGAGATTGACGTCATAAACTCGCGCACGCAGGGCTTCCTCGCGCTCTTTTCGGGCGACACGGGCGAGATTCGCAGCGAGATCCGCGACCAGATCAACACCAAGGTCGGCGAGTGGAAGGAGGAGGGCAAGGCCGAGATTGTGCCCGGCGTGCTCTTCATTGATGAGGTGCACATGCTCGACATTGAGTGCTTCTCGTATATTAACCGCGCGCTCGAGGACGACCTGGCCCCCATTGTCATCATGGCCAGCAACCGCGGCCACGCGCGCATCCGCGGCACCGACTACCGCAGCCCGCACGGCCTGCCGCTCGACTTTCTCGACCGCGTCGTCATCATCAACACGCACCCGTACGCCTCGGACGAGATCAAGCAGATCCTGACGCTGCGCGCGCAGGAGGAGGAGATTGACGTCTCGGCCGACGCCCTCGCGCTGCTGACCAAGATTGGCCAGGAGGCCGGCCTGCGCTACGCGAGCAACCTCATCAGCACCTCGCAGCTCCTCTCCGCCAAGCGCCGCGCCAAGCAGGTCGCCATCGAGGACGTCCAGCGCAGCTTCCAGCTCTTTTACGATCCCGCCCGCAGCATCGAGTTTGTCAGCAAGTCGGAGAAGCGCCTCATCGGTGACGATGGCGCCGTCGACCTGACGGCCTCTGCCAACGGCGCTGCGCCGGCTGCTGGTGCCGAAGGCATGGACCTGAGCTAGAGAGCATGTATCATCTTGATGTTTTTTTTTTCTTGCATGCATGAGTTTTTATAGCAAAGATGTGCTGCTAGTTTGTGTCCTGCAGCGGAACAAGCACAAAACGAAGGTCGCATGCCAGCAGTTGTGTCGTACTCTCTTGGGTTCATTCCCTTTTTCTCGAGTGCTTTTGGTTTTTGAAAATGGTTCAGGCTGGCGTTTTTATGGGAGAGGAAAGAGGAAATGTGAAAACTTTTGGTAGATGCAAATGTCAAGAGTAGTAGATGGAATCAAAAGCTATTCAAAGCACATGTTTGCCTCGCATCGGGGCAACCTGAACGAGACTTGTCATGGTATACCGGTAGACTGGAGGAATGCGTCCAGGGCCAAGACGTACTTGAGTCGTACTTGCTGTCCAGGGCCAAGATTTACTTTTCCAAGGCCGAGTCGTATTTTTGTACACCAATCATAACTAGTCGTCCCAGGTCAAGCAGTAGTCGGCATCTGCACCAGGTACGAGCTTCACGGCAGGGTAAAAGCAAGTTGTCACGGCATGATTGAAGAAGAAACATGATCTGTTATTTCCAGGGATATCATAAAAAACAAGAAAACCATGACGGTGCACATCTTGCACCGGCTGCTATTCAACCCTCGCCTGGCTGCAAAGCCCCATTTTGTAATGCCCATTCTAAAAGAAAATAAACCAAAAAAAAAGGGAACCAAATGTTCAAACCTGTCCCTATGCTCTCAACAAACCGCTCTCCCCTGAGCATCGAAAGGAAATGACACCAAAAAAAGTGGTGTAAATGAGCCAAAGGTAGATTTTTTTATGGCCCCGAAAAGAGCGCCCAACTCCTGAAAAAATGGTTACTGTGTACACGCATGCATTCGTCAAGACATGAAAATGACTGTCAAGGAAACCCCGAAGAAGAAGACAAAAACGACACGACACAGGGCCTCATTGTCCCATGCCTTGGAGTTGCGTAGACAGAGTCTGGTTGCCCTGGAGGAGCTGCTCGAGCCACTCGGCCGCCATGGTGAGCATAGTGCTCTTGCTGAAGCCGCCACCCTTGAGGCCGGGCACCAGCTCGCACAGGTCGTCGAAGCCCTCCTTGATGAGGGTGCGGCGCTTCTGCTCGCTGCGGATGTGGTTTTCTCGCTTTTGCGACTCGCTTAGGTTTTCGCGAGGTCCCTTGTTGATGCCCGACTTGCGGCGGCGAGCGCCAGACTCGGCCGGAGGCGAAGGTAGACCGTTGCTGCTGCCCTGGGGGCTCTTGGACTTGCTAAAAACACGCTTGGAATCTTCCTCGTCATCGTCGTCGAAGCCCGTGGCTCGTTGCAGCTTACTCTTGCGTCGCTTGCGGGGAGGGGCATCGGCGTCTTCAGGCAGGGTCATCGACTGCTGCGACGCCATGCGCTGCGGGTCAATTGTCGGGCTGCCGATGCGAGTGTTGGGAACACTATTGCTGGGCTCGAGGCAGTCGAGAACCTGCATCTGGACCTTGTGATGTCCGTCGACGTTGTCCTTGTTAGGGGCAGGAATGTAGCCTTCGACGTTGCCAAAGTTGGCATCGGAACCCCAGTGCAGCTCGTTAACCTGCACCTGTCTAGAGCCCTGACGGTCCTTGGATCCAAACATCCAGTCGGTAAATGTGTTGTTGTCGGCCTCATTTTCCAGGTCGCGTTGGCTCTCGACCTTGAACTCGTCCATGGGCTGGTGGCGAAGATGACCCATGGGTGGGCCGATGGGTCGTCGGGCGCCGGGAGACGGCTCCTTGCCTTTGCCGTTGGAGCGGGGGCTGGCGCTATTGTTCTGCAGAAGAGTTGCGGCGGCATTTAGGACATCGTCGGAGTGATGACGATGGGGCTGCGGTTGATGTTGTTGGTGCTGTTGGAGCTGCGGTTGGTGCTGCTGCTGCTGCTGCTGCTGAAGCTGCGGATGCTGCTGCTGGTAGATTGGGCGGTGCTGGGCCTGTGGCTGCTGGGCCATGGGAGCCGAAGGAGGTCGCATGAGCTGTGCCGCAGAGCTCGCAGATCCGCTGAAATCAAGATGTTCGCCGAGGAAAGCGTCTGGGTTGGGGAGGGCGGATGCTTGAGGCCCGAACGACGTCGCGGTGCCCATGAACTGCGGGGGGAGATCGAACCAAGCGTCGCTGAAGTGCAGGCCTTCGCCGAACGAGGGCATGTTGTATTGGGCGGACGACATGTCCTCGAAGAAGGAGCTCAGGAATTTGGTGTCGGTCTCGCTGAGGAGCGGCGCACCGGCAGGGTCGGGTGCGTCGAGGAGGCCATCTTGGTTCTGGTCCATCGAGTCTGGGGAGGAAGGTGCGTGTTAGTACGGGAGGTCGGGCTGGCGAGTGCGTAGGTGGAGAGGAGCGCAAAGCGGCTCAAATTGAAGCGGGAGAGGATGCGCACGAGGGATGCGATGATGACTTACAGCCAAAGGGCAGAAAGGGATCCGAATCGGGCTGTGAAGAACCCATCCTGGGAGGCTGCTGGACGGCGAGCATGGATGCGGCTCTGGATGGTGACGGGAGGAAAAGTGGATGTGACGGATTGGTGGGAGGCGCCGTACTGGTAGGCAGTTGGCTCGAGGGGAGCAGCGTAGAGGGGCGGGGATTCTGCAAAATTGGCGGACGGCTCAGCGGAGCGACTTTGCAGCTGACCAAGGCCGGAGACACGACTGGCAAGCAGGTGGCAGGCAAGCAAGCAGGGCAGGCTCACAGTGGCTGGCAAGCTGGGGGGGCCCGGTGGGTTGGCGGAGCGCTGTACGGTAGCGGGAACGGTGAGCGCTGTAGGTGCCTGTGGATAGCGTAGCGTGCGTTGTAGGCCGGTAGTGTCCTAGAGGCTAGGCGACACAGTGCTGTCCAGGAAGCAGGCAAAATTGGGTTCGGATCGGTATCGTGGTATTCCATTCAACGCAGGGGTATCAAGCTGGGCACGTGGAAATAGATAGTAGGTGAATGGTAATCAGACAGGCAGACAGGCAGACAGGCAGCAAGATGAGAGGAAAAAGGAAAACCTGGGGTATTATGGACAGAGGCGCTGGCCGAGGCGAGGGGCGGGCATGGGCAGGTATTAAAGGAAGCTGGGGTGATGACTCTGTAGCAGTAATGTGTAGGCCGTAGTGAGGTAGCGAGAGCCCGCAAACCACATATGCGCAGGGGTCATCAGAGGGCAGAAACTGGGGTGGCGTAAAGAAAGAAAAAAAAAGGTGGGGGAGGGTGTGGGAATTTGCATGGTCAAGAGGATATTAAAAAAAAAGTGTATTTTAACCAAGAGCAGCAGAGAGACGGACGAGCCAGCAAAAGGCAGCGACGTCGAAATCTAGGCGTTGGGTGGTGGGTGGCTAGGCAAATTGGGGATGCGGGATGCAGACGAAAGCGTGGGGATGGTTATGTGTGCAAAAGACGGGGGGGGCATGGCATGGGAAGACATGCAGGAAATGGGGCAGGAGGGGAGTTGTCTGGGGGGCCGTAGAGTGAGTGGATGCGCTGAGCAGGTCGGTGGATGATGGTGGTGGATGATGGTGGTGGATGGCCATGATGGTGTGGCACTGTGGGCTGTCTTTGTCTGCTTCACTGCCGCCATTGTTGCGCTAGAAATCAACCTGCCAAGGTGCGGACTGGATTACGAGTACGACTCTCGACAGTCCAACTGAATAACGCGCATTGATTATCTTCTTCTTCTTCTTCTTTTTTTCTTCTTCTTTTGCTGAATCGTGAAGGCAACTTGCTGCTGATGCATAGGTACTACCAAGACTGGCCTCGACTACCACTGACATGTCGCCACCGCTGGGCCCCAGGTTCCCCATTGTATTAGCAGGTCTCGGCCGCCTGGGAAAAAGCCAAAAAAAGCTGCCTGCCAACTGCCAACGGAGCCCCGGAAGGACGCCTGGAAGAGGTCCCGGCCCTCGCTACCTACAGTGGGTTCACCGCTGGCGGGGAGTGGTCCTTTTTGCAGCCTCAGGCGAAGCGCTGCTGTCAGCACCTTGCGGGCTGGCTTGGGGCTTGCCAAGTTGCCTACCTGGCTTTACTGGTGCTAGCTAGCCTGGGCGGCGCCCGTCATGCCATTCAGTTGCAGTCTATTGGATAAATTCTAGCCCTCTTTCTCCATTTCCTGTTCATGCCACGCAGCTGGATCTCACTTTCTCACCCCAAGATGTGGCAAGTGGATTCTATCCCTCTCTCTCGCGTCTTTTCGGAGATCACAGACGGGGCCGTCCATGTTATGCGCAGCACACACGCCATCACCAACAACGGAACGCACTGTTCATCCTGTGGCCTGGATACCAAGGGTCAAACGACATCCGAACCTTTTTTCTGCTTCGTCACTTGGTTCACCACGATGAGCCGCAACGCCATCCACATATATGCACGGCAGCTGTCGCCTGGTCCCTGATTGGTGTGCATGTTGGCGTAGGTGTGTCTCGCACGGCAAAGTGAACATGCACTGCACCTGCATCCATGCAATGCAGCTCCGCACGTCTCCTCCGGCCGGATGGGAGGAGCACTGAGACTACCTAGCGACGAGGCAGGCCCCAGGCTTGGGGGGCGCCTCTGGGCTGATCTAGCGCCATCATCATCTCCGGACAAAGCTATGCGTGTGGAAATTGAAATCCTTTTACTCGATGACAAAGATGGTCTCAGAGGCGGGCAACGGAGCAAGGCCACTTGACGTGTCTGATGCAAATGCCATGGAAATTGGAGTCTCATGCGGGCAAAGACAACCGGTTGCTCAGTACCGAGTCACCGAGTACATCGAATTGCTCTCCTGCCTGCCCCTCCCTATTCTTGCCCGGGCTGATGAGCTCAGCCCTCGCTCCGGACCGGGTTGCCCAACGCTTTCTGTGAGTCGATCATGACGGCACCGCCAAAACATGGGGGGCTTGCAGATGGCAGGGATCGTACCTCGCGCCATTTGACGACACGCCTCTCTGATGTCTGCCTTCTCCTTGTCCCTTTGTCCCTTTTATTTCCCGTGTTTCTCCAACGTCCGAGCACCTCTGGCGCTAGAAGCTCGAATGGAAGAGACCATGATTCCCAAAGCAGACTGGAATGCGAGACAAGTCTCAAAAGTCGAATATATGTCGCTCCCCTTCCTACGGATACACCACGCACGTACCACGGCATCGGCAGAAGGAACTTAGCGTCCCGTCAACGACGACGACGGCCGGGTGCTAGACCGCAAGCTGTCAAGAGCTCCGAGAGCACCAACCAACACGTCCCTCTTTTTCAATGCTCTGCTCCGAGACTTTGACTGGCTATTGAGTAGTTGGAACATTGGCGGGCTGTATCCCGTGGCTAGTGTATCATTATCCCAGCTCCCAATGACAACTTCTCCGTCTTGTAAAGAGAAGCCCTCTTCAAAAGAACCTCGTACCTGGCCCCTTTCCATGTACATCTCACACACACCAACCTCCAAAAAAGGAGGGGTGAATTTCCCCAAACTAGCGGGGACTACGGACAAGTAAAAAACGCCTTTGCTCGCGTTCTCGTTCCATCGACGTTGCGAGGACATGCAACTATCGGGGTCTCCATCTCGCACACTTGGCCCGAAGCCGCATCTTCACATGCTTTCCTCTCTCCGCTGCCTTTTCTCTCTCTGCCCTGCTCTCGTCCCTCGGCCGTGGGGTACGACCTCGCCCTAACCCCTTTCGGGTCAGTCTCTCATCTTCATTTGTCGACGTCTTTTGGTCTTTGGTCTTTTGTGCTTGGAGCCAACGACTGCACGTTTCCGACTTGACCCGGTAGCGGTTCGACGATCAACCACACACACCCCCTCATCCATGCCCGCTTGCCACGCGTGCCCACGGTCCTCTGCAGGAACGACGAGTTCTGCTTCCGAATCGTTCCTCTTTGGTCAGTGACGACGACGCGTGCTCCCCAGCAGGACTCTGCATGAAGCATGGGATGGGAAAATGAAAAGCACACGCAAGTGAAAATTTGCATACATCACCCTCTTGCGCGTACAAGTATGACTCTTTCTGTACGCTCTCCAACTACTCCGTAATATCTTGAGTTGATTCGAAGAGCCCTACACCAAGCATGGTTTCCCCGTTTTGGATGTTTAGTAGACTGCCAAGTATAGACCGCCTGATGCCCACACGAGACCCCCCCGTTGAAAGCCTCCGCCGACTAGCATCGGCGACGAGCCATGGCTGGCTGGTGGCTAGCTCCTCCAACTATTGCTTTCTGCTGCATGGGTGCTGAATGCAACGCCCAGTTTTGCAACTCCTTTTTTTTTTTTGGAGAAGGGGGGCTACACGAAAACCACCACTAGCCTCACCTCTGCTTGATTCTCGTCCAAGGTCCCTCCCTCCCTTCGTCTGGAGGCTTTCGTTCGTGAAACACGTCGCATCAACATGCCCCTTGCCAATCTGTAGCTGCAGCCTCATTGCTAGGCCATTTTCTTTTCTTCTTGCTTTTTTGCACTTTACTCTGACCTATGAGATTATGGGGAAAAGTATCAGCGCCTCTATTTTTAAAATCATGTGTATTTTTGGCATCCTCTTCCCCGGATCTCCGTCAGCCAGCCGAGGAAGAGGTCCACTTACACCACACCCCCATCCTAGAGGCAATCTCTCGTTACAGATCCAAGCATCGCCCGGTTCGTCATCTTGCACTTTTTGGGTCTTGTCTAGCAACTCCCTTCCACTTGCTCTCCATTCGCCTTTTTGTATCCGCTGCGCGTGTAAAGTCTACCCGAGTAGAGAGGACAGTGGCCCCATGATGACGGCCATCTGCAGACTCGTCCTGGCGCACCATGCTTCCGCGCTACTACATGTGGTGTTTCGTGCTGACAGTTCCAGAATGAGGGGGTTTTCTTGAATTTTTCCGGCTTGATTTTTGATGCGGCATAGTTGAAAAAGATTACTGCAATTGTCAACTTGCCATATTTTCTTTTCTTTTCTCAACGTCCAAACGCACATCTGTCACAGAGCGCAACTGTCGTCGAGATGTTCTCTTTAAAGACCTTCATTCAATCTGTAAAAAAAAATAGTACTAGAAGTAGCGGAACCCAAACTTCTCCAGAAAATAAAGAAGAAAAACAGCCAAGGACCCGCGGCGGACAGCGACCGGGTCGGCCGACTCACCTTTTGGCCATCGCCCACGAGTTGGCGCGCGCCATCAGCAAAAGGAACACAGATCAGCCCCGAGCCATCAAAAGTATGGACGTGTTCAGCGCGTGCGCTGCATCCTCGTGGCGTCCCAGGTCCTGGAGGATGAGGCTCTTGAGCTCCCACAGGCCAATCTCGTCGCTCCTGAGATTCCACTCCTGCGCCTTGACCAGCGCCGCCTCGACAATCGCGAGCGCCCTCTCGTGATCGTCCTCTGTCTGGAGATCGCTCGCCTCGTTGGCCCTCACCTTTTGAAGCGCCAGCCAGTCCCTCTTGACCCTGCGGCTCTCGTCGTTGCCGGGGGCCGGGGCCGCTAGTTCGCCGAGAAAAGGCATCCTGTCTGTTTGGGTAAGTGGTGGTGCAAGTGTGTGGTTGAGTATTTGAGTATCTTGTCTGTTCGGTAAGTGGTGGAAGGAGGGCGGTTTGTGGTTGAGTGTACTTGCTTGGACAGCGTAGAGGAGACACGCCGACCTTTATATTGGTTTACTCTCTCTTTTCTGATTCTCGATTCCTTGACGAATGTCGCGACTGCATAGCACCTTGTTCTTCGCGTGGATCGCCGTTAGTTGGGGAAGCGGCACTTGCATCTTTGTTTTGGCGGGTGGCGTGTAAGTTGTGTCGAGCCCTTTCCCTCCAGAGCCGACTGAAAGAAGACAACAAAGTAACGACTACACTGGTAAGGCATGTGAGATGACAAAATTTGTCTTTGTTTCTACTCAAAGAAGAGGTCATCGCGGCGTAGATGTCATGCGTCTCTCTCTCATGCCTTGTGATGTGCTTGACGTTGCTTCCACGGCTTCCACCGAGGGGTACGGACAAAGATTGATGGCATCAAAGGAGGTCTTTGAAACTCTCTACAAGTCTCGTACAGTCCAGTTCCTTTCAAGTCTGCATCCCTTGTTGACCATGTAGCCCGTCTTATCTCGGGACACGGACCGACTTGGAAAGGACCTTGTAGCCTTTTCTGCAGAATGAAATACAGCTCAGCTATTTCAGCCTCTGCAGCTCTTTGTTGGCTCAAGGTATACATAGGGGTGTGCGAGCCCAGTTTACAGCAACAACTCACCATCCTCATCGGAAACCATTCCCTCAACTTGACCAATCAACCTCTACCAACGATTGACAATCATTACAGAAAAATTTACAAATCAGCCAGGAACCAATACCAATCAACGCAAGATGCCGCACTTTGAAGAAGATACCAATCACGACAGGCTGATGCTATCCATGCTCCGGCGCATCTTGGCGCTGAAGGAGGCGGAAATGGCAAAGGAAAACGAAGCTGACCGGGACTGGGCACCGATGCTTCGACTTCTCCGGGAAGCTCTGGTCCGCGCCGACGAATGGACCGATCTCTCGCTCGAGGCGAGAATGGGCTTGTTTCAGTGGGCAGGCAGCATGCTGGGTGACATTGGGCTGGAGGAGGAGTCCCGGGCGGCATTCTCGAGGTTTCGAGAACTCGTGGCCGAGATGGAGCTCGAGGAGGACGCGGCTAGCCAGGAGGCGGCCGCTCAGGAAGAGGGTAGCTGAGCTCTGAGCGAGCTCTGGTCGGTAGCAGCGGGCCATGTATGCCAAAATTAGGTAAGCCTAGGGCGATTTCTTTATTTTTCTTAGTTTTGGTGTTTTGCTTCTGGGAGTTTTTTAGATGTTGAGAAGTTCGTTCGCAAGTGTAAAAGAAGAATTGATCAATGCAAGTGTATATTGCAAAGGTGAAGTGATATAACTCGTATTATTTTCCACATGTTTTAAACTTTCCTCTCTGTAAACTTTCTTGTCCTTGTACGAGTGGATTTTGTTCATTGTACAGATAGCTGGGGTTACAATCGCTTCATCCATACGAAAGTGAAGCTGCGATGGATCAAAGACCGTCCTAGATGTTTTAGATATGTTTTACTCTGCGCGTGTAACGTCAAATGGCAATGGCGGAAGTTTTGTTTATCCTTCCTGTCAATTTGAGTATGCCAATTTAAAATATGCTAATTTAAAAGATGCCAATTTAGAACATGTCAATTTGAGGTATGCCAGTTTGAAACAAGAGAGCTTTTGTTCAGTTTTGTTGACTCTTCTTTTTGGAATCAAGGTCCATCTTTAAATTTGTCCCTCGAAACCGCCTTGTCGCCTGCTTTGAGCATGTCGGTGAAACTGCTCAGTCTCTCCAGCAATCAGCCTTTATTTCGTTTGTTGTAAACAATGATTCCTTTTTCTTTCGCCGTCTTGCTCAATCTCCCCCTTCAATCTGTCTCTTTTCATTTCTTTGCTCTGTGCACGATGCACGAGGCTCTTTCTCGCACGTCTATGCGGCCTTGCTCGGCGCTTTGTTATGCTTTGACCTTGCAGCTGCTTTGAACTCTGCGTAGACAAAGAAGGGTAACAGATCTAAGCATACATTTGGAAAAGAACATCCAAAGAATAGACAGGTTTTTCCAAACCATATAAGTCTCTCGATCCGCCATAGAATTGAATTGAATCACCACCATCATCTTTACCATCATCTTCACCATCATCTTCACCATCATCTTCACCATCACAACCAACATCTTCACCACGACTACCTTTTCAACCATCTTTTCCACCACCTTTTCTACCACCTTTTCGACTATCTCTTCAATCACCTCTTCAACTACCTCTTCAGCCACCTTCAATATGCCTCGCACCGGAGACCAAGAGCAGCGAACTGCCAACGCCCGTCTCGCTGAGCGACTCAGGGACGAGGTGTCGTACCTCATGAGCATCCAGGACTGGCTCAACGCCCTTGACCTTTGCCGGCGGGCCGTCATCTTGTGCGAGGACTGGGACGATCTTCAGCACGAGCTTCTCCAGTTCTACTCGTGGCTCTTCATCTGCTGCATGGCCAATGGGCTGGTCGACGACGCAAACCAGGCCCAGGCCAGGATTGACGAGCTCCGCCGACAGCAGTAGGACCGTTGAGGCTGTGATTGTTGCTGCAGGCAGTGACGGGTAAGTTGTCTATTTTCCTTTTGTTTGGAGTTTTGGGATGGATCTTGCGGGCAAGAGCGAATAGTTTCACAGCGACGTTTTATCAATTGAATAATATTTGCTTCTTGTAAAAATGTGTAAGCCGTGAATAACCTCATGATAAGACAATGTAATTTGTCATGTCCCTTGAAGTAGCATTAATTGACAAAAGACTGCGCGTGATCTTGCACGCCCGAGTTCACTCGTTTATAGAGAACCATTAATCTGCATCGGATTTGCTTTGTTCCAGGTTGGTTGTCGATTATATTTCTACAACGCCACAACGCTAGTGTCTAGCACACCCTTGCCTGCAGATCGCGCATGGCCATGTTGCCCAAATATTATCCGCGACGACCAGAGTCAAAAAGTGCTGCTTTCCACGCCCGGGACTTGGAGGGCCCAGTAGGCCGACTGCGGACCTGTGAGATGGCTTCTCCGTCCTATATTATTCTGTGATGCAGTCCTCGGAGCGGATTGCTACATTGGACGGCAGCAAGCGTCCTTCCGGTCCAGATCAGCCGAAACTATTGGACAGGCGCCGCCCCGCCCGAACCGACACACACAGGGCTGCCAGGGCTCCTTTGGCCGCTGCATGTCGGTCATGGAACACCGAGCGAGGCTTGCTTGCTTGCGTTGCACAAAGAGGCCAGGGCAGGAAGGGGGGGGTCGGGGGTGTGTGTGGTGAAGAGGGCTCTGAACCGCACTTTGGTGCTGGTGAGGATGAGCATATAACATGTACAACATGGCGTTATTGATATTGAAAACGGGGTGGCACCGTCGACGATCTGGTCTCGGCCAGGTTAGCTGGTGGATCGCCAGGCACCGGAGACGGGAGGAGGGAGGGCCAGTCCAGGTCTGGCAGGACGCCCGCCGGTCGACTGGCGCACGTCAGGTGGTCACGGCGGCTTGACACGAGGGCCAAGATTTCTGTCATGGATGGGGTGCGTGCATAGAGGCTTGCGAGCCCTATAACAAGTGGCGATACGGACATATTGTGCGGAGTAACTACAAAGCGCGAAGACTTGTCTCGGAGTAACGTTTAAAGTGCTGAGGTATCCGTAGGTGGATCTTGCAAGGCCGGAGGAAAGATGAATTGGTTCCTGCGTCATGATGCATCGGCGCCGACCGGCATGGTAGTCGATGCATAGTTGGTGTGTAGGGCTACAGATGTAGTATGGTGCGCATGAAATCAATTTTGAAATGGTAGATCAGGCATCATTGGTGATTTGATGATGGAGAAGCGGGTGCAAGTTGGTTTGTATGCTTTTCCTTTGCTGGACTGGCTGGTGATTTGAGATGGACTGTCTGTCACATGTCAAAAGAGCAGCCTACGGCCACCAACAGATATTGGGCCAATAAGAACAGCCCAGCCCCAGACCAGCTTCAGGCCAGTTGCAGCGCATCCACGCCCTGCAAGTCGGCTACATCGACCCCTAAACGTCCACTCAAGGGCCACCAAATTGCCCGCCTGAACCCGCTGCCAGATCCATCGCCAGCGACTCCAGACCGTTGCCCAAACCCCACTGTCGTGAACCCGAGGCAATTCGCTCCGTCTCGCTTGTCAAATTAAACCAGCAATGCCCTGCCCGAATTGCAGTCTTTGTCCTTGCTGAATTTTCTTTGCATTTCGCTCGTTTTTTTTTTCCTCCCACGAATTCAGTCTCTGGCCAAATTCGTCGGCCTAGCCATTGGGTACACTTGACCTTCCTAGTAAGCACAACGGCCAGAGGCTTGCCCTTCTTCGTGGTGGCGCGCGTCTAGGTAGCTGCGTACGTCAACCACACGCGCGACACAGGGCAGTGCACACCACCTCTCCAAAGGGGGTAGGCCACGATTTTTTACCACTCGCACAAGCTGCAGCACGGCATCGGCATCGCATCGACTTGTGTCACCCGGAAATAGATCTCATCTTGCACGTTTGCTTCGGCGTCTTGCCAGGTCCCTGTGCGACTCGACGTCATCTCCTGCACAACACGGGCTCTGGCCGCCTCGTCGTCCGCTCGCCTCGCACCAAGAACGGCTTCACGGAGAGGAGCCTCGCGGAGAAACTTGCACACCTCCTCGGGAGGGACAAAAAGTCCGGGTAGCCTTGCACAAGGGGTCTAACTCTGCATTGTCCTACACAAGCTCCTTCAATATCGTTGCCAACTCGGTTTCGCCGGCACGCCCGCTAGCCTCTATCACTGCGGCCGTGTCAAGCCAAACGCCTCGACCAGTGCGCCTCTTTGTTATTTTCCCACTTCTTTCAGTGTGGGCTGGTTTGATTGGATTGTTGCAGTCGTCCAGCCCAGTTACGAATTGATCATACTGCAGCTTTTTTTTTTTTTTTTCCATACGCAATGTCGCAGCTCAGTGCCGGCTCGCGCACTCGTGTGGCGGCGCCGCGACGGCCCCCCGGCGTCTTGGCCGTGCCTCCGCAGCTCCGCCCGGTCGTCCGCGCCTACGTCCTGGGATACGCCTCAGCGGTGGCGCCCCGGTTGCTGACCTTGGCCGTCCAGCACATTCTCAAGCTTCGGAGGAACTCTGAGCAGCTGCTGCCCTCGGATCCGGAAGACGAGCCCACCTTTCTCGCCGGCGCCCGCCACATCCTGCGCTCCGGGTTCGACCCCCAGCGCTTCCCGACGTTTTGTGCCGTCCTCGTCGCAGGAACGTCTTTATTACATGTACGTCATAGCACAAACAATGGATTCCAAGTTGCATATGCGCGTCCAATTAGGGCCGCTTGTCATTGCGGTTGCATTTGATATCAGTCTCAACTGACCGCTTGCACCATGTAGAAACCGCTCGACAAGGTCATTGCTAGTCTGGGCTCAAAGCTGACCGAAACGTCACGCTTACGGTACGATGCCTCACTTTCCATCCAAGCCCACCCTTACGTCTGTTGCAGGCCCGACTGACCCGTCTAGATTGGCACGCTTCCTGTGTAGCTTCCTCGCCGGATGGTTTGGCCTGAAGCTCCTACACACAAAGGGCACAGCGCCGCGCCGACACTCCACAGCCAGGCGGACCAAGCGAGAGGAGGAACTGCGGTCCAAGAAGATGGCCGGTCGCACCATGGACCTGACCCTTTTTGCCGCCACTCGTGCCGCCGACGTCCTGGTCGGCGAGCTCTGGTCGCAGCGCCGGTCCCGACGACAGGCTGCCGACAAGTGGACCAATGTACGCGCTCCCCGTCCCCAACTCACGTACTTCCACAAAGACGTTCATGCTCACCGCGTAATCCACAGACTGAATCCTTTATCCAATACATGGCCGACCCTCTCGTCTTTGTCTCGTCCTGCGCCTTCATCATGTGGTCCTGGTTCTACTACCCCGACAACCTGCCCCGCGGCTATCAGAAATGGATCACGTCGGCCGCGCAGGTCGACACGCGCCTCATCGAGGCCCTGCGCCGCTTCCACTTTGGCACCCTCGTCTACGGCCGCGAGACGGGCCAGGCCGGCCTCGTCGGCGACATGTGCGACGACTACGGCCTGCCGCGCCAGTGGGGGGACCCCGTCACTCAGATCCCGCTGCCGTGCGAGATTGTACACATGGGCTGCGGGCCCTCCTGCGAGTACCACGCCCTCAGCCGCTTCGCCCGCTCCTGGAAGTGGTCCATGTACACGTACCTGCCCCTCGCCCTGGCCCTGCAGCTGCGCAAGACGCCCTATACCCGCCGCAGCCTCGTCGCCGCCGCCCGCTCCGCCGCCCGCTCCTCGGCCTTTCTCGCCATGTACATTACCCTCTTCTACTACGGCGTCTGCCTCGCCCGCACCCGCGTCGGCCCGCGGCTGCTGCCCGGCGGCGCCGACACCGTCGCCCGCCGCCAGCAGCTCGACGCCAACGTCTGCGTCGGCACCGGCTGCTTCCTCTGCGGCTGGAGCGTGCTCATCGAGACGGCGAGCCGCCGCAAGGACATGGGCCTCTTTGTCGCCCCCCGCGCGCTGAGCACCTTTGTCCCGCGCCAGTACCCCAAGGAGAAGCAGTGGCGCGAGACGCTCGTCTTTGCGGCCAGCACCGCCGTCGTCTTTACCTGCGTGCTGGAGAATCCGCGCCGTGTGCGCGGTGTGCTCGGCGGCGTGCTTGGCTATGTCCTGAGAGAGTGATTGTCGACAAACAATTCACGTGGGGCGCGGACTGGATTAATGCAGTAGTTACGGGTTCCATTATGAAAGGCGAGTTGGGCGTCGTGTCGTGCGATGGACATGTACATCAATATCACAGCCCACGTGTACAAAAGTGTTGCAATAACTTGTCATTAATAAACACAATCAAGTTGCCCATCCTTCTCAACTGACAAGCTGCATCATCAGTGTATCGAGTAGATATTTCCTCCACTGACCACACCCAGATTAATCCCTCCTTCCCACGACCAATCTACAGCTGACCCCTCCACCACGCACACACGCCCAGCACAAACGCGCACAGCAGAATGTCCGTCCGCACCGTCGTAAAGATTTGCCCGTAGCGCATGATGCTGACCACGTAGCCGCGCCACGGCATCGGCAGCTGACCCGCCATCGACCATATGAAGCCCGGCGGCGGCGCGCGGCCCTTGTCGAGGAAGAACTTTGTCGTCAGCAGCACCGCCTCGGCCGTCGCAAACGCCCAGAAGAAGTTTTTCCTGGCCACGTCGAGCCCCGCCGCCCCGAGCATCTCGTAGTCTGCCGCCGCCGCTGCCGTCGTCGTCGTCGTCTTTTCGTAGAGCGCGTCGGCGGCCTGTCCGTCGGCCAGCGCAAAGGCCAGCTGCCGCTGGATCTTGGTCCCGTTGAACGGCGTCACCAGCGCAATGTAGAGGCCCAGGCCGAGGGCGAGCAGCGCGTGCACGACCCGCCAGACTGTGCTGTACACGTCGGGGCCGGACGATGTTGACTGCTGTGCGCCCATCATGCCCGCAAAGGGGGAGGCGGCGGCGTTTGGTCCGCCAGCGCCGGGCATGCCGCGGAAGCCTCCGCCCGCACCGCCGCCCATCATCTGCGCCATCATCTTCATGAGGGGATCCTCGCCCGCGCCGGGCACGCCCTCTGCACCGGGCGGCGCGCCGCCGAGCATCATCTGCCGCAGCTGCGCCTGCTGCTCCTCCGTCATGTCGGCCGGCAGGCCGGGGAAGCCACCGGCGGCAGGCGACGGCATGGCGTGCTGCTGCTGCTGCTGCTGCTGGGCCGCGAGCCGCGCGGCCGCTGGCGAGTAAAAGTGCTCGGAAATGTCCACCTCGTCGGGATCGCTGGCGGCGACGGCGGGCGGCTTCGGCACAGGGTCGGCGGGAGCTTCTGGAGCGGCTTGGTCATTGTCTGCCAAAAAGACAAAAACCGGCAAAGTCAGTTTAACCACGGACATGCACAACAGGGTCGGAGAGAGCAGGTTGGAGCTTTCATACCTCCTACCACGCGGCCACCGATGCCGGTAATCTTGTCGAGGCGCGAAGTGCCGCCCGCCTTGATCTTGGCCTCGCGGCGCTCCTTGCGCAGACGGGCCTGCTCGGCCGCTCGCTGGGCGGCGGCGTCGCTCGATGACGATACGCCTTCCGTCATGGCGGATGGTACTGTCGTGTCTGGTTTGGAGAGAAAGCCGTACTTGTGTCGGTTTTTTTTTGTCCTTTCTTTATCGACAGCAGACGTCCGGGAGCAGCGGGGTGGGTTGGCAGATGGGCGAATGTTGGTTCGTTGGTGGAAATGACAGCTTCCCGAAAAGTTAGGTGGGCCTTTCACGTTCCACTATCCGCACATGGACCACAGCTAGCTTGTCGCGTGCGCAGCGACACAGCAGGTTCATCTAACCAAGATCAGTGCACACAAGTTTCACGACTAATAGATGCCAAAATGAATTCAAGGCGCTGTTATTACTACTTCGTCTACAACACAGCACCGGTAACACCACTCTCCACAGCCATTTTTGTCATCATCCACATGCAACTCATCAGTAATGTCTTCTTTCAAAGTCGCCGAATCTAGTATCTAAGGAGTTGCTTTGCTCATGTTTATGAGGCGCTTTAAGCCGACCTAAAATTCAATCAGTTAGCCATAGTCTCGTCACTTGCATTGAGCCTTTCACTTACCATCCACTGGCCGCACTCTTCAACTCTTTCGCGCTGAAGCTCAACCTGTAGTCTGGCCGCCGTCGGGTGGTCCTTGGACTTGAGAGCCTCGGCAAGCTCCGACAGTTTAGAGACACTATATGGCGACACAAGCTCCTCGTTGTTGAGGTGATCAAAAAGCAGGTTTAGCCGCTTCTGGGTGTCCTTAACTTGAGGTGCAAAGGTAGCCGGGGCCTTGGCTGCAACGCGCTGCATATCCTCAGTCAGGATCTCAACGAGACGCTGAGCACTGGCAGGGAGGTGGGATCTGTCACCAGGAGGGTGCTTGCCCTTGGGCGGAGGTGCGGCGGCGGCCCTGGGGGGAGGAGGCGTGGGTGCAGCGCCCGCAGGAGGGCCAGGTCGGCCCATGGGTGGCGGTCCAGTAGGGGGGCCCGGGGCAGGAGGAGGTGCTCCGGCGCCGGGGGCCGAGCCGAAGTTATTGGTTGGAGCATAGGGGTGTGCTGCGTGAGGAGCCGCTGGCGGCTGCGCGAATTGGCTGTATGGGTTGGCAGGAGGGGGAATGCTACCGCCAGGTGGCGGGGGCAGCATAGAGCCTCCTACGGGAGGGCCTGGGCTGGGCTGCTGTGCCGAAGGTGTCGGGGCGTATCTGTTTGAAGGAGGGGCGCCAGCAGGGGCGGCGTTATAGGGCGAGGCAGTTCGCGCGACGAGATTTGCCATCTGAGGGCTAGCGCCAACTTGCGGAGGTGGAGGAGCGTACTGATTAGCCGTAGACGAGGGACGAGGAGGAGCCTGGAATGTCTGGGGCGGTCCAGCCAAAGGCGAAGTGACACGCGGAGGAGCAGAGCCCTTGGGAGGAGGAGGAGGGCTGGCTTTGGGGGGCGCCCCATAGGTTGGAGGGCCAGGCGGTGCTGCTTGACCGGGTTGCCCGCCGTATGGACCGACTGGGGGCGGTGCGCTTGGAGTTGAACGTCTCGAAGGCACAGCCTTTGTCACTAGCGGGACATCATTCCAACTATCCTTAGGTGCACTGTGCATCGTTGACGTGGTGGGGGTGCCGGAGCGAGGAGGTCCAGCAACGGGCGGCGGTGCCGGGGTCGTATAACTTTGAGCAGGTGGCTGATACATGCCTGATGGCTGGTAAGGGTTGCCTCCATACGGTGTCTGTTGAGGCTGCTGCGATTGCAGAGGTTGGAACGGCTGGGGCGTAGGAATAGAGTTGATGTTGCTGTAAAGATTGGCAGCCCCGGTGGTTCCCAGAGGCTGAGACTGAGGTTGGGGAGTAGGGTAACCATAAGCAGGTTGTGTCTGCGGAACAGCGCTGGACGTTCTTGTAGCAATTCTGGCATTGGCCTTCGCCGACGGCTTTTGAGTAGCCTGCCTGACCCGGCTACGAGCAACCTCAGCAGCAGGATACGTGCTAGGCAGGAGATCAAGGTAGCGCTGAGCAGCGTCGAGCTGGCCGTGGCCAGCAAGAATATCAGCATACTCAGTATACTTATCATACAGAGGCGCGAGCTTCCAGCCCGCAGTCTCGCTTGTTTCGCTGTCAACAAACTTGCTAACGTGGCGGAAGACTGTAACCTTTTCGATAAAATTCTGCAGCGTTCTGGCATGAACCGAAAAGGTCGAGTCCTGCGACGTCGCGTCTTCGGTGCCAGCCTGCTCAGCTTCCTCCAGCTCTGCAGTCCAGATGGACACAACCTTCTCAAGCTTTGAGCCGGCGAGGTAGCAGAAAGAAGCATCTTTGCGCTCGCCACTCTCATATATGCGATCGCCAAGAGCCTCGCAGAGGTCGGAGAACTCAGTAGGCTCTGAGAAGGTGCATATGATGGCCATAGTCTCTTTCCAGCTCTTAAGGTCCGCGTTGTACGCGACATCCCAAAGATTCTTTTCGATGACAGATCCGAGAAGACGAATATAGCTAGGAGATCCGGTCTTGCGAGCGAGATAGGCAGCTTGAACCTTGTCGACAAGCTCCTGGCCACCGCAGTTCGCAATGACGAAAGCATCAGCGATGCGGTCCTCCTTCAAGCAGATGTCAGTGGCCTTGGCGAAGTTGCCCAACATGAGTGCCTTTGTAATATTCTTCTCAACAGCAGTGTCGCTGTCGGCAAACAGATGGAATGGATTGTCGGTTTTGGCACCCTTTGTCGCGGCAACACCAGACAAGAAATCGTCATCATCGCCATTTTCCTCACCGCCATCGAAAAAGTTAGACAGCTTCTTCTTTTCGCCGGTGGCCTCTTCAGCGAGAGCCTCTTCGCCGGTCGCTTCCTCGCCTTCCGTCTTTGCGGTCTCGGATTCTGGCTGCTCGCTCGCATCTGACTTGAGACCGAGATATTCGACAATCTTGCCACGGGGGTTCTCGCCAATCAGTGTCTGCATCACCTTCCAGTCGGCTTTCTCCTCATCGGTCTTTGACTTCTCCATGCGCTCTTCGCAAATAGCAGACAGGTCGCCGGAGGCAAGTGCTTCTTGGAACTTCTCGGTGGCCGACGAAAAATCAGAGTCGGCAGAAAACTGCGAGATAACAACTTTGGAGGATCTCTCCTGGCCCGATGTAGGCTTGAAGATAACAATCTTGCCACCAAACCCGAAAGAAGCACCGACAGGGCGCTCAAACCATTTGGGTGCCTTGTTCAAGGACCAGGATGCGCCCTGAGGTTGCGTTTGAGCAGCACTGAAAAAGTCGGCGCCGTCTAGATTGTTGTCAATCGCCGTTTTCGAAGTGTCGGGGTTCGTGTTTTGCAAGGTCTGGATTGTGATCTTTCCGTCAAAGCTAGCAGTAGCCGACAAATTGGGATTTTGCGGATGGAAGCGTGTTTGAAAGGTCCAGTTCGTGACTTCAGGAAGTTCCCCGTAGCGCTCGCCCGTAAGAGGATTCCAAACCAGGGTCTTGTTGTCTTTGCCAGATGAGAGCAAGATGCTGCTGTCTTGGGAACACCAGGAAAGCGAAAGGATGCCTTGCTCGTGGCCCTGCAGTGTCTTCTCTGGTGCGTTGGAGTTGCGAAGATCCCATAAGAGAATGACGGGAGTACTATCGTCTGGCGTACCAGTCAGGAGCTTCGTAGAGTTGTTGGGGTCCCAGGCGAGGGCGCTGACGGCCTTGCGGTTGTTGTTCAAGGTGAGAGATGCCTTCTTAGTCTTGAGATCCCAGACCGTTACAAAGCCGCCTGCTCCGCCAGTAGCAAGAATATGCGAGACTTTGCGGTTCCAGGCGAGACAATCGATATCATCGGAGCGCGCAGCAGCGTTGCCGAGGCGGAAGGGGTTGGCAATGTCGTTGACGTCGTAAATATATATTTCGCCCTTGGCGCCAGCTGTGGCTAGAATCTGTGGCTTGAGAGGGTTGAATTGAAGCGTTTTGATCGGCCCGGTATGTTTTGTCGTTTGCGACATCGAGGCGTCACTTCCACCAGCTTGCAGCTTAGCAGCGTCCCAAAGATCAAGGGAGCCGTTCTCCATGGCTCCGGCGATTATGCCTCGTGGATGATCAGCATCGGGAGGGCTCCATGCGATATCGTAGAACCTGAATGGTCGAATTTAGCGAGTTGCGCAGCTACCAAGTAGCTATCGAACATACCTGGCGTCGGTGGTAATGCTGGCAATTGGCTGAAGCTCCAGTCCTTGTTCCTTGTCGTCCAGGGACAAGTCCCAGAGCTCAAGCTTGCTCTCGTCGGAGAAATCGGCATCAACAGCACCAGCACGAGTACCGGTAACCACTAGAGGGTTTCCGGCACCAGGCGACCACGCAAAGGTGGCCGTTCGGGGAATATCTCGTAGGCGCACCATGATGGCGGGGGTGTTAGGGACCGGGGCGGGACCAAGGAGTAGTTAATCGACTTGGTCAATCTTTATGATAAAGGAGCAATTGAATGCCGAAAATTGGCGCCGACCACTAAGAGCAATGCACCTCTTAGCTTCTGCCAGCAGAAGGCATGAAATTGTCGAAAGATGGGTGGATGAAGCTGGATATAACCGAAATCCAGTAAGTTTGATGCCAGATTGCAGGCACTCGGAGCTTCCCCTTGTCGACGTGGTCCTGGGGCCGACAGCACAGGAGGTGGGGCCCTGAGTTGCATCACGTGATCGCATTTCAACGGAAGCTCGTTCTCACGGAGCCAATATTTTGGTTGATAAGAAAAGCTGAAAAAACTCAACTCCGTCTTTAGATTTCCTGCAAATCACGGAAACTTTATAATTCGTGACTCTTCATTCGGCATGTCGGACGCAGCTCGTTGGAAAGCAACTGTGTACGTTGGCGGCTTGGCACCACAAGTGACCAACGCCAACGTGGTTGACGCCTTCATCCCATTCGGCGAGATGGTCGAAGTAAAATTGCCGAAGCCCGACTCCTCCAATTCCGGAGAAACTCATAAGGGCTTTGCCTACGTTGAATTCGAAGACAGCGCAGACGCCGCAGAGGCTATCGACAACATGGATCAAGCAGAGTTCTTTGGTCGTACACTGAAAGTCTCCCCAGCCAAGGCGCCCAAGAGTGCTCAAGAAGGCCTTGGCAGCAAGACTGCGGTTTGGGATCAGGTATGTTATAATTATACCCGAGACTATCTGAATTTGCCGTGCTAACCTCCCGATAGGAAGGCTGGTTGGCGGAGAATGCCGAAGGCGAGGCTGACCTACAAGCTCCATCTGGCCCGGATCCCATGCAGGGCCTAGAAGAGCTGGACGTAGCTGGGCCAAAGCAGCAATAACGACTGATCAGTATTGACATTCGGTAAAGATGGCGTGTTTCTCTTCCTGCATAGCGTTGGCGTCGTGGTTGCAATATACATGTTGATTTCAATAAGTTTCACGCGATAAAACGGTTAATAATAGCGACGAAATGGCCGGGCCTCTATTTTGTGCCGGACTGGTTTTCCTAGACATATACAGCTACCCTTTCCCGTACAAGAACAAAAAAATGGCGTCGCGCCTCTCCAGCTCCAATCTTAGTGGTCACCGCGGGCTCCAGGTCCCTGTCGGGCCAGACGAAGGTTCTTGTCGACCCAGAATTTGCGGACGCAAGAGTAGCCGGCGGCGGCAATGGCAAATCCAACGACGGCAGCTGCGATTCTCGTTAGATGTCGAGTCGAATCGTCCTGTTCGTCATGCGCAACGTACCAAGGGGGATCAGCTCAGCGGGAATCTGCTTGAGCTTGCGAAGGCGCTGGGAGATGGTGTGGCCTGTTGGCGGTTAGTAGCTGTCGGTTTTGAGATGTCAAGCCAGTCGTTTTGAGTCGTCGATAGTCGTCAATCGCTCCGGCTTCGTCACGTACCAGCCTGGTCCTCCTTCTGTGTGACCGAGGTATTAGCGCTGTCCAATCAGCAGTAGCATGGTCACTTACGGGCACCGGTCGCATCATGCGAGGGGTCTGGCGGAACATTCTCATGGCAGTGGTGGCGCGCATCTTGATGAGTGGAGAGTTGAGGCGAGGCGGGAGAGCCGGCGGAGGTCGATTGGCAACGGTTATTCGGAAGAGAGCGATGTTTTGGAGTTCGTCGAGAAGTGCTGCAATCTGGTAGCTTGACCCACTCGGCCGGCTTGAGTGGTGTGGTGGGTGCCTTACGGCGTGGGCTGATTGGTTTAGTAAGCCTGAGGCAGAGACTGCTCTGCATTGGGAATCATCTGATTCGTGGTGTCAACCTCTACGCAACAAACCTCCCATTACGCCCGCCCAAGCTTGCACGAGCCGCATTCACGTCGCTGTCCGGTTCTAACCCCTCTAAAATCAATTCAAAATGGCCGAAGAAGATCAACAAGATGGACAGGAGCTTGTCACCAAGCCCTTCAAGTTCGTTACTGGTAAGTCGGATAATACCGCGGAGAAAATTATCGGTTCGGATCCCGAGGCTAACTATGTTGACAGCCGGTACGCTCCCCCTACGCCGACGAAACTCGATCGCATCGTCGCATTGGTCCCAATTGTGTCCAATTGACTTCTGAGGTACTGACTGTCAACTTTTCTAAGGCACCGACGCCCGTTTCCCCAACCAGAACCAGACCAAGCACTGCTGGCAGAACTACGTCGACTACCACAAGTGCATTACTGCTAAGGGCGAGGACTTTGCTCCCTGCCGCCAGGTAACACATGATTCAAACACCAGCATTCAAGAGCGACATTAACGTGCCCATGTCTAGTTCTGGCTCGCTTACCGATCTCTGTGCCCCTCCGGTTGGTACACACGTTGGGACGAGCAGCGCGGTATGTTGTCCGCGCAATCGTACGATGATGCAATACTAATATCGATGATAGAGGGTGGCAACTTCCCGGTCAAGCTCGATGCTTAAATAAATGACGAGGACTTGATTGCTGGACGGGCAGCGAGATAGAGATGGAAATAAATCGCAGCGCATGCTGCTTGTGTACTAAGCGAAGTCGATAGACTGTGCAATCAATCATGGTAAATGCCATTGAATAAACTGTCATAAAAACATAAAATCATTGTCCCGCTAACTTTAGGTCCCAAATGTAATAGCAAACACCGTTGCACTGTCCTGGTATCATACAATAAACTTCAAACTCCTCATCGTTGATGAGGCACTGGTACCAACTGGCCAGTTAATCCCGCGCAAACAGGAACTAAATTCCTGACTGCTTTCATTTCCCTGTGGTGACGTCGTCAGATTCGTCATCCGAGCTCATAAACTCGTCGTCCTCGTCAAAACCGAAAAAAGCTCGAGCAGTGCCCTTCCCCTTGCCACCCGGTGCAGATTGTACCGGAGGCGGTGATTCCTTGGAACTCGTGGAGGCGTCTGCATCGCTGTCGGATGCGTTCTCACCCTGGGCTGCAGAGCTTGATCCATGTGAGCTGCTGAGATTATCGGTGTAGTTTCCAGCCTTTATCGCTGCCAGAACTGCGTCTCTGGTCCGCTCACTGCTTTCTTCCTTATCTTCAGCCCATTGACCGTCGATCATGTGCTTGCCTCCGTTCTTGATTTCTGCCTCTTTCGCCTCAGTTTGCTGCACGATTTCTTCCCAGCGGGCTCGGCGCTTCTCCTTCTCTTTCTTGTCCATATCAGGCTTGATGGCGAGATATTCGGCGAGAGCCTTGGCTTCGTTGACAGTCCTGAGTCGACGGCCATCGAGGTTGCGGCTGGAGCCATTGTCGTCTTGTGTTTTCTTCTTTCGCGATGACATGCGCCCGCCAGCCGCTCGCAACTGAGATCCGAAACCACCCTTGCCACCACACAATGGGATACCGAGACGTAATGAAAGAAAGTCGTCGGTTTCTGTAGAGAGATATGTGGAGAGTGGCTTGTCGGACTCATTTGGAAGTTGTTTGTTTGACACGGTGGTGAGGATGAGTCTATAATCACTATCAGGCAGGCGTTCGCTCAGGTGGTGGCGAAAGGCTGTGACCGTCGTTGAAGGTTGCGCTGGCAATACAATAGTCGGAGGTAGGCCCAAACCACCAAAGGTCGATACCAAAACGTTAAGATACTTGGATTCCATGCTGGCTGGGTGTATGGTGAGCAGCGTGCTTGGAAAAGATAGAAGTTGCGCCGGGTCGCGACAGGACGAAATATTATGCTCCATTAGAACTAGACAGCGGAGCCTTGTGATGAATAAGTCGACTCCACGGAACTTCCTCCGGAGGCCTGCGCCACAAAAGTAAGATATCTTATCGGCACGTGAACTCAAGCCACGCGCACAAACTGAGCCACCCCACCTTCGCTAGGTGAGCTGCAGCGTAGGGCTTGCGCCCACAAAAGTAAACCATTTTGAGGCCTACACTCTCGTCCCGAAAAACTGTACTCCTACCATCGACCGAAGCCAACGCAAACCGCCACGATGCTCATTCCCAAGGCCGACCGCAAGAAGATCCACGAGGTATTTCGACCTTCAATCGAACAATACGAAGAAGAGCGAACATGCTGATGTAGTTTTGTCTTAATGCAGTACCTCTTCCGTGAGGGCGTGCTCGTCGCCGCCAAGGACTTCAACCTCCCCAAGCACCCCGATATCGATGTCAAGAACCTGTTCGTCATCAAGGCTTGCCAGTCCCTCACCTCCCGCGGCTATGTCAAGACCCAGTTCTCGTGGCAGTACTACTACTACACCCTGACCCCCGAGGGTCTCGACTACCTTCGCGAATGGCTGCACCTCCCCGCCGAGATTGTTCCCGCCACGCACATCAAGCAGCAGCGCTCTCACGCTCCTCCCCGCGGTATGCTCGGTGAGGGTGAGCGCGAGCGCCGTCCCTTTGGCCGCCGACCCGAGGGTGGCCGCGGCGACCGCGAGGGCGGATACCGCAGACGTGAGGCCGGTGAGGGCAAGGAAGGTGGCGCCCCTGGTGGCTTCAACCCCGAATTGTGAGACAAACCCCGCGACTCTCAATATGCGACTTATGGACAAATTGCTGACAATGTATCTTTAGCCGCGGTGGATTCGGTCGTGGCCGCGGCGCCGCCCCCCCTTCGTAAACGAACCATTCATGATTTCGGGTTATCAGTTTTGCAATGCATGGCGAAAGGAACCACGCATTCTAAGATTGGAAGGCAAATCTCACTTCGAGTCGGATCGTGAGACCGGTCAGTGAGGCGAAATGGTGGGAGTTTTGGAGGCTTAAAACCTCGGAATGATTTGCATCAGGGTCACAAAAAATTTACTACCATTCAAAAAGGAGGTCGCCAATGATTGACAGTTTTGTGAACGCATTTTCAGCTGCACGAAATACTGTGAATGTTCTAGCCACTTACACCCAGGGCGAAACGAGCGGCCACGGGGACCGAAACGAGCGACTATCTGGCGCAGCACAATTTCTGCTTACAAGAACACGAGACGAATGGCAAACAAATGGACAATCCATGGGTGTGGCTGGTCTGACTGGACAAACGTGATTTGCAGTCGAGATCGTGTCCGCAATGTCCATTTCGTGGTCGGGGTTCAGTCTTGAGACCTACATTCTCAGCGGTTAGTATTACGGCGGCTCATTGTTGATTGAGAGCGAGCTGGGAAGCAATACAGTGATGGACCATCACCTTTGGCGATTTGCGCCCAATCGGAAACCAATAAAATGCCATGCGCGGTATCTCTTCTACATCCATGGCTGGCACCAGAAGCTTTTTTCTCCGCGTATTCTCTTGTCTGTTCTTGTACTGTTTCCTGGCTTCTCCCTTGCCTCTATGATGTCGGCCAGTGAACAACCTAAATTAAGCACTGTTTTCGCTGTCTATACTTGTGCTGGTAAGTAAGTAGGCTGCTGAGAGACGGTCTGAGTGCCGACTACAACGGAGCGCCGCGCCAAAGTGAAAGGAGCTTAGGCGTATCCATTCCTCGAGGCCGATGGTTTCAAGACGTGTTCTTCTATTTAAGTTCTCGTATTTCCGCTCCTAGCAATTTATGTCCAACTTCTGTTTTGGTAAATGGTTAGTCAACGGTACCTTTCTTTTGTGGCTGTGCTTGAATATCTCGCGAACCTTTGCCCATGAACGGTGACGCGGCTCGATATGTCAATCGACAGGTCATAATACCCTACAGAAACCATGAATCAAGGATCGCGTTGAGGGACAGGCTATAAAGGACCGAAGGTAACTATTAAATTTCATTTTTTGATATCATTCTAACATCCCGACCCTGCCTGTGCGTAAAAGTAAAGGCTCGACGATTCGCCACAATTTAGGGTAGACTCCGGCCCCTCCATGCAACCGGCGTACCAAGAAGCTGGGCCTTCAATCTGCATCAAGCCGACTTAATGCTACTCCAGGCTACCGCATTCTGCATCACAGAGCGTGGCTCTTACACCGAACAACCCACGGCCCGACTACTGCCCACGTATTAAATTTGCCAAAAGTATTGTATCTTGCCTACAAACAGAGCATTGCGCCCGCATCGGGTAGAGATAATGTCGTGGTGGCGCGTGACGCCTGATACAGCAGCTCGAGACGTCACACCCCTGCATCTGAGACAATTGAGACAGGCACGCAAACCGTCTACCGGCGCGCCTTGAGCAGTCCAAATACTTGAGCATTACCAAAAGCTGCCCTTTTCATGCCTGAGCTGGACATGCTGCCACCTTTTCACAGCCGGCAGAACTCTGGTGCTACTGCCATACTCTCGAGCCAGCGCCCGAGAGCCTAACGGCAGCACTGCCTCAGCAATACGGCTCCGGCAGCCCTCGGCACTACTGGAAGGAGCTGCTCACAGTGGCAACGGTGCAAACGTACAATGGCATACCAGATTCCTGATTTTGGCGACCGCCAATATCAGCTCGACCCGTCTGCTCGCGTGCCCCGGCCGAGAGGAGGACCTGCAGAGTTCCCGAGCGGTAATGCGGATCGCGGTCGTGTTCAGCATTCGACTTCACCTGCCCCTGAGCGCCCACCACCCGTGCCACCTAAACCAGGTCAAACAAGGCACAATCGTTCCATGAGCCATCCATTTCATTCCATGCCCAATGCCGCTGATGGCTTATCCTCATCATATCTTGGGCAGACCAAGCTTGTCGATGAGCGCAGAGATGGGCGGACAATGGCCCGGCAAATGGACAGCGGCCCAAGAAAACTTGACGGCGGCAGCGGCAGGAATTTCGCAACTGGAAATTGCATGACATGCGGCGGCCTTGTCCGCTGGCCTAGCAACCTCGCTACCTTCAAATGCACGACATGCGCCACTGTCAATGACCTGGAATCTGCTGACGACCATGACCCTACTGGAGCCAGCCGAAGAGATGGACCTGCCTCTGGAGCCATGCAGAAAAACTCCGACTCTGGACAAGGTGCGCATACGGCTCAGTGCAGAAGTTCTGCTAGCTCTAATGCCTCATCAGGACATGTGCAACCTATTTCGTTGCTGCACACCAAAAATATTGTTCGGCGATGTCTGCAATCTCATATATCGAGGAGAATCGAAGAGAACCAAGCATTGCACAGGAAGAATGAATCATGGCAGCCAGCTTCAGGACAGGTAGCCAGCGCAGGCGTCGGTGGCGAAGGAGCAACGCAGCACGAAACAAGACGCCGGTTTGGAACGCACTTCCTCGACATCCCGACGGGGGAAACCTCTGGTGATTCTCCGAGACCCATCACCAAAACACAGCGGTCGTTTTCATATGGGTATTCGGACAAGCCCGCGTGCAATCACCAACCAACAGCGCCCAGCTACAGTGCCAACAGCGCAAGTCCCAGCCGACTCCCCTCTCACGAACCGCAAACCATTTTCAGGGCGCTGGAAGACTATATCAGGGAATGCTTCAAGTCCGCAGATTGCCTCAATGCCTCATTTACGCATCACACTTATTCTTATTCTGTCGGTCCGGAGCAACAACAAATCCGAAGAAAGCCAGTGCCGTCGAGAGAACCTGCTCCAAGAGAACCAGCACCGAGAGAACCAGCACCTTCTAGAGAACATTTAGCATCGCGAGAACGAAGTCGTCCTCGAGGTCATACTGACTCTATGCCAATAAGCCAACTGGACCCAAAGCTTCTCCTACTGGGAGACGTAGCAGAGAATGGGCTGTGGTGGACTGGAAGTCGTCCACAGCCTCCGACCCCAGTGCAGAAACCAAAGCAGCCGGCCCACACTAGAAGAGCTTCTTCAGTGGCGAAGCCTTTGCAGATGGACTGGAAGGAGCTGGACAACTGGTACATGTCAATTATCGGGCCTGCGGAGGGCTGGTATTCGGTTTTTGCAGAAATTTCGTCGAACAGAGCTGCAGTCGACCTCGATATTCCAACCCTGGAAAATGAATTCCTCCAGGCCCAGCTTCATGTTCATCGAACGCTTCTCAAACAGACAGAAATATTGCTCAAGCGCCCCCGACGTCCCATCGCGCAACCTGCTGATCTGCGATTTTTACTCATCATTTTGGAAAACCCACTGCTACATAGCAGCCAGCTGTCTCCGGCAGGGTTGGCACAACGCAATGGTGTTGGACGCAGACCGCAAGCCATACATCAAACGCTTCAAAATAATCGATCGGCGACTATGCCTTCATCTGGCCCACTATCCGGCCAACACTCGGGCATCATCAAACGGCTTATTGGTCTCATCTCAAATTCGCCCGCGCTCTGTCATAATCATCTGATTACCTGGTGGATCAAATTTGAAAAGGAGCGCTACGTTAAAGCGAAGGATTTATTCTCGGGTTTCCTAGCTTATAGGATGCTCAGACAAAAGAATAAGAAGCCAGTTAAAACTGCGGATGAGGACGCAGTCACCTCATTCTTGATACCGCAGATGCGAAGCGGTCAATCTGGTGCGCAGATACATGATGAAATCGGAGCACTGAGCTTGTCAAACACGTCCAAGAAATCTATGGAGCCGGAAAAGATAACATCGTACCCGGATGACTGGCAAGTGAAAGCGACTTCTCGAGTCCTTGCTCTCATATTTGCGGCGAATGACCCTAATGCTACTCGCGATTCTCATCACCATCACCAAGGTGGCCACAAGCTACCAAGCAGCGACTTCTATGTGTCCATGGTCGACTATATTGACCTCGTCAAAGATTTTGATACCTGGGAAGCTAAGCAAGGGTCTTTTTCATTTTGCCAATATCCGTTCCTTCTTAGCGTCTGGGCCAAGACGGCGATCCTCGAGCACGACACGCGCAGGCAGATGCAAACCAAAGCGAGAGCTGCGCTGATAGACAGCATTATGTCCAACAAGTCTGTGCAGCAATACTTGACTCTTACTGTCCGCCGCGAGTGCCTCGCTGACGACAGCTTGATGGCGGTCAGCGAAGTCATTGGTAGTGGAACAGATGATATTAAAAAAGGACTTCGTATCAAGTTCCGGGGCGAAGAAGGAATTGATGGCGGCGGCTTGAGAAAGGAATGGTTCCAACTGGTCATTCGAGATGTGTTCAACCCAGATTACGGTCAGTCAATTGGTGAGCAAGCATGATGCAAAATCTGACGTATCTTAGGAATGTTTCTTTACGACGAGGATTCCCAATTTTGCTACTTTAACCCCAATTCGTTGGAATCCACTGATCAATATTTTCTGGTGGGGGTGGTTTTGGGTTTGGCAATATACAACTCGACAATTCTTGACGTACCACTGCCACCATTTGCGTTCAAGAAGCTGCTGGCCGCGGCACCTGCCCATGGTACGACATCCTTGGCCCACGCCCCCTTGCACCTAAAGTATACACTTGAAGATCTTGCCGAGTACCGTCCAAGGCTTGCTCGAGGACTGCAGCAACTTCTCGAATACGACGGAGATGTCGAGTCCACATTCGCGCTGGACTTTGTCATCGAAAATGCAAGATATGGATCCGTAACCACGGTGCCTTTATGCGACGGCGGAGATCGACGACCAGTCACCAACGCCAATAGACGAGAGTATGTGGATCTCTATATTCGCCATGTGCTTGACATGTCAGTGCGGCGCCAATTCGATCCATTCAGGCGCGGATTCTACAATGTCTGTGGTGGCAATGCATTCTCTCTCTTTCGTCCGGGGGAAATTGAGCTATTAATCAGAGGCTCCGACGAGCCACTCGATGTTGATTCTCTCAGAGCCGTCGCTGAATATCAGAATTGGGAAAACAAACAGCCTGACGGAGTTGAACCAGTCGTTGGCTGGTTTTGGGAGACTTTCAAACAAGCAGAGCCAGAAGATCAGCGTCGTCTGCTTTCATTCATTACGGGCAGTGATCGGATACCAGCTACTGGTGCTACGTCCCTGAGGATCAAGTTGTCATGTCTCGGCGATGACTGCGCTCGATTCCCAGTCGCAAGGACGTGCTTTAATCAGTTATCTTTATGGCGTTATCGCACGCAACAGAAGCTTGAATATGTTCTTTGGAGAGCCGTGAAAGAGAGCGAAGGATTTGGCCTCAAGTAGACCTGGGTGGAGCTGATTGTCAAACAAACCTGTCACACGCGCAGTCCTTCACTCTAGTCTGGAAAACAAATCTCAATATACATCAAATTGAAGAATCATGCTTTTTGCCACCGAGGATGCGTACTCCTTGCTTGAACAACAATGAAATATGGTATAAACTACAGTAATGGTACAATATCCGGTGTTTCGTCTTACGCTGCATCATCTGTAGCACCACCCGCTGCACGGGCTCGCTGCAGCATGGTGGCCTCCCTCTCCTTTTCAGCCTTGATGGCGTTGATGCGGTCACGGCTGGCGTTTCCCTGCTTCCTGAGATCCTCCAGGCTCTGCCATTCCGCCGTGTCCTCTGGGGTTGGTCGTAGTGGCACCGCGCCGACCTGTGCGATGAGTTGCTCGAGAATATTAGTCGAGTGCTTGTTCTTCATGTCGATGTGGACAACGCGCTCGTTGCTCGCAGGAGGTTGCGCCTTGGAGAGTCCCACACGTGAGGAGGCGGGCTGAGGGGCTGTGGTTGCGGCAGCGTCGCCGGCGACGGCGGCGGCGGCGGTTCGGACGTATACCGTCATTGTCGGCGTTTGGTCGTTTTGGCTGTGGCGGTTGACAATCATGGGGACGGCGGGGTTGTTGTACTTGAGGCGCGGGAGGTATTCGCGCCAGAATTTCCTGGTGAGAGGCGGGAGGCTGCGTTAGCGACAGACTCGGGACATGTGCAGTTTGCGAGGCTTGGTGCTCGGGGGTGCGTACTTGGCGCCCATGTGACCATTGTGTGTTCTCATGGCAAAATCCATATGAATCTGGGACACCTCGGGAGGCAGAATGGCTGCCCCAGGGCCCATCCGGAGGTTGAGAAGCTGTTGCGAGATCGTGGTTAGCTTCGAGACTGGCGTTGTCGCATTCGCTGGCTTCTGGTTCGAATTCTTACCCTCTGCGCGGGCTGTCAGCATAATTACTCAATCGATACGGATGGAGCTATACTGACCTTTCTGAGTAAATGTAATCGCTCTCCCAATGACCGCATCTTGTCGACTGCGCTTGCTGGACGCCAAATGTGATGCTTGAAGTGTAACTTGTTACAAGAAAATCGACGTCCCCTGTAAAATGCCGGCCCGGCTAATCATCCGCAGGGAATTGGCCGCCGGTCGCACGACACAGCGCCGGGCCGCCTGGCAAGGGGCACTAGAAATCAGGCCGGCGCGCCCTGAAAGCTCCACTGAAATTTAGAACGGATCGTCAACTTTTTGATGGACTGTCTCGACCGTTTTCACTCACAAGAGCCCTGACCCAAGTACATTCTGCAGTCATGCCGCGAAAGACTACGCATTGAGCAGAAGAAATGCGTAGAGCACTATCCTCTCGGTGGTTGACGCGGGCGTTCCAGACGGCTGAAGCCTTGCCTCCAGCTGGCCTGCCTCTTTTCCTTTGCCCAGCCGTGGGCCTGGCCCGACAGCTACGCTTTGCGCCAGTGCGAACGTCTCGCCACATACACCAGCGGCGCCTTGTTCATGCGGATACTTCTCCTCTGGCAGCGGAAAAGCAAGTAGCGGAAGCTAGTGCAGAAAGACAGCGTCAGCTTCCTTTTACCTGCAGTGGCTGCGGCGCATTCACCCAGACGACCGACTCCAACCAGCTTGGCTACTACGATCTCGCCGCAAAGCGTGTGCGCACTTGGCTGGACCCTCCGAAGGTTGATTTGCAAGAGAAGGATGTCCAAGAGAACGAAGTCATCAACAACGTCTTGAAATCCATCGACAGCGATCAGCTGACCGCGCTCGGGTTTGATGCCAGCACATTGGTAGCTGAGGAGCAAGTTGGTGTTCCTTCTTCCGGTACGCGATTCCTTTGCCAGCTACAAGAGATATGATCAATTGACCGGAAAATTTCTAGCCCCGAAAGCGCCAGTCTGCGACCGATGTCACGACTTGATACATCATAATGCCAAGTCAGCCTCCGGCAGAGTACCAATGTTCCATCCGACGGTCGAGTCACTGCGAGAGACTATCGAAGAATCACCACACAAATACAACCACATATACCATGTCATCGATGCTGCCGACTTTCCCATGTCACTCATACCAAGACTGAATGTTTTGTTGGGCGACATTCCCCTGCGAACTCGGAACAGACGGTCACGAGCGGGCAAGTTTCTTCGCGACCGACAAACGGAAATGAGCTTCATCATTACCCGCAGCGACCTGCTCGGACCGACAAAGCAGTCTGTTGATGCGCTGATGCCATATCTTCGAGAGGTACTGCGAGACGCTTTGGGCCGTCTTGGCAACAGAGTTCGCCTCGGGAACGTTCGCTGCGTGAGCGCCAGCCACGGCTGGTGGACAAGAGATGTAAAGGAAGAAATCTGGCACAGGGGCGGTGCTGGGTGGATGGTCGGCAAGGTCAATGTTGGCAAAAGTCGCCTGTTTGAGGAAGTCTACCCTAAGGGTCGTCTAGATCATCCGGATGCCTCGGTTGGACCCACGGCTATCGGCCGTATTCAACCAGAGGAAGAAGACATAGACGTCGGGGACTTACTTCCTCCCGCGCGAACGGCCACCAACTATCCAGCTATGCCTATTGTTTCGTCGCTTCCTGGAACAACTGCATCGCCAATTCGAATCCCCTTCGGCAATAAGAAGGGAGAGCTGATCGATTTGCCCGGATTGGCCCGGAGTGAGTTGGATCTGTTCGTCAAGGAAGAACATAGACAATCTTTGATCATGAAAAAGCGCGTCGTGCCTGAGCAGGCTACCGTAAAGCCTGGCCAGTCTTTGATCCTGGCGGGCGGCTTGATCCGGATTACACCCTCATCAGAGAACATAATATTCCTGATGTATAACTTTACACCTCTAGAAGAACACATCACAAGCAATGAAAAAGCGGTCGAGTTTCAAGCGCAGACAAAAAGTCTTGGCGCGCAGGAAACCATATCTCTCCCAGATACCGCTGCGACCATCAAGCATGCAGGCAGGTTTGCCCTGGAACATGATGTTACCAGACAAAGAGCGGGACCTCTTACAAGGAAAAACGCTGTTGGTCTAAATATCGACCGACTGCCATTCCGTGTGCTGTCGGTAGATGTCTTGATTGAAGGCGTCGGCTACGTTGAGATTGTAGCCCAAGTTCGCACGAGAAGCATCTACCGACAAAGGGAAGACCAGAGCGCCATGGAGACTATGGAGGGTGCGGACGAGACAGCAAAATCACCAGCATTGGTTTTGGATCCCTTTGAAGATATGATGCGTCAACGGCGAGATAATGATAGGAGCACTCATCGTTCTGCACCGACGCAATCTCTGCCAAAGCATGAAGAAGTGCAGCCTCGCGAAGTTGACCTTCCCTCAGTTGATATATACACTCCAGAGGGTCGGTTCGTTGGAACACGAAAACCTATCAACGGATGGCTTAATAATAAGCCGAGGGTCCTCGCACAGCATAAGAAAAGCCGCCCCAGAAAGAGCATGAAGGGCCAAAAGAAGAAGACTAAGCATGAAGCCAGAGCTGACCGGGCCGGTTCTACGTGAATCACTCAACTGTAGCATAACGATTGTATAATATGTATTATAGATCCAATCTAATATTCCCAAATCCAAAATTGCGCGAATCACTTTTTTCTCTCTCGCTCTGTCCCAAGAAGCCTGCTCTGACATGGGATGTTCAACTCTGGTGCCACATTTGTAGGGTCGCCCCTCATTCAGCCTAGTCCCAAAGAAAGTGCCCGCCACTGTAGTAATGGAATGATTCGTATGACGTCTTGGGCTTTTTACCATTCGCCATCAACAAAGCCAGCAAACACTCCTTCCCAGAGACTTCCCATATAGCAAAAGCAGAGCGTTTGCATTTTTGCTACACGATACAAACACTGAACTGTCAGCGCAGAACCTTGTTGTAGCGCACGAAACACCATTGCCCGCAACGCGACAGACGAGGTCGAAAATTCCAGTTTACACAATCGCCACCATGTCGCAGGAGACTTCACAGCGCAACGCACCGACGCCGTCCGTGTCGCAGACAACTACGGTCTCTACCACATCGCAAGGCTCCTCAGACTCTGCGCCAAGGATACTGCGCCTTCGCGGGCGTCACAACGCCAACGGACGATCGGTGCAGTGGGCAGAGGATGTCGTGGACAACGAGGGGATGGGCAGGAAGAGCTCCAAAGGTATGGACGCGGCCCCAAAAGTCACCTGGCCCAAGATGTCCGTCTAACATGAATTTTTCTTTCTCCTTGAACAGTATGCTGCATCTACCACAAACCAAAGGCTGTCGATGAGTCGAGCGACGAGTCCAGCTCCGATTCTTCGTCAGACTCGGATTCAGATTACGAAGATAGAATGCGTCGCGGCAAGGGGCGAAACGGCAAGGACCACGATAAAGATGGAGACCACGAGGGATGCGACCACGCTCACGACCACGATCACGACAAGCCGCGCGAGAAGCAGAAGCGAGCGCCAAGCCCGAACGCCTATGAGAAGGTTCCGAAGCCGAAGCGCAAAGAGGAGCCCGCGGAGAAGCAGCAGTAAACTGTGTATGGAGGAGTTGGTGCATTTTTATCATGAAGACAAGATTTTTTATGCATAGCGTTGGCTTGAGTTAAGGTTACGAACGGAATATATGTCAAAAAATATTACTTAGAGCGGATGCATTGGTAGTCTTGTACCGTTAAAGTCAAGCACACCGCGGTAATGCGCTCCTTTTTTTGCTAATTTACATAGGCACTACGCCGAAGGGTATCAAAGGTGTTTATACAAGCCGTGGCTGAAGGCGTCTCCCTGTTCATCGGCCGTGTCTCATGGCTTCTTGGCGCTCTCGACCACAAAATATTTGCCAGCCTTCCTCGAGGCTGTACAAAGAGCGTCCCAGTTTTCTGCTTCCGATTCGATATTCTCCTTGACTCTCCTCGGGCGCTTGTAGTGGCCTACTCGTGTCTCCTTTGCAAGTACTTCTTTAAGATCGTCCAGCGTAATCGTGCTTTCTCTTCGACCCTCCTCCGTCTCGTCTCGTATTGCTTGAAGAGGCTCCAGGCCTGTGGTGTCCACCCGTTGAATCGCTTTGACGAAATGCAGCTGGCTTTGCAAGGTCGAAATCATCGACGCCTCTTCCTCCGCCGATTTTGGGAGCGGTAGCGCGGATAGCTTGAGCAGGTGATGTAGCTGTGCAGGTGTGATGGTCTCGGCCGGCGACGCGTCACTGTCAGCCAAAAGTGAGCGGACAGACCACGTTGGCTGAGCGAGAATTTTGTGCGCCGTTGATGCTTTGGTCGATAGCGCGGCCTTGCGAAGTCGGGATGAGACGAGCTGCGAGACGGGCCGATGGACGGTAGCTCTGCAGCGGAAGCAGACGAAATTGGAGAAAATCATCTTCATTCTTTCCTCAATGGTGGAGGAATGCTAGAATGCGACAATGGCGACGCCAAACATTGAAAACAGACAATGCCAAAAACACGGTTTGGAGAGGTCAATCCCTGGAGAAACAGCCTGTTGCAGCGATCCAAATAGTGGAGCGAGGCGAGACGGCAACAACGCCGGGCGGTCAGGCGGCGAGCGTCATAGGCCGAGCTAGCAGCGGCTGTGTTGACTACGTATCACTTCCACATGCGACCAGTATCCTTCTTCGAACACTCACTACAGGAGGCGTGAAGTCGCAAACATCGTCAACAACATTTGAGAACCAGTCTCGAGATTGCCATCCGCCACCATGGCCCAAGACCCTCGTGCTCTACTCCAAAAGGTGCGCCAACGATAACCCCTCCCCCACTCCCGAAACTGGTTGGCGACATTCCGATCTGACCGTTGCGCCGTTGCCCAAGTACAGGCCGAGAAGACGCTGCAGGGAGCCGGCAGCGGCTTCAGCTTTTTCGGCGGCCGCGAAGACAAGTACCAAAATGCCGCCGACTTGTTTGTCCAGGCGGCCAACGCCTTCAAGATGCAGAAGCAGGGTTAGTACATGCAAAACTGCGCTGCGCCTACAGGCCCCGAGTCTGACACTTTGCGCGTGCGCGGATAGATCTCGATGCCGGAAAGGCCTTTGAAAAGGCTGCCGAAGTCTTCACCAAGAACCTCAACGAACCGGACGACGCCGCGAATAGCTTGATCGACGCCTTCAAGGCCTACCGCAAGACCGACGCCCAGTCCGCCGTGCGATGCGTCAAGGTGGCGATTCAGCGCTATTGTGCCAAGGGAAACTTCAGAAGAGCTGCTAGTCAGCAGGAGGCTCTTGCCGAAGTCTACGAGCAGGAGCTCAACGATCCCAAGAGCGCTCTGGAAGCCTGCGAGTCTGCTGCCTCGTGGTATGAGGGCGACAATGCTACTGCGTATGTTTTTCATGTTTTTTTTGCCCCATTTGAGTATCTGAGAGCACCTTTATGGCTAATATCGTTTTTGAATAGCCTCGCGAACAAGCTTTGGATCAAGGTTGCCGATATGGCTGCGCTGGAGGGAGACTACTACAAGGCCATCGAGAACTACGAAAAGGTTGCCGCGGTGTCGATTAACAACAACCTGATGAAGTACAGTGTCAAGGAGTACTTCCTCAAGGCTGGCATCTGCCACCTTGCCAGCGGTGACATGGTCGCCACCAACCGCGCTCTCGAAAAGTACCGCGAGATGGACCCTTCCTTCGCTACGCAGCGCGAGCATCTACTTCTCGTCGACCTCAGCGAGGCAGTTGAAGCCAAGAGCCAAGAACAGTTTTCCGACAAGCTTTATCAGTATGATCAGATGAGCAAACTGGACAAGTGGAAGCTCAGCATGCTGGTCAAGGTCAAGGACAGTATCCAGGAAGCCGATGACGAGTTTGCTTAATCTTAGACTGCACAATATTTTGGTTACGGCGTATTACAAATAAACTTCTTTTTTCCTTCGCCTCGGCTCATTGGTCGTATTTGTGTTGCCCAGATCATGGTGGTTGAATATGGACCTTTCCTCGTACGCTGGTTCGTGTATGATGTAACTGGCTGTCACTGGTCGCTGTTGCGTGCGGCGGCAGCCATAGACATTCATCTAATACCGGATTTTTACAGTAGCACTAGATTTCGACAGCCGTATGACTTCAAAAGTTTTTTTGGAGGAAAAAAAAACGCTTGCAAATGTACACGGTGACCAGTTTTCGGGCTACATGCAGACCAGTCGCCCTGCTACGCCCCACAATTTTGTTCTCATATGGCGGCATCCGAACGTCGCTCCCCCAGCACGTCTATCCTCATCATCTCATCTATCCTGGCTCTTGGCTTTCGGCTCTATTGCACCAGACTGTGCTTCTGAGTGGCATTATTCTTATACCCTGATCCATCGCCTACCTAGGCGTCGATCGTCTCCAGCTTGGCGAAGTGCCCGCCCCGACACCCGTGCAGCCGCGCTCCGATCTAACGAATGGGCACGATCGAAGTCCTTGATAAAACGTTCCGAATCGCACATTTGCTAGCTTGAATCGAGCATCTAGCTTTTCTAAACCGAGGTCGCGACGGCCTCCGACTTACATACCTCATGTCTCGCCCGCAGAGCTCCCCGATCCTCGCGCAGCTGCGTGGCGCAAAGACCTTTGCCGAACAGACGTCTGCACTCCAGGCGCTCAAGAATGAAATCGTTGGACATGTCCAGAGGAAGGAAGAATGGGTGTCAGTGGGTGTGCTGGATCCCATCGTGAGGTCTCTGGCGTCGGCCAGAGCTCCTCTCAGGACGAACGGAAAGGATACACAACAGTTGCCCACCATGCGCCCGCTCTCCGAGGAAGATGGCGTCAAGCTGCAAGCTCTACAGCTTGTGAGCAGCTTTGCTAGTGGTATGTGTGAAATATAGGACGTATACTTGGTGGCAATGCGCTGATACTGGACCAAAGGTGGCCCTGCTTTCCTACCGCCCCTCAACGCCGCCATGGCACTCCCCGCGATTCTGAACAACATTTCGCCTGCATCCGCCCCAACCCAAATTATCGCCGCCGCTCTCAAATCTCTCACAACTATTGCTGATGCAGCCTTGCTGGCATCGCCGTCCAGCAATTTCAGCGTCGAAGCCATCGCCGATCACGTCTTCATCCCGCAGCACATTGAATCGCTCAGCACCATCCTAGCTTCATCGTCTGCCCCGGGTGTTATATTGCCGATTTTAAAGCAGAATCATCTCGCCATGGGGATAATCTCTCGCCTCTGCTGCGAAGAGCGTCACCAACAAGCGCTTGCGGCTGGCGGAGTGTTGGACTTGCTGGCTACGCAACTCGCCAGCATTGCTGTTCGCGATGGCTTCGTCGTGCCGGGCGCGAAAGAGGCGGCCAGCAAAGACAAGATCTCTGGAGCATTCCCTGCAGCAGCGAAAAAGGGTGTCAAGATTGGACCGGTTTTGGAAACCATCAGTGCAATCATAGGGGATTCCAAGTACCGTGCGACTCGCTTGGTAAATTCGCCGTCTATTCTAGCGGTGTTTCCTGCAATAGAGGCCCGTCACTTTCCTCAAAACGGAATTGGCAGGAGTCAAGATACGGACAACAGCTCTGGAGTTGAACTTTTCAGACCTAAATGGCTGACGGCCATGGAGTATCTTCTCCCGGCTGTCGTCATTCCACAGACACGAAGCGGCACAGCGACGCCATTCTCCCATTCGGACTCTGCGGAATCAAGGACTAGTCGCAAAAGCAAACCAGGCGTTATGACAGAGACTCTTGTTCGCTTCCATGTACCAGGGCACAACGGAGCGTACCCTGCCTCGGATATAGAAAGTCCAATTATTCCCTGGCTTGTGTACTTGGTACGATCGCTAGATGAAAGAGAACGCCTCGCCGCGCTGTCTGTTCTTGCTTCGCTCTTCAGAGCTGGTCTCTGTATGACAATTGCACGAGAGACGACTTTGGCCATGTTGGTGGTACCGGTACTCATCCACAGTATAGAGAAAAACGACAAAGAAAGCAAAGAGGTCAATGAGGTCGAAGGTATTGACGACCCGAAGACTGCGACTAGGCATTTTGTACTGGAGCAGGCCCCGGTTGTCCTTGCACGCCTCATAACCGACTGCGAATTTCTGCAGAAGGCGGCGTTCGATTGCGATGCCGTCAAAGTACTCACAAGACTACTCAAGAGCACTTACCGGCCGCTTCCACAACTCCAACCTCAATATTGGTCACCACACACTGATGAGGGTATGGAGATGGAAGCCACGTCACCAACGTATAGACTAGGCGACAGCGGCGTCCATCCTGTCATGGCTCACCGCATTCGAACGCGCGAAGCTGCGCTCAAAGCCATTGGGGCGATTGCTGCATGTAAAGAGGATTACAGGAAAGCGCTGGTGCTCGAAGACTTTGTACCATACATGGTAGAGTCGCTCAGTGAGTTTCCTGGAAAACCTCGGCAACCTAAGGACCGCAAGGACAAGGCCCCAGCAGAACCAGCTCGCGACAGCCCGGATCCCGATTATGGCACCAACCCCGTCGGTGTACTTGTTGCGGCTTGCTTCGTGGCTAGGATGCTGTCGAGGTCTGTCCACACGTCCCGGACTGCACTGATCGACCACAATATTGCGGCACCCATTCTCAATGCTATGAAGCACTCCGATGTCAACCTGCAGATCGCTGCAACTGCAACTGTAACTAATTTAGTCGTTTCTGTCAGCCCATCAAAAGAGGTACGTGACATTTGACAATGACGAAAGCTTGGGCTAACATTTTGCAGTACCTCACGGAGCATGGAGTAATGAAGGTTCTTTGCGAACATGCCCACTCCTTTAATCCCGCGCTTCGGCTAAATGCTCTTTGGGGATTGAAGCACTTCGTCGATGGGATTTCCGCCAGCATGAAGAAAACTTGCCTGGAGCAACTAGAGCCTGGCTGGCTAATCCAGCTAATTAGTGATCAAGAGCAGGACGAAGACATGTACACGTCGAGAGTTGGAGAGGACCTGGACGAGGAAATGGATGGTGAGCAGCCTTCAGGCCAACCACGTTGGCTATACGCAGCCGACGGCTCTATCTGTTTTGTGGATGCGTCGGAATCTTCCAAGCTTCGCCAGGTCGAGGACTATTTATCCTCCATCCGCGAATCTGAAAGCAGCCCGAGCCCAAAGGCACGCAACGATATCGTCGCAATTCAGGAGCAAGGCGTTGATTTTATCCGCAACCTAATCGGAAGGGTCGATGGTGTTGCCGGAGCAGATTCGTCCACTGAGAACCCTGAAGTCATCGACTATCTGTTCAAGTCCTTGGGCCAGGACCGTCTGTTTGACATCTTGGCCGCAAAGCTACGCGCCAGGATTATACATCCATTCTCGCGGCCCACACGGCTTACCAGCCGCGATACCAAGATCATACATCCGAACGCGCGCATTGTCGCTGTCGTGATTTACATTTTAACTCACATTGCGGCAACCGGCCCGCGCTACTGCCAGCTCGTCATGTCGCAGACCGAGCTCCTCAAACTATTGGTGCAGCAGGCTAGCAATAAGGACTGCGAAGTGCGACTAGCATTGTGCCGCCTGCTCTACAATCTGACGACCAAGGACAACGGGGCGGATTCGCAAGCATGCGCACAGCGGGCCGCAGAGCTCAGGCGTCTTGGCTTTTCCTCCAAGATTGAGACTTTGATGAAGCAGGATAGAGACCTAAACGTCCGAGAGAACGCCAGGATGGCCGCATGGCTCATTGACAACCCTGCCAGTTGAGAAAGGGGAGTACTGTACAGCAGCGCATCGATACTTTTGTTTTGACCAAGCAGTAGCGGGATATGACGTGATACCATTTGGTATACAGAGTAAGAGGGTCGTGGGTGCTACATATATTTTTTTGAAAAGTTATAATTCTGTTTTTGCCGGGTTCTTTTTCATGGACTAGCCTTGCGATGGTTTGAACAGCTTGCGTCGCAATGAGAGGAGAGATAATAAATTGATCAAAACACACTTGGACGCAGAGCACGGTGAACTTGGACGCGTACGGCTAGAGTATGCTTCGCGTTACCTGGGCAAGTATTTTCTCAGTAGACTTCATCTCCGGGCAAGAGCGTCCGTCCATACTACGCATTTTGGGTATTGTAGCATCGGTACCGAGAGGAAAGTCGCTACTGCTTGATGCTCGTGGCCGGCCGGCCTGGACCCTGGGGAGCCAAAATCAAGTGATCATCGACATGAGCATTCGCCGCATACCAGTGAGCGGGCCGATTGTGTGAATGTGTGACTAGTAACGGCAGAGTAGCGGCAGGCTCCAACGCTCAGAGGTAGAAATCAAACGAGCGTGCTCTGTACGAATACGGATATTGAAGGGGCCAAGAGTCAGAGATCTAGGACTTTCAGCATGCGGATTTGATCATCCTGGTGCCATGGCTCACCCTGCGGCCCCTCAACCCCAGCCTCCTCCTCCTCCTGCTCCCGCGCCCAAGATATTGTCTTACGTGCCGTGTCTTTCCGCACCACCATCTTGCTTTAACCCCGGAAGCGCCAGTTACATGCCAGAGATCCAAGACTTGGCTAGCCTGGAAAGGGGCAATCAACGACAGGCTTTGATGGGATAAAAACGGTTTTCTTGGTCTCTCCGTCTTGCCGTCGCGGGACCGATCAGCGGCCGGAAGGAGCTACATCCGTCGCGAGACGGATGACATGCCACGAGGTATGCTGGGGAAGGGCCAATAAGTGCATAGAGGTGAAACATTGCTTAGAATCAATTGAGAGTTGGGCCGAGAGAGGATCCCAGGATCTCGGGACTTTGGCCACTCTTGCAAGCTGGCAACCTCTTTGGTCCGCTTTGGCTCAAGCAAGAGTCGGATCGACGCAAGACGGGAGAAGGGTCTCATTATTTTTTTCAGCGGTCAAGGACGGTGCTTCGATGGCCCATGTACATCTATTGATACACGAGTGAAAACATGTAGCTGGATTTAAAGACAGATGCCACAAGGAGAGAGTTCTTGAGAATGTCACTCTCAGAATCCGCATGTCAGACACGAAGCGTTGTGCCGTGCTCATGGTACCAGACGGGAAGAACAATCCCGGGCACCAGAGGCCCACCACAACATTGCAGGAATTAGATCAAGAGCTAGACGAAGAAGCAAAAAGTTGGCTTGATGGTGAGTCTACACTTGTTGACAGTACTTTCTGCAGGAAGTGATGGAAATCAAGGGGGAGACTCCCACGTGGGATGGCATGCCGCCCAGTAGGTTCGCCACGAGGCGGCAGCACTGCTGGTACTTGCAGACCATCCGTGCCTGCGAGGTGCTTTTGCCCAGTTGCAGCACGAAAAGCAAAACACACGATTATCTACTCTGGGGGGGTTGCTGAGTGGCGGGATGCAACCGGATGCACAGTGGCCACCAGCGGCAAGAAAGCAATTTTCAACGCTGCAGCGGCCAGGTCAAGCAAGATCGTCCATGGCGCTCTCTCTCTATACCAGTGGATCAAGATGGACGATTTTGTTAGCTATGCCAAGGCAGGTAAAGATGCGACGGGACGGTGCTATTCCGTTGGAGGGGGGCAAAAAACGAAGGGGCGTCTTGGGCGCAACGGTTCGTGCAAGCATGGGCGAGTCAGGTCGGCGATTTGACTCACAGGCTTGTCTATCCAGAAACTCGGTGCGCGCCGCGCGGAGCGGAAAGGGCTGCGAGTGTGATGCTGTTGCTTTTTTTCATTATGCCAAGGGCAGAGTTGACCTCGCAGGTGTGTGTGTGTGAGTGAGTGAGCGAGTGAGTGCAAGCTGGGACTGTGTGTGCGCCGAGAATGCCATGTCTTTGATACTCAATCCCATTCGCGCGCAAGAAAAAACATGTATTAGCCTTTCATTGTTGCAAAAGCAGCAGGGCTTTCGCAGCGTGAAGAAAAAAGGAAAAAAGGGAGAGAGAGAGAGAGAGAGGCTATGAGACAGTGTATTCCACACACCCTTGCTGCGGTGACGGCACGACGGGAGTTGACTGAGATGGAGGCAAGGCCATGTGCCCGCAGACGATCCCAACTGAGACCGCATAAAGCAGCGCATCCCTTTTCTTTACTAGTTGACAACGATTCGCGGACTATTACCGAGAGGACACTGGGGTGGGCTAGTAGCCGCAAAGTCGGTCGATGGCTTACGGTAGAGAACTGAATCCTTTGCTGCTTAGGCTGCGTGTCTTGAACGGCTTTCTCGATGGAAAATGCGGAGGGTAGAGGCTGACATGGTCGCACATCATCGTGGGCATGTCATGAGCAAGTTTCACCGTCATTGGACAGCATGGAATGAAGATGCCCATGCTTTCACAAAGCTGCAACAAAGACCAAATCACCAAAGGGACACAACCTCATCAAGGGTACAAGTCTTGTCTCCAACGGTCTGCCTCGGGGAGGAACGGGCCGTAGCCGCCGCCAGTCTCCCCTTCGGTGGCGCATTGCTCGGTAGAGTGCACTGCGGATTGGTTCCCGCGATTTAGCAAAGTTTAAAAGATGGTAATGTCTTGCCTTTTTTTTTCCCTTTTCTTGATCAACTAACCCCTCCTTCCGGGCTTGCTTTTCTTCATTTTTTTTAGCCTCAATTGGCGTACTGTCACGGCCAGTCTTTGTCCATTCTCTTTTTTTGTTTTACTTTTTTCTTATTCGAATTCTCGGGTTTCTATCCTAGCGGCCGTTTGGAATGGAATAGACGATTGGCGGTGTGATGAGTGGAAAAAAGAATTCTAGTCTCAGAACGCCACCGCAAGCCAAAGAAAAAAAGCAGAATGAAGCAGATTGGAAAGAAAGTAAACTTACGGAATACAAAGAAAAAGCAAACGTGGCAACTGCTGTTTCTTTTTCTTCTTTAGTGTGTGAGCTTGTGGAAATATCATAGAGTGTTTGCAGCGTGGGGGGCAGCGCATGACAGGGGACCGTTGGTTGGTATGGGCGACATATCTGGAGAGACGGGAGACGGCCGAGACGGGCGGCTGTTGGCATTTCCTTTGAGGCCGGGATGTTTCATGTTAACAATCATGACAATTGTGTCTTATTGGACTCCCAGGGAACGTGGTTTGGACGTCTCGTGACCCAAAGGTCTCGCACTGTCTCGAGGAGGCTCATCTTGCCCAACGGTCCAGAGTTCCATGCCACACAGCCCGGATGGCAGCCCCAAAAGACCAAAAGAGTACGTGCTTTCCGGAGCAGAAAAGTAACTGGAGAGCCGCGGATCTGTGAGCCCGAGGACCGAGGCGACGACACTCTTTGTCTTGCTTTTGTGCCCCTTGGCATGCTCTTCGCGGGCTGTGGCTGGCGATGATCCATGACCAAGTCTCATCGAGGCTACGGAACGCCGCCGCGCTTGGAGTCTGCTCTTCTTTCTTTTTCCTTTGCACCCATGGCAAAGCTGCAGATGCCACAGCAGTCGCCATTTTGAGTTGCCGTGCCATGTCAAATGCCCGAATTCGACCGAATTTCGGGAATGCGGCGCGCGCACACGCGGGGCCGTGTAAGTGGTGGGCATTCTGTGCCAAGCTGCCCCGGGAACATTTGTGCAGGGAGGATTTGCAGCCAGATCAACACGGGCACTGCAATTCCGATATATTTAAAAATGCCGAATTACGAAGCATTCAATATACAAGCTGCAAGCATGCGGCTTTAATGGACTCTTTTGGGGAGTATGAGCAAGCCACAAACTCGTAGCAGCATGGGCCGCGGGGTGATGTGCAACGACGACCGAAAAAAGCAACGGCGGCTGCGGGAATTACAAAAGCTGCCAATACACAAAACGACCATTTTGCTTTTGCAAATAGAGTGAATGGAGCCCATGCATGCAATTCATCCCAAAGTGACATGCCGGGGCTCGCGGGGGCGTACCCTTTGTGCAGTTGCATGTGAGCAGAGTGGAAGCATTGAACGGAAAAAGGTTGGAATAGCAAAGTGGCTCAGGGAAAAAAAAAGGCCACCAGGAAAAGCAAAGTTGAGCAGCAAAACAGGAAAGAAGAGATCGCCCAAGTCTACGGCTAAGAGTGGGTGTGAGCTAGATGGCATAATTGCTTTTTCATTGTCTCTTTCTTCTTTGGCCTTTTCGATGGCCGTTAAATGGCTTGCAGATGAGAAAAGGGCCGTGCTCGGCTCTCTCGAGTTGCACAGAGCGTCAACACCGTGGTGGGAGGAGAAGAGTGCTCGGCCAACTTCCAGATTAATTACTGCAAGGTTTTGTAGGTCTAATTGTGCCGAGATGACGGTGTGTCATTGCCGGGTTTGTCACGGACCAAGAGGCAGGGAGAGGGGGACGAGCCAAGGCCATCTCAACTCCACGAAACCAACGAAACAAGACGAAAACTTCCGACGCTTGCAAAGGGGTCCATTGCAATGTACCGATATGCAAATGAGATCAGGTCATCAAAGACAGAAAAAACGTGGTGTGGCGTATGAGATGGGCAACAAGTAGAACCACATGGCGATGTGGGCACGGGAATGGCCTTGCTGAGATTTTTTGAATTTAGTCTTCTTTCTTATCCGCAATTGGGACCCAGAAAAGAAATTCAAGATCAAGAAGAAAAAAAGAAAGAAAAAAAACAAGGACAACGCCTCCTCGTGGGAAACTATTGATTGTGGCAGTCGGGATGCGGTGGGCTCTCCCCCGCCATGTCTTGGGAAATTACACAGGGGGGGGAAGGGAACGGACAGTGGATTTCCTGTGCGTCTCATCGTCACGCTGGGGGGAGAAGCGCTTGGCATCACTGTAGAGAAGAGCAAGAACAAAGAAGACGTGGTGCGTGCCGTGTGTGTCATGGCGCAATCATGAGACGAGGACAATCAACGTCAAAAGAAGACCAAAAAAAAAAGTGACAAGCGATAGAATATCCAACGGGTGAGGGTCCAGCGCCCGCCCCGCGCCCACAAGCTTCGTTTTAGTGCCCGTCCGTCTCAACCCGCTTTGAGAATCATGACTTCCTTCAACAGGAGAAAGAAGGAAGGGAGGCTTTGCCAGTAGAAAGAAGGGTGAGGCGTGGCGGCCCGTTGAGCCAGAGCCATGTGGCAGCGTGGAATCCGCAGCAAAGAGGCAACGAGAGAGAAGAAAAAAGCAAACAAAACTCCATCTCGTCGTGAGGAGGGGCCGCACCCAAGAGGGGGGGTGGGCTTGAGCTGGGCGAAAACAAAAAGAAAATATGAAATGTGACGAGAAAGATGGAGCATCGGCCAAGGTGGTTTGTCGCCCAAAGAAGCACGATGCGCCTCTTCCCGGGGGGAGCAAGGGGATCTGAGGAAATGTGCCGTCTATACGAATACACCATGTTGCACAGAAGAGACTTGCCACTTGTCTGCGAACGTTGTTTGTTCTGAGGAGCTCTATCAAGCTTTCAAGCCGCAGGGCGCAAGCACACACACACACACACACACACCAACGCGCGCCGGAGCTCGCATGATCCTGCGGGGAAAAAGTGCTTCGGCGACCTGATGAAGCGAAAAGAGAAAGGCAAAAAAAAAGCCCTGCTGTTTGAAGCTAATGCAAAAGGATGGAGGAGAGAGGGCAGTGCTCCTGCCGGCTGCAGCAGCTGCCTCTTGCGCAGCAAATAATAGTTGACCTTGGCTGCTCCCATTAGCCAGTTGCAGACACACCTTTTCGAGAATCCGCGCGCAACTAATTATAAACACAGGAATGATAAAATACCCCATGGCGGAGAAGAACGTAAAGGCTTGATAAGTAGAGTTTGGGTTGTGGGTTCGTCACTTTGGCCCCCATGCCGGGTCGGCAACTGCTTCGCTCGGTCGATTTGTTCAGCCCCGTGAGTAAGTTGGTTACTTGACTGGTTGTACGGACACACAGGCACACAGGGCAGGGCAACGAACCACTACCGGTGGGTGTGGGTGTCGTTATTATTAGTTGCAGCCTGTTCTCCTTTTTCGGTGGCCTCTCCGTCCGAGTTCCCGCCCGCCCCAGCGCACAGGCTGGTGTCCGAGATTCGATCGTCGCCGGCAAGCAAGCGTCGGGGAGAGAGAATTGCCAAGCTATGGGCAAGGGGGGTTTTTTTTTTTACTCGGCGAGAGAAACACACGCCAGTGAGACCATGGGTCCCCTTGTCATCTGCTGGGATAAGCTTGCGCAAGGGTTCAGATTAGGGGAACAAGGGATCAGCGGGCTGCTGCTAACACCAAGTACTGAGTAGCACAGTCGCTGTTATAATCCTAGTCTTGCTTTGGCTCTTGGGTCTCGGATCCGGCAGCTGCCGGGGCCAGCGGCGGATGATGGGCGCAGCTGGGAGCCGTGGTGCCCTCGTTGCATGGACAAGTACATGTGCATTCATGCAGGCACACAGGGCTCTGCTTACTGGTACACATGGTTATTAGCAAGTAACACTGTTCATGCCAGTTCCGGTCGTATCGTTGTTGTACCCAGCCGTCCGGTGCATGCCGCAGCACGACTTGGAGGCTACCCTCACTCGGTGTGCACTCCATGGATTTTTGCTCGTAAACCTGCTCTCGGCCGGATTCTCCAGCTTTCGTACTGGTGATGCTCTCTGGATCATCTACTGGCGAGCTAGTCGGCGTAAGTGTGTCCCGGTGACCCCCAGTGACCCCTACCACACACACCAGAGTCGTAATAATTGTTATTAGACAACAGATCAGTATGTGGCGATGCTTGCCCAAACGGCCCGGCCGAGATGCTCTTCAAAGAGGGGCCTCAGCTTATTGTGAGATGGTGTGAGCCTTGCTGAAAATGGTCGCGTTTTTTTGTTGCCGATGTATCCCAAGCCCGCAAAGCTGGGACGCGTAGCATTCCGCAGTGGCGTGGGATAATCTAGAGTACCTCCACGAACAGTGGGCTGCTAACCTAGACAGCAGCCATCTCGCGATGAGCCCACGGCGACCGCATGACACCATCGAAAACGACACAAGAGGCATTGTGCGTTGCATTGCGCGGTGCATCGCAGCTTGGGGCTTTGGTCTTGACAAAGCAGCAGAGGTATTTGTTGTCCGGATCGACGGGTCGAATTGCACTCATGTTCCAGGCATGGCTCGCCTAGATATTGTGGCGTCGGCTGGAGACTACTGGCAGGAGTTCGCATAACAATAGCCACAACGGCTTGGTGCATCATCAAGGGTTCAGGCAGTTGAGTGCCGTCACTTTCATGTTTCGCCACCACAATGTGTATACACCCGCACACATGGACAACCACGACAACCTAAAACCTTGCTGTCCGCCTGTGGTGGCGTCTGCGTTCATCATCGATGGGGCCCACCGTGAACAAAGTCAAGCATGTCGTTGTGTGGTAATCTAATTGGTAACTGGACTGGGTAGCAAGAACCGGCTGTCGCAGCTGCTCATCGCCCAATGCCTCTTGACCAAGTTTTGCAAGACGCCGTTGCTAAAAGTGGCCCGGCCACCGAGAAAAGGTATCAGGTGTGTGTTCGTGTGTGTGTATGCGTGTACATGTGTCAGATGGCCAGTCTCTAGCTTATCAGCAAGGCGCAGTTTGGTCCCGAGTCGCCCCCGTCGTGTTTCCGTGACGGGCGCTAAAACGAGGCAATCTTGTGGATGCCGGGCTGTTACTGGAACTGGTCAAGTCCACCTCTGTTAACCGTGGTATCATGCAAGGTGGGCAGCGCTGCACCTCGTGCACATGCGGCCGTCTCTCTGCTCTTTGTTATTCTGCAAATTCATAAAAGAAGCAGAGCCGTTTCCACGCCACCGGGTTCACGCACACATGCGTGTCTTACGCCACTGAATAGTGACGCTCACATGTAATATGCCAACGCGCTGCGCCTCGCAGGGCGGCAGCCTCGGCTCCGTGCCGTATCTGTGCAATAAGGCAGAGTGCATACTTAGTGTTGGCATTGATATCCGCGTACTTGGAGATTGGGGCCGCCCCCATCTCGGCTTTTGAACTGCAATATCTCTCCAGGATAGGGTATACTAAGCTTAGCAGAATGCGCTGACTTGGACCGGGTTGACAGTTGGTGCTGGGGCCTTGTATTCGTACCTGCAACCTGACTTCAAGACAGCCCCCGACCCCCTGGCCAGGCGTGCCAGGCTGCTTGAGACCATCCGAGAAACAAATCTGCGCACCCCTGCCGGATGAACCTGGTCTGCATTCGGGCGCGAGGCTGTACCAGTGACCACGCCATTACCAGCACGTACCAGCACTCCGCACAGATGTTTCCTTGACCGGGTTGCCGGGATCGCGCTCCCTACCGATACTGCCAGGGCTGTTTTCTGTCCTGCGAGCGCCAGCTGAAGCTCCGGCTGGGCTCTATGGGCCGTGCGTGTCTGGGAGTGTAGAATTTCTTTCCATTTCTCATTCTGCGTACGGATTGTTTCGTATCAGTTGGCGGTCGCTGCTCTCTCGAGAATGGAGACTTCATTTCAATACAGGTTCAACTTTATGCGGCTCTTGACATTTGTTGCATCGCCGTCGTCGCAACCTCGATGCCTGGTCCCTGCGAAAATAAGGGCCGCGCCGCCGACGGGCACTATTTTTATGCAAGCAATCCCGCGCCCTGTGCACTTCGTCTCATAATCACGGCGAACCGCTTGCCTGTACTCCGTAGGGATGCAACCACAAGAGTTGCAGTGTAGCATCTCATTTTTCGGGGCTTTGTTCTGCTTGAGCCTGGATAGTTTAAGCGGACAGCCGTGATAGATTCGCCATTCTTCTTGATGGTAGTCCATGCCACCAGTGACGATGGCCTGTTGACATCGTTCAATCTATTTTTGTTTGCCGAATAACGCCTCGTTGCCTTCCATCGGACTTCCCTGTTTCTGTTCTTCCTCCATGCCTTGTGATGGCGCGAGCGTCTATAGCCAATTCAATAGTGCGCTTCTCGCACGCCGGCATAACAATAGGCCCCTATAAGAGGCGCTGGAGGTGAGAGTCCAGTCGAAGAAACGGACGAATAATGTCACTCGGTCTTCTGTGACGACGAGGCTCCCGGGGGCTCTGTGTCTACAGTAGTTACAAGGGCAGGCGCCGGCCCTTTGGGCTTACTGGTATTAGCGGCCTGCACATCCCGGCCAGTCGTCACCCCCCTGTTCCGTATCGTCACATCTCAGAAAAAAAAGTAATAAAACCCCCGGTAGCGCCAAAGTGGATCGCAACCTTTCAACGGACAGCGCCATTCTGGTACCAAGTGCCAGGTTGCAGCTCCCAAGTGGTTTGGCGTGCTTGGCTAGGGTGACAATGATGGCGTCGATTCACCTAGCGCTGCGACCAAAGGTCTGCGGCACAACGCGTAGAGTGCTTTGGAGGTAGGAGACGTGGCTGGATGATCCTGGCCCTCGTAAGCGTGCCCATCCAGCGTGACAGTGGCAGATGCCTGATGCTGATGGATGTTGTCAAGCCAACATCGTCCAAGTTGGAACTTGTGCTCGGCATGGAAAGCAGAGGTGAAGATGGATGGCGGTCAGTGGCGCGACTGACTTGGACAGTCATTAGCGCAACGGCAACGCGAGACGGCAACGCGAGGCCCTCGGCAACGGTTGCTCATGGCAGAGCAAGCTGCACTGGAAGATCGATGCGACTGCGTTTAGTCGGGAGACTCGACAGGCATGCTGGGTGCAACGGCTCAAGTCGTTGTGCTTCTGCAAAGGGGATGGTCCGTCGTGGTGACCAGGTTTCTGGTGGCAGCCTGCACTAAATTAACTAGTGAAGCGGATTTCGGGGCGCCAACCGCGGGAAGAGGCAAGAAAATCGTTGAGCCAAACCGGTCAGTGGGCCGTGAGCGACTGCGAGTGCAAGTTGCCAGCACCAGGCTGATGAGTGGTAGAAAATGCCGAGTACGAGTCCAGTCCGGCCTGCGACCGCCCAGTCGGAATGCTGCACTGGGGATGCAGCGTTGTTGATCAGCTTGCTGTTGACGGGCCTGATGGGCCCTGTGCATGCATAAAGTGTCTCTTCATTGTTAAAACTTGATTTGCGCAGGCACCTGGCCATTGGCAGCGTACTGGTGACGGGCGCCGTCAGCTGGCATCAGCGTGGCAGTCAAGCAGGCGTGTGAACAGCCACGGCCGACACTCGGTACAGCACCATCTCTCCACTCATTCTGTTAGTTTCATTCTCAAAGACGTGCCGCTGTTGCCACCTGCGAGTAGGTAGCTATTTGTTTTACTGAAACCACTTAATTGGGAGCATGGACTGGTTCGTGCGGTTCAGGTATGATTGATGCCTGCTCCCATCCTACTGCCAGTACTGATTCTGGTATATTACCAGATGCCGGTTTCGATGTGGTGCCGCGTGCGTGGGGCGATGTGATTGATGGATACGTATCCGTAGATGTTTGTGCTGGTGCGTGGTGAGCGATCCTCCCATAGGACAGTAGCTGGGCTGTCGTGGAGGGAAAAAACCTTGAATGGAGCCCGGCGGCAACACATGGGCAGAGGCTGGAAGGACGCGGCACGTTCTGTGGCCATGTTTAGGTCCATGTTGAATGCTTGACAAACGGAGCGAGTTCTGCCAATCGCTCATATCGGTGTAAATTGATATTGGTCGCGGAGTGCTCCGTACTGGTAGGCTGCAAGCCGCACCTCGGTAGCTACGGCACAATGCGGTCGTCATGATGCGGAATCGGTGCCTGCAGCTCAATCATTGGACTCGGTTGATTGATGGGCAAATAAGGTGCATCATCTCTTCTCTGGTCAGCGCTAGTTGAAGCTTTGGTGGGCTTGTAGAGGGCGTCGCTACAACGTTGTGCCGCTGCGCAGCCTCGCATACTCGAATCGGGGCCGTGGAGGGTTGAGCAGACAGGGCGGCGCCATTCGGTTTGCAGACAATGTCACTGGGCAGCAAAGTATGGAGCGCTCTGCAAAACTTGCTTTGACGGGCGAGTCAGACGGACTGTTTGACTGGTTGACTTTCCCACCGCCGATGACATGATCCAGCCACCAATTGGCACTATCACTGGTAGCGTTGCAGCGGTGCTGTTTGCCGTACCCTGCCCTGCTTCGCCAGTCCCCATTCGTTGACGGACGGGGACGGCGCCGAGAGACTATCGAGACAAGCAGACTAGTTGACTAAGTACTTAAGTTAGTCAGTTGCTAGTTAGCAGCGAGCAAGGCCCGCGGCGGAGCCCCTGGTGAAAACGTTCAACTGGCTTGTCGTTGACTGATGGTCCGTCGGCTCGATGCTGCTGAGTACGTCGGGAGAATGAATAGTGGCCGCATGTTGACGGAAGAGGGCAGTGATCGACACGGCGAAATACCTGGTCAATCACCAGTAGTTGAACAGTGAGATTGCTCTGCCTGTTGCCTGTGTGCATGCGCGGTGATGCATCTGACTTGTGGCTTGTGGCTTTTTGCTTTTGGGCCTTTTGTTTGTCTCGCTTTTTGACCAGTCAAGTGCAGGAAGAAGAGTTGTGCACACTCTGGGTGCGGTGCATACATATTTAGCGCGTGCATGCTGGACCGCCAACTTGCATAAAAGTGCAGCGCTAGCGAATCTGTCGCAGAGCGGAACTGCGGCCGCTCGCTGGCATCTGGTAGACTTTGGCCACGAGTCAACGGAGACAGGGCAGGCTAAATTTGGCGTCGGACATTCCAGCCTCGAGCCAGGAGAAGAAGCAAAACTCGTTTTGACTTTTCTTTTTCCTCCTCAGTAGCCAAGTTACTCCAACGTTGCGGAGCACGATCCAGCGTGGCCACGGAAGCGCGGAATGGGGAGCCAGAGTCTGTGCCATTGTCCATGGCATTTTCCACTGGTAGGATGCGGTTTTGCTGACCTGGCCGGAGCCGGGGAGGATCATGTCTCGTACGGCACTAAAACGAAGACTAGCTGGGATTGGTTGGGCTAAATTGGTCGCATCTTCTTTTATTTATTTCCTTTTTTAACGAACCTGTTCATGCCCTTGCCCAGCAAGACTATGATCGACTTGGGGGCCTTTTTTTTCTTCTTCTTGGTGCTGTGCTGTGCTGTGCTGTTGTGTTTGCTCGGGCGATTCTGACGCTGCAGTCGCAATATCAAGCGAGAGAGCAAACAACCAAACAGGGCTAATTAATATGCAATCCCGAGTGCCGGCCCGGCGGACTGGTTCTGGGGCACTCAATCTGCTTGCGGTGCACTGCAGTAGTGGCACAAAGGATGTGCGCCGTGGTGTGCAAGTGTGGTGCCATGTGCCAGTCTGCTGGGTGCTGAGCCCTCTGTACTCCGTGCTGGCACGAGTACTGACAGCACCTTGGTAGTACAGTTGCACCAGTAAAATGGCAAACGTCCCAGCAGCCAGGTAGCTTTGCGCCCTACTGCAAGCCTGCTGCAGGTGGGAGCAAACAAAAGCCACGCCACGCCAAGCAAAGGCGGGAATGTGGCATAAAATAAATGAACTGCAGGCATAATATAGAGACTCATTTCTTAGGGCGATCCCCTGCTGGCGCCACCGCATCTCATCGAGGCTTCTCGAGTTTTGCAGCCAGCGCGCCCGACATTGAGACAACGGGCGGCCAAGGACACAGGGGGGGCCTGGAGGTGGGAAAAGTAAGCTACGACCAAGAGGGCATGCGTCTCCGGTTCGGACTAGGGCAAGCAGATGAGGATGACCACGGACGAGTCGGGCGGCGGCTGGGTGGCCACTCGCCGAATGCAAGTAGGAAACAAGATTTGACTGAATGATTAATTGACAATGAATATGCCGAGAGAGACAAAAGGGTCTTGCTCTCGTGGACAGCCGGCATGATGCAGCCAAGCGTTGCCGTCGCGAACTGTCAGGTTGCACCTCACGTCTTCATCATGCCCAGATCATTACAGCGGATGAGCTCCCCCTGTGGTTGTGCCGTGTTGCACCCCAGTGCACCCGTTCAGCTGTGCCGTCCAGCGGATGTGCTGCCCCCACACCCTTCTATTTAGCGTCCTATTCAGGCGATACCCGTCCCAGGCATGATCCACCGGGGACCGGGCACCCATGTTCGAGTGTGGTGTGTGGTCCCGCTCAGCTGCGGCTCCACTCTACGACAAGACTAGGCCGAAAAGAATTCTGCTGCTAACTACTGGGAGGGGCGACTGGCACTGGCCACTGGCGGCACTGGTGACTGTCGACTGGCTGGCAACTGGTTGGTAGGCACGTAGGTACTGATGGCCTGTGGTTGGTGACCTCTGGTGCGTGTGAATGGCCCCTGCCCACTTTCCAGACTCTCGGGCCCCCCCCAGTGCCCCCTCCCCTCCTCGCTCTCTCCCCCCGAATCGCCCAATCGCCCTGTCCGGTGCGCTGGGAATCCCGACGCTCTGGGGCGCCGCGAGCCTGCCTGCCTGCCTGCCTGCAATGCGCTCGCAGCTCTCCGCCAACCACCTAGATTTCGTCGTTCTTCACCAACTCTATACCTCGACTTGCAAGTCCTCATCGCTGGCCATCCGCTGCCCGGGGCATATCGAATTAATTCCTCGAGACGGCCTGGGGTCCTTGCTATACCACTCACTGACTTGTCCTCCTCCTGCCTGGCCCGCCGCCGGTTCCTGCTCGTCCTCGGCTGGCTCGACACTATCCGACGCCTGTACCACCCAAACCACCCAAGGTACCACGCACCAACGCTGCCACGGTCTCCCCAGTCTCACGCTGTCTCTCTTCTCTCCCACTCAACTCTCGCCCTCGCCCTCACGCACTGTTACTCCCTCGTCCCTCTCGCTCTCACTCTCTCTCCGCTATTTACCAGTCTAGCTTACTACTTCTCTGCCACCCTCCCCCAAGACACCATCCCATACTCACACATCCTTCTTTCAACGCCTCTCTTCGCGTTGGCCTCTGCGTCTCTTCGTCGTCGCCTTTTCCGACGCGGTGCCGTCCATTACCGCATTTCTCTTCTCTTTACCCCCTCTTTTGCTCGTACATCTGCTTTTTTGCTTTTCATCCTTCTCATCCCTTGATCGCACGCCTCTGTCCGCCGTCTTGTCTTGCCGCTGCTGTCTACGACTCGATTTGACTTCCTTTTTGCATCTTGCGGTTGCTGCCTCATCCGCCTCGAACTTGCGCTTTTCCACTACCAAACATCTGCCGCACCGTTCTTTACAATCCGAGGTGAGCATCAAACTGCAGTACTTTCACACCCGTATATATTCCCAGAGGCCCTTCCACGCGCCACCTCTACGCGACCACCTACGCCTAAACTATCATCCGATCTCAATCCATTCTCTTCTCGTTCCTCTCTACTCTGTTGCTAACTCACACTCAGCCTGTGACTGGTCCCTTGTAACGGACTTGACCCAACTCATATTCACATCTCTTCGTCATGGCGTCCGCCGCCCTAAAGACGTCGACCATGGCGTCCAACGACAATATCCAGCGCATACATCGCATCACAAGAGAAAACCGCAGCCTCTGGTACCAGTTGAAAGTTCTCCAGCAGCCCGAGCGCGCCCGAGCATGTGGTGCTGGCATGAAGGCCAATAGTGACCGCCGTCCCGTGGATCCTCCGCCTGTCGTCGAGCTTCGCATCATCGAAGGCCCTTCCGTTGAAGAAGGCAAGGACATCACCTTTGACTACAATGCCAACTTCTTCCTCTACGCCAGCCTCGAGCAGGCTCGTCCCATGGCACACGGCCGTGTTCAGACTCCCGCCACTCTCAATCCTCCCATTCTCACTGGTGTTCCTGCCTCGGGCATGGCCTATCTCGACAGACCCAACGAGGCTGGCTATTTCATCTTTCCCGATCTCTCCGTTCGCCACGAGGGCTACTTCTGTCTCTCTTTCAGCCTGTTCGAGACCACCAAAGAGGAAAAGGACTTTGATCTCGAACCCGCCACGGATATGCTTCCTGGTGTTGACTGGCGTATGGAAATCAAGACGCTTCCCTTTAATGTCTTTAGTGCCAAGAAGTTTCCCGGCCTCATGGAGAGCACCACTCTCAGCAAGATTGTTGCCGATCAAGGCTGCCGAGTTCGAATTCGCCGCGATGTTCGCATGAGAAAGCGTGACACCAAGGGCGCGTCCGCCCAAGACAGCAGAGACAGTAGAGAGGAGGCCTACCGCAAACCCGTACCTCGTCCAATCAACACCGCTCCCAACCCTCGCGACAGATCACTCAGCAATTCGAGCGAGCAGCGCCCTCAGTACCCAGCTGACGCTCAGCGACGCCCCTCTGCTGCCGACTCTCACGCCTCTCACGTCTCCCATCCTCCTGCCTACGAGCACAATGGCCCTCCAGCGCGTCATCTTTCCTTTGGTACCGATGGGCCGCTGCAAGCTCGCGCCCCTCCTCCTGTACATCATCCCATTGCCCCGCGACCATATTCGAGCCACATGCAGCCCTCGACTGGACCGCAGCAAGCCAGCAAGGTGTCTTCGTATCCGGAGCCGGAGCGTTCCTACAGCCACGCTTCAACACCTCGTCCGTGCCCGTCGCCGGCGCTTTCTATCAAACCAGACGTCTACGAGCCGAGACCAAGCCTCACACATGTTCCGCCATCGCCTTCTTCGTTCTCATCCAGCGATCATCATTCCAGACGCAGCTCATACGTTTCTCCTCACACGCCCATGTCATCTTATCCGCCTCGCCGGCCCCTGCTTCCTCAACCATCGTCCTCTCATGCACCGCTCAAGATTGCCTCGCTCATGTCGCCTCTTCCACCTATCGAAGCCGAGACAGAGGCACCTCCTCGCCTGCCGTATATCCCTACCGGTGGAAAGCGCAAGCACGACTTTGTCTTCCACCAGACGACGGACCCTTTGCACAACCGTCAGCGTCAAGTCGATTTGCATCACCGGAGCAACCCGCCCCGTCTCTATCCCGAGCCTGACCAATGCATGTACTCGAGAGCTGACGGCAACATTGGCTACGTCCGTTTCAATTCTTGTCAATAAGCTTGAGACCTGTCCAGGATGTCAGCATATTCCTGGGTTGTATACTTAGATTTCACTCGATTCGATATGCACACGAGCAATCAGAATCCCATTTTTGATTATGTGCCGCACATGGTCGAGCACCTATCTTTCATTGGCGTCATGTAATATCGAACACGGATATCGGACAGGAACATCTACGCTTTTTCTATTCTATTCCTTGAGGCGTTCTGGCACTTATTTCTTCCAGCGAATTGACGAAATGATGTTCTTTCGCTTTCGCGGCTCGACACGAAGCCCAAGTCGCAGCCACTGTGCCGGCAACTTGACTTCTCTTCTCATACTGGGACACGGCGTTTATCTGGCGGTTGCATCTTACTTTTCAATCCAACACGTACGACATTCGAGAACGACAGGGAGAAGGAGCCTCGCAGTTTGAATCTGAAGCAAAGCTTTCTAATACCAGGCTTGATGCAATTATTCATGTGACGGAACAGATGCCTCGCAGGAGATCGACATTTTGGACAGACAGCGAGTTGTTTTCTCTTTTGGAACTGTACATTCTTGATAATGGGTTTTTGTATCGAATGACAGAAATTGGATCATTTCTTGGCAGAGCTGCCTTTTATTTAACGGGTATCGGTTTTGGGTTTGGATAAATTGGTGCATTTATTTTGTTGCTATCTCTCACAAGAGACTTGATCACTGTTCCTCTATGGACGCATTTTTTTTACTCAGCAATCAAACATTCGATTCACCTCTTGGTGTACATGCCATTCAAAGGTGAAAATTCAACTGAAGATGAATAAGTTCTTGTGCATGTCCAACCGTGCGATTCTTGGGAACACTTGAGCTCACTAGCATACAGTCACAGCAAGTGTCAACTAACAAGTCGAAGTAATTGTAATTTGCCTAGGCATTTATCTGTACCTCGCTTGGGAACGACGAGCATGGGCACACTTATACACGCAGCTGCCCATCTTCTCCAATCAACTCGTCGGGCGTGCCCACCCGCACCAGCGCACCCTGATCCAGCACCAGCACCTTGTCGAAGCCGCGCACGCTCTCCAGCCGGTGCGCCACCGCCAGCACCGTGCAGCCGGCAAACGCGACCCCGACCACGTCCACCATCAGGCGCTCCGTCGCCGCGTCGACGGCGCTCGTCGCCTCGTCCAGCACCAGGATCCCGCCGCCGCCGCCGCCGCCACCGCCCACGCGGCTGTTCTTGCGGACCAGAGCGCGGGCGAGGCACAGGAGCTGCTTCTGACCGTGGGACAGGGACGCGTCGGCAACTTCGGCGTCGAGCCCAGCGGGGACGGCGAGGACGGCGTCCTTGAGCGAGACTTGGGCCAGTGCGTCGAGGAGCAGCGCTTCCTCGTCGACTGAAGAGAAGGAGGATCCTGGGAGGAGGTTGAAGCGAATGGTGCCGGGAAAGAGGACGGGCTCCTGCGGGACGGTAATGAGACGCGAGCGGAGCGTGTCGAGCGGCACGAGGGACACGTCGACGCCGTCGACGGTCGTGGTGCCGCTGTAGCGGAGCAGCTGGTAGAGCGTGAGGAGCAGCGACGACTTGCCGCTGCCGGTGCGGCCGCAGATGGCGACCTTTTCCCCGGGCCGGATGGATATGGTGAGGTGTCGCAGCACCGGCTGGTCAATGTCGCCAATGGGCGCATCGGCATCGCAGGGAGGACCGACGAGGCTCGTGTCCGACGACGCCAGAGGAGCAGAGGAGGGGGAGGCGGAGGAGGAAGGGCTGCTCTTGTACGAAGCGCAGAGGTTGCGAATCTCAATGGCGCCGCGCGCCGGCCAGTCGGCGGGCGGCTCGCTCGAGCCCTCCTTGTCGACCTCTTGCGGCGTCGTCTACTCAAACGTGCGGAGGCGGGCAATGGCGCCGAGCGACGTCTCGAGCTGCGTCCAGGACGTGACAAAGTCGGCGAGGACGGCGCCGAAGCCGAGGACGCTGGAAAAGGACACGGCGACGCTGCCGGTGCCCGACTGGCGCACGACGACGGCGAGCACGACGAGCACGACGGCGAGGCCGCCGACCATGAGGTCCAGCACGAGCGTGAGCCAGCGCTGGATGGCGAAGAGCAGGTAGTGCGGGCGCTGGGCGCGGTCGAGGAGCGCGACGGCGCGGCGGCGCAGGCCCGCCTCCCAGCCGAGGGCGCGGACGGTGGCGAGCCCCTCGGCCGTCTCGACGAGGTGCGAGAAGAGCGGCGCCGAGGCGCGGAGCTGCAGCAGGCGCAGCTGCCGCGAGGTGCGCAGGTAAAACTTTTGCAGGGCGTAGAGGAGCGCGAGCCCGACGGGGATGGTGGCCGCGAGGTAGGCCGACCCGAGCATGACGAGGGCGCCCGTGCCAATGACGGAGAGGATGCCTGGAAAGTGGGTGGAAGGATTGAGTTTTAGCTGGTGAACTTTGACACGACAAAAAGGGAACCGGAAACAAGTCGAGGGAAAACTTACCTTTGAGGGAAGTAAAGACGGCGGTGGGGAGATCTTGGTCGACGAGCGTCATGTCCTGGCTGAAGCGGTTGACGAGGTTTCCAATGCTGCTGGTCGCGAAAAAGGACATTGGGGCTCTGCAGGGAGAGAGGCAAGGTACAAGTCAGTAATAATGGGAGAGGATGGGATTGGGTCAAAAGGTTGAAGACGCACCGCATCGCAGTTCGGAGCAGGTTCCAGTGCAGCTTGCCAGCCGACTTGGGAATAAGCATGACGAACATGAACCTAGGCTTCGTGATTAGCCCGAGGACCTGCGCACCCGTACGCAAAATGGCATTGTTGGTGAGCCTTACCAAATGTCGAAACCAATCGTGATGAGCACCATCAGGCTAAATGTGCAGTAGACGCCATAGTACATGCCGTCGCGGGTCGTGTTATTGGCGGTGTTGTGCTCGGTCCACCATTTCAACCAGATTCCTAGCATCTCTCGTGTTAGCCATGTCATTGACAGGTCAATACCACAATCTTGCTTGGTTTTCTTCTTATCAAAAAAGGAGAAAACGTACCACCCATGACAACAAACACCTCCATGCTCGTGGCAAACGACAGCGAGACCAGGCCATACTTCCACCCAATCGACTTGAAGTAGTACCAGTAAAGCGACGTGTCGCCCTGCGACTGCACCAGGTCGTCAATCTGCTGCTTGATTTCCTTTTCCTTGCTCGCCGCCGCGTCGAGCGTGCTGTCCGTCGCGGCCGCCTCTTCCACGGTGGGCTTGTCGTCACCAGCGGCGCCCGCGTTGCGGCTCTGCGCGAGGAGGGGCTCCTGGTCGGCAACGGTCGCGTAGGGACCTTGGCGCGCGATACGGCACTGATCCATGACGACGACATGGTCGGCTTGCTGAATGATTCGTACTGCGTAGCGCGTCAGTGGGCAGATTTGCGTGGCGTGTATGTATGCTTGTCGTGACGGGGAACTCACAGGAGTGGGTGGCGAGGATGACGGCGCTGCCGAGTTGCCGCGCGAGACCCGATGCGCCGAATACTTGCTCCCAGACAAACTTTTGCGTCGGCTGATCTAGACTGGCAAAAATGTCGTCAATCACAAACACGGTCGGTGCGGCGAAAAGAGCCCGTGCAAGCGCCTGGAGTGTAATGTTGTCAGCGCTTATACATCACAGTGTGCGTCGGCGCTGGCTTCTTACCACGCGATGTCTCTGGCCGCCGCTCAGGGAGTTGCCTTTGGTCGTCAAGATGGTCATGTCGCCATCGGCCAGCTGCGCAAGGTCCCTGTCCAGCCCACAAGCCGTGATAATCTTGTTATACCGCGTCTCATCAAAGTCGCCGACCGTCCAGCCGACAATGTTTTCGCGGATGGTGCCCTTGAAGAGCCAGGCCGACTGCGAGCAGTACCCGAACCGGGACACGTCAATCTCCAAGTCACCGCTCACGACCGGAAGCTCTCCCAGCAGTGCCTGCAGGAGCAGACTCTTGCCGGAGCCCACCTTGCCGGTAACGGCGCAGATGTGTCCGGGCCTGATGGTCAGGTCAATGTCGTGAAGAATGGCCTCGTCGCCAATCTTGGCAGAAATGTTGGCCCCGCGCAGGGCGATGCAGTTCTTGGGCATGCGGCCTAGCTCAATGCTAGAGGAGTAAAGGTTCTCAGAGGCGGCAGCAGCAGTAGTGCCACCAACGCAGTTCTGGCTGGTGATTGTGTCGTGAAATTTGGCTTGCTCGAGGAATTGCTCGACACGCTCAAAGATGCCAAAGGAACTGAAGAAGCTGGGGAATGAAGATAGCAGATTTGCTAGAGGGCTCATCATGAGGCCCATGATGGAAAGTGACGTAAAGGCTGTAGAGATGTCGAGGCCGCTGTTGGCGTCGTGGCGTCTGACGGCGAGAGTGATGCCAAAAGTCAAGATTGGAGCTAAAGACGGGCTCATGTTGCCTAGATGAATCGTCAGACTAGCCAGAACAAATTCAGCTTCGGGGCTATTTGCTAAATACCCAAAACGTTCATGTACACAATAAACATGCGAAACTGCTTCGACTCTTTAAGCTCAAAGACACGAAGTGATTGGATATACTCTAGCCAGACGGGCACCAGGCCCAGCATCTTGGTTTCCCGAATGGAACCAACCACACTCGACGTAATGGACACACGCTTCTGGATGGCGACGTTCCAGGCCTTGACGGCCGGGCCCATGTGTTTCGGGAGCAGGCTCATGAGAACAAAGCACACTGTCTTCAAAATTAGCACATTATGTACCCCTGCCGCGACGTTGGCATAACCGCTTTCGTCTTACGTAGAGCAGAGGCAATGGGCCCGACACAGCCGACACCGAGCTGCCGAGCAAGAAGCCAAGTGGCGAGGGCAATCTCAATGGGGTTCGCCCAGAGGTCGTGCACGCCGGAAAAGGCTCTGCTGATGACGCCGACGTCGGGTCCGATGAGCGTGAGGGTCGCCATCTCCGCGGCCACGGCCGTGGACACGCCGAGCGACTCGGCGCAGACGAGCGAGACGAGGCCGCCGCGAATCATGGTCAAGCCGCGGTAGAGGTGATGATTGTAGAAACCAGTCGCAACCTGCGGCAGGCGGTGTGTGTTAGTGGTAGGCCCAATCTGTGCTGCACTGCAGGTTACTTGCCGCCGTTCCAATGTAGAAAAGACCAGTCGCAGCAATAAGAGCGTATGCAATGTCCTGATGGTACTCGCCGCCTTTTTGGTCGTTCTGCACAAATTCGATAATATACTGAAGCAAGAATGGCTGCGTAAACTTGAAGCCCGTCATGAACAACCGCGCAATGACCGTCTTGGCAATCGTCACCTTGAGACACGCTGCAATGACCAGCGGCAGCCTGTACTTGGACGGCGCCGTCCTAGCCACGCGCTCCCGAAAGGCGGCGAGGAGCCTCTCCGAGTGCAGCGCCTCGTCGGTCTCATACAGCGTGTCCAGGTCCAGCGTCGCGCTGAACCCGCGCGTGAGCAGCCCGTTGAGCCACCAGAACGCACCTCTGCTAAACACGCCCGCCACGGCTTCCGGGCAGCGCTTCAGCGCCTGCCAGGAGCCCACGAGGTAGCGCGTCTTGCCGAGGGACTCGGCGAGCAGTATGGCGACCTTGGTCGCGAGCTGCACCGTGAAGAGCGCGGGCAGGAGGGCGTGCTGCTGCTGGTGGGGGTCGTGGCGGTCGTGAAGCAGCAGCCAGAGGGTGCGGCACTGTGCGGCGTCAAAGAGAATGGACAGCGAGAGATAGACGCAGAGGATGGTGGAGGGCCGGACGGCGCGCTCGTGCTCGAGGTAGCTGAGCGCGCCCATGACGAGCGCCGTCGCCACGCCCAGCGCGGACGAGGCGATGCCGAGCTTGGGGCCATGACGGGTGGACCAAGAAATGAGAATGGCGAGCTGGAGGGCGGCAAAGACAACGTAGATGGCCTGGCAGAACAATGGTTTAGTCGGGAAGCAATACAGTGAGTGTCGGGAGGGGGGGTTACAAGCTTGACAAGGTGGAGGGGACGGCCGGCGACTTTGCGGCTGTGCGTCCGGAGATGAATGAGGCGTGGGATGGCGGCGCTGAGGAGAATGGCATACGGCGTGATGGACAGCACGAATTGCTCAAAGGCAAGGGTAAAGTCGAAACGCGAGTGCGCACCACAATTGCCGGCCGTCGGGCCCAGCGAGGCGTCGCAGTGCGAATACGCGGTAGTCGAATTCATCGCACGGGATCACTTGTACACACAGTTGCGCAGTTGCTCTGATGGATTGCAACGATGGGGAAAGGTGTGTATTGTATTGTCTACATTTACAGGAATCGTCGACGCGAAAGCCGGCAAGCGTTGGGCGTCAAGCTCACGTACTTGGCTGACGACAGCCTTGCGTGGCATGGACTGGACTGGGGTTGTACGGGGAAGGCGGCCGAGGTGGCGTAGGGCTAAGGATAAGGCTGAGAAGAACGCCCGCACGGCCTGGTACTGTCATCAATGAAAAGTGAGTGAGTGCTGTGTCTTGAAACATGCTTCTTTCATTTCTTGGTATAGCTTGTTTGCTTTGGCGGCAGAGCGCAAAGCTACTGCTCTTCGGCCAAAGGCTTGTCATAATGTAGATGTGGATTGTATGTTTCCTGAATCTCGCCGTCCAGCGTCAGGATTCTATCAACGTCGAGCGCGGCAAACTCGTCCGGGTTCTCGACGGCCAGGTCGTAGTGCCGCAGCGCCAGCAGGAGCTGCGCCGCCCACACATGCTCGCTGACGCGTCCCACGCCAGTCGCCAGCGGCGTCATGAGGATCGCCTCGATCCCGTCCCCCTCGGCCGCCGTCTCGTTGTGCTTCTCGACCGCGCACAGCATGCTCCACACGCACTGGTACACGACCTCCTTGTCCCAGGTGACATCCTCGGGGACGCGCATCGTCGGGCAGAGCAGGAGGTGCCGCACGCCCCAGACGTTCCTGGACCGCGCCGCAAAGGCCGCCGGGACGGGCACGGGCGTGCAGGAGCCCGGGATCGCCCAGCCGCGGTGCTGCCTGTAGAGGACGGCCTGCGCGGCGCGCGTCAGCGCGAGGTAGTCGTCGGTCGGGGACAGGGCGCGCGAGATGGCATCGTCAAAGGCGCCGTCCAGGCGGCCGTACGAGTTGGCGGGGGAGACGATGGCGTCGAGGCGCACGGACGGCGGCAGCTGCGAGAGGGAGCTGCTGTGGATGGTGACGGTGGCAAAGGAAGGCGGGCCGGTGACGGCGGCGGCGCGCAGGTAGGCGTCGCGATCCTTGTCGTGCATACAGAGCAGGTGGATGGTGAGGCTGGCGGGCTGTGGCATGATGGTGGGCGCGATGTAATTGGCTGTGGAGAGACGAGGCGGGACAGGTATGCATGGATTGTGATGACCAATTGAATAAAAGAATGTGCGGCCTTGCTGAAAGGCAAACCGTGAGCGATATTGCTGTCTGCCGAGTAGTCGCTGGACGGATGTTGAAGCAGCTACAAGCGTTTATAAGTCGACTCGCGCAAACGGCTGCCTACTAGGCTGCCGGCTGGCAGATCAAAATCAAGATGCGCATAAAAAAGCCACATTGCAGTCGGCGTAGGAAATATTTCTAGTCATTCCGGTGGACGAAAAGTAGAGTACTTACATACGGCTGTTCTGTGGATTGAAAATGCTTCAGTTGACTTCGCAGTATCGTCTTGAATCCAACAGATAGTGGCATGGCATGTCGACGGTGTAAGGTGATGCCCTACGGAATTGGGTCCGCGGGTGGTTGCTCGCAAAGGCTCCCGATTAAAGATACAGCCGCAGTCGGAAAATCAAAGAGATGAAAAAAAAAATGATGTAGATTCAGTCCAATTACATTTACACGAGTCGTGATTAAATATTTGTTTTATCTGCCCGAACCATCTCACTATTCCACGACATTGTATAACAGTCGTACACAGTCTCGCACCGCAACCCCCCCCCTCGCATGGTTGCCGTGGTGAGCAGCCCACGCCGCCAAGTCAACAATGGACCCTTGTCCGACTCCATGCCTCGCTGCCTCGTCACCACAATCCTGCGCAACTTTGGCAATGGCAGACAATATCAGACCAAACGAAACCGGAATGAGAACCCAATAAAAAAACTAGATACTGCAACCTGCACTGCCCTCTTCTTCTTTCCCGCCCTTGCCCCTTTTTCTGGCTTTACATCACCTTTCTCTTAGCGTTTCTGGCGTCTCCGTTTGATCACAATCACTCACATACCTGCGGTACCTTTTTCATACGCACCAGCAAGCAAAAGAACACAATCAGCTTTGAATTTATAACCATCAAACACGGGCTGGCTTTTCAGCCATCGAAAAAAGCACACAACAAAAATGGGCACTTTCAAGAACCCCTCCATCGCCGCCCTCCAGAGTCGCAGCCGCTTCTGCGAGGGCTCCATGAACGACCGCGCCTCCGCCGCGCCGCCCGTCCACTTCCTCGGCCCCGAGGCCCTGGCCGCTCTCGAACAGCCCGTGCCTCTTCCCGCGAGCGGCAGCGGCAGCAGCTTCGGCAACCCCCGAGCGAGTCAGGATACCGGCAGCAGCAGCAACTGCGGCGGCGGCAGCGGCGCTGGCGGCGGCGGCGGCTTCTCCCAGACGTGGTCCCGCAAGACGGGCAGCAGGCTCTTTGGGCAAGTCTGGGAGGGCATGCGCGACAAGCTTCGCCTGCGCAAGGACGACAACGGCAGTCATGGCTCGAGCAAGACGCCGGCGGCGGTCATTTCCGCGGCCAAGACGACGACGGCCGTGACGACGACGACGGCAGAGCACATTCCCATCTTCACAGACCCCGCGGAGCGCGACGGCCCCCCAGCTTCACGCACGCGCAGCAAGCTCGCCCCCCCGGCAGCAGCAGCAGCAGCAGCAATCGCGATCCCGTCCTCGGCTGCCACGACCGCCGATTTCCAGTTCACAGGCTTCCAGACCGCGCGCCCGTCGCGAGACGAGGTCCTCGCGAGCTACCAGCAGCTCATGGCCGGTGGCTTCTTCCAGGCGCACGCCATCCAATCCAGCCGACACGGCCTCGCTCGGCCACCGCAGCCACCGTCGACGCCAGGCACCAGCCTGCCCGCACCATCCACATCCATGCGACCTGCGACCGCCCGCGTGGCCTCGCCGCCGCCGCAGTGGCCGCTCGCCTCACCTTTACACACGACGACGGCGGTGCTGCAGTCCCCCACGAGCGTCTCCTCGCGGGGCACCAAGCGCGCGGCCGTCAACGAGTCCGAGTCCGATGACGAGAGCATGCAGCAAGACGACGACGACGATGACGCTGGCGTCTACGACAAGGAGAACCAGGCGCCTCTGCACCCCAACACCGTCCACGACAAGAAGCGTCTCCGCCGCAGCGTCTCTCGCGAGAGCCTCTTCCTCCCCAAGATCCGCTCCTCCTCCTCCTCCGCCTCGCGCCGCAGCCTCTCCGCCGCCTCGCACGCCATCATGCCTCCCGCCTCCAACAAGCTGCAGAAGCGCCGCCCGCACGCCGCCAGGTACCAGGACAACCAGCAGCAGCAGCAGTACGCCAGGGCCGTGTCGCGCCCCCGCCACGTTAGCGACGGCGGCGGGAGCGCGCGCGTGCTCCGCGGACGCGCAGCCGTCGAGGCCAACCGCTCGATGCGCGTGGTGCCCGACGAGGGCCGCGGCATCCCCAGCGTGCCCGCCATCCCGGCCAAGTTTACGTATGGAGAGGACAGGCAGAATGACGGTCCCTGGAGAGGACTCCGAGTGCGCTAAGCCCTTTTCGCGGCCTGGACGGTTCATGGTCTGAGAGGAGAATGTTTTACGAATTCTGGTTTCATGTTTTTCTAGGATTAGGGTTTTTTTCTGATGACGATTTATGACAATGTATATAAACGAATTCGCTACATGCGAAAATAGGAGGACATGACGCCCGGGCACTACGAGATATGAACACGGCCGTACCACACAATTTGTTTGCTTCGCGTACTTCACATGTGGGCTGCCCAACGAGTTTCAAGTAACAGCATCGCCCTCGATGCTGGAATTTGTACATATCTACCTAATGATGAGAGAGAGAGGATGGATGACAAGGATGAAAGCCCATTCACGAAGATGAACAATTTGCAAAAAAGTTCAAACCAAAAGCAAGAAGAAATGTCCCACAAGTCCCCTCAAACCTTCTTTTTCCCATATACCCTGACCATGACAAGCCGGCTTTGCGAAAACAGCAAACCGACGGAAATAAGAATATCCTCTAAATCAGCGTGGACAACAACGGTTGAATACATTCCGTCAAACCAACCACACACGTTTCGTGACAGTAAAAATAATCAATCAATACATGAAACAATCCCAACACCCACGCATATAACTGGCAATGAAGCAAGCGCCTTTGGTTCTACCATTCAAAAAAAGAGGATGAATATAAAAATAATATAGCAACGAGCCGCATCGTCAAGGGCCGTTGCTGTAACAATAGAAAAATGAATACATGTCAACTCCGTCATGCCGGCACGACTCGCCCTTGTCTGTTCTGCAAGTAGCGGGTGGCGCGGGCGTGTCCCACCTGAACCACGGCCTTGGCCGATTCGAACAGGAACGGGAACAGCTTCGGAAAGTAGCTATAAAGCATGGCGCAAATCATAATCACCAGCAGGGGAATCCAGACAAAGAAGAGTTTGCGATCGTTGCTGAGTCGCTTCAGCTTCTGCTCCCTGGCCCGCAGGAATTGATCTTGCTGTTCCTTTGTAATCGCATTCTTGCGTCCAATCTTGAGAACGCTCGGAATATCCGTATCAGAGCTCTCGGCAGTCACGCTGGCCACCGCAGGCTTGCTTCTGGTCGACCGCTTCTTGAGTTTCGTCTTTGGCTGGTCGTACAGCGCCGAGCACTTCATGTCAGCCTCGGCTTCACAAGCAGCCTCTGCCGCAGCACGCTGCTTCTCTTCGACGTCCTTGGCGGGGAAAATATCTTCGTATGCTGGAGGCGGAGCGGGAGCGGCCGCAGTGCCTCCCACATAAGATGACAGGTCCCACCATCGGCTGTCCACCTTTGGCGAGTTCCCATCAGCAGAATCGGGCCTTGTGCCCGACATGCCAGGTACGTACTGCTGCATGCGCTGGAAATAGCCTTGGTAGTCTGGTAGCACAGGCATACCAGGCATTTGTGGCAGTTGTGGAATATGTGCCAGGTTCTGGAAATGCATAGCCATCGTCTGCTGAAGCTGTTGCAACTGTTGCTGGAACTGGTCTTTTAGTGCAGCGGCCATGGCCGTGGGCGCCGAGTCATCGGTCACATCGGCGTCAACAGTATTGTCAGAGTTGTTATTGTCAGCATTGATTTCGCTGGCACGTCTCATGCTGAGGTAACTGTTCTCGTCGGGATCTTCATCCTCAAAGTCACCTGAGGTATACTCGGGACTCTCTTCGCCCGAGGCAATGGAAATCGGTCCGTCGTGAGTGTTTGCTCGGGTCAGGGGTTCCCACAGCGACCTGACAGAGGCCGAGCTGCTGGTACGGCTGTGGATGGAGCCGCCACTGCTTCGGGAGCGATTGTGACGCTCAGAGTGGCGAATAGCACGAACGACGGCACGAGATTGTGCAACATCAGCAGCAGTGAGACCAGACAAGCTGCGTATGGTCGGGTCAGCACCACCAATAATCAGTCGTCGAACAATTTCCGAGTGGCTCTGGATGGAAGCCATATGCAAAGCGGTGAAGCCTCCCTTGTCGCGAGCATCAGGATTGGCGCCGCGGGCAAGCAGTGCAGCGACGAAGCGGTGGTAGCCGAGAGAGCAAGCGAGGTGGAGCATAGTGTGACCGGTAGATCTTCTCAGATCAAGCTTGGTTCTGTGGGCGCTATCATCAAGATCGATTAGATCCAGGACCTTCAGCAACTGGGACTCGAGATGTTCGTGTGAGGCGTGGTTAAATTGAGGGCCGCTGCCCGAGGGGCCGCCGGAGGCGCCTCCAGTCCAACCGCCAGAATTACTTCCATCGTTGAGAATCCGTCGTGCGAGGTCGCTCACATCCACCATCTGGCCGGACATCTTCTGGCCCAAGACAGAAAGGGCTGTTCTGATCAACTTGTCTTCGTTGTCGTCAATATATTTAAAGGTTGGTGGCTGTTTGGCCATGGGGAAGTTTTGTGGCGAAACACCCTGCAGCTTAAACGTCACCGGTACGGTTCCGGAAACGGGTGAAGGAGGCAACAGGCAAACAAGAGACGATTCGCCCCAGAAAGTTGTGGTGGTAGCCCGCTGATCACCGAACCAAACCTCAAGACCCTGGAAGAAAGCAGCGCCTAGAACAGTGACCTCGATACCACCAATCTTAGGGCCCTCGTTGGGAATAATTTTGTGAATGATTGGCGCGGCGCGAGGTGCAGCGACAGGAGCAAATAGACTGTTAGCAAGCGCTGCGAATTGGTTCTGCTGAGCACTGTTTCGGAGGCCGTTGGGGCTAGGAGCACGGCTTGCGTGGTTCGAGGTGGGAGCCGAGTACATGTTTGCCATGGCAAGGTTGTCCATGCTAGCAGAGCGGTTATTGGCAAAGAACGAAGTTTGATCGTTGTTGCTGTTGGGAGTTGGGGGGCCATTGGTAAAAGGTAGCTGGCCGTTCTGCACACCGAAGAGGTGTTCGGCTTGTTGGAAGGCAGAGGGGGGACTGAACGGCGAAGTGGCGCTCGATCTTTGGCTGGCAACGGATTGCGTGGGCTGAGGCGATGTGTCCAATCGGGTCATCTCCAAACCGTTTGGTACGCGAGAGTTGCTGGCCTTCCTTCTCTTTGGAACGGGGTGTCCCTGGGTCGGGGAGCCAGGTCTCGAGTGTGGACGAGCCGGCACGGTTGCTGTACTCATAGTTGGCGTCGTCTTGCCCGAGTTGGAGCTTGTATAGCCATTCTGCATAGAGGATATGTCACTTCCTGCTTGCGACATTCTAAAATTGCCGTTCGGCATAGGTGCCATCATGCCATTGACATCGGTGCCGGGGGTAGAAGTGAGGGGGAGTGATGAGGAGCTGACTGTCTCGGACATTGGAGGCTGTGCAGTAAGTTGCGCCATGGGATGTGTCTTATGATCATCGGTGATCATGATGGGGTTGGACATGGCTTGGGCAATCACACGGTCTTGGTGATTCCTGATGGTGAAGATGACGTTGAAACCCATCTTCTCCCCGTGGTGGCGGCAGTAGCAGGCGATGCGCATAGGTGCATCGATCTGCATGGTGCGATTTGATACAACGGGTTCCGGCCGCCCGATGGAATCCAGCATGCCACTCAAGGGCTGCCACTCCTTGACTTCTTGGGTATTGAAGACAATGACACGGCGCTCTTCGTCTTGGCTCCAGACTTTTTCCTCGTCCGGCTTCTTAATCTTCTTCCTTGCCGCCCTCTTTCGTTCTCGAGTAATACAGCCGGCACATATGCGAACCTCTCCGCCGTTTTGGGGAGCGTTCTCTTCGTCATCCAAGTCTGGAAGGCTGCCCTGTGGCTGTGTCCTTGCCCTCTCGAGGGCTTTCTTCTTCCACTCAGGGTGCTCCATTGCGCTGGTACAGACTAAGCTGACATGTAGCACGAGTGTATCGGGAGACGGCTCCGGTGTCGGCTTCGCCAGGAGCTTTGGCTTGGATATCGTATGTGCAGGAAGGTGGAGCTTGGTTACACCAGGGGGTAGCGGGGAGAGCGTCATCTTGATAGGAATCTGCGTCTCGACTCTGGACTTTAGCGGCGTGGGCAAAATGCGGAGCTCGTAGCCAGTAAAGTTGAACGGGGCCGTGTTAAACATGGCGATATGCTGGGCCATTTGTCTGGCTTGAGCCACGTTATTTGGTGCAAACGGAACCGGCGATGGCACGCCTTCCGAAGTCGCGGCAGCTTGCGCATCAGCCTGAGTAGGCCACATACCACCCTGGCCCATCATCTGGAAGAACTCCGCTTTGACATTGGTTGGTGGCGAGTTCATAAAGGCTGTAGCGGGAGAAGAGTCGTGGCTGGCGACCAAAGTCGACATTGGTGAAATTTCTCGGGAAAGTGATCGCTTGATGCCATTCTGTGAGGATGATACGGAGTGTGTCTAAGGTGGTTAGCAATGTCCACAATACTCGGCGATTGTGGAACTTACCGAAGCCTTCTTCTTGTGAGCTTGAGGTTTCGGCTTTGCAGGGAGCTTGTTATTCTTATTGGGGCTTGCCGATTTGATGATGGGCATGCCGGGTGAGGCCATTGTTACAGGCCCTGTGGAGAGTGCATCGGGGCTGGCGGATGCGCTGTCAAAGTCGAAAGACTGGTCCATGAAGCTATCATCCTGTTCAGTGAATCCGTAGAAGCCGTTGCCGCCAGTCTGGCCAGTGACGGCACCAAAACTAAAGGTATTGTTGTCGTCATCAAAATGTGTGAGGTCGGCGTTCCCCCAATCCATGTTCATATGCGAGCTGTCGTCGTCCATGCTGGCATCACCAGCCGAGGTAGCAGGCGTCTTTGCGGGTGTGAAACTGGCGGTGCGCTTGGAGGGCTCAGCGGACTCGGAAGACGAGTCCTGGGATGAACCGTTGGGCGAGTCGGGAAAGGGCCCGACAGCCAGCTGCTGGGGGTTGAGAAAGGCGTCCTGATCCTTGGAGCTGCTGATGGCGTCGAGGCTCTGGAGGGTGTCGGGGCTGTTGGAAAAATCAAAGAGGTTGGAGCCTCCGAGATCATCGTCTGAAAAGTCGTGAAATTCGCCGCTGGTCGTGAGCACTCCCGCAATCAGAGGGCTGCCGGCGCCAGGGCCACCAGCCGATGTCATGACCGGGAGACCTTGGGCGGCGGCGGTGCGTGTCCGCTACACGCGGGGGAATTGTTGAAATTGACTTGAACCTGTGGTAGTTTGCAATGGCGCTGTTGGAAATGGTCGAGGAGACGTCGAAAAAATTTAATCTGGCGGCGGTGTCGGCCAGATGGTTGGGCGAGACACAGGGCTCCGATATTAGTGAGGGGGGTCCGTAGGGCAGTCCGTTGTCGATGTGCCGGCAGCGCAGCAGACTATGTTGATTTCGAAGAGGATGTAGATATCGATGGGAGCATTCTCGCACCGTCGGCAGTGCAAGACTTTGCAAGTTGGCGAATCGGCCGTGTCTGGAAAGGCGCAGGAGGAGAATCAGGGGCGGGCGTCGTGGAAGAGTCGTCTGTAGCAAAATTGACAAGGCCGGCCAGGATTAAAAAGAGCGTAGCCAGGCAAGGCAGTCAAGGACCAGGATCCGGGTGTGCACAAGCGACTGTACCGGGCCCACCGAAATGTACCAGGTCGCCTCTGGGACAAGGGAAGAGTTGCGGCGTGGTTGACGAGGTCGAGGCGGGATCGTGGTTGCGTGGTTGACACCGTCGGTTGTGTTGGGTAGGAGAAGTGACGAGAAGGAGATTCGGCGAACAGAGAGAGAGCGAGAGAGAGAGAGGCCTTTGGAGGGCCCGTTGCAGCGCAGAAGCGAGGGTGGCAGTGGGATTTTGCTAGGCGGCGCACCATTACAGGGCAGTGCTGGCGCAGGCTGGAGGTCGATGGGCACTGCGCGCGTGGTGCTAGGCAGGTACAGTGGTGTAGCTACAGCGCCTGGGGAATGTAAGGTGCCTGGAGAAGGCCCTGCAGAAGCGCTAGAAAGTCTACGTACTAACGCTGGGGACTGCTGAGGGCTTCCCTGCACACCGGCCCTTGGCAGGCGGGCGTAGCGGACGATGCGAATTTTTAGCAGACACACTGAGCGTGGCGCTCCAGGATGCTGCAGGCTACAGCCAAAGAGCGGGTCGGCAGGAAGCTGGGCATAGCTGGGTGGAAGATACTTGAGGCTCAGGTACCGGGCTGATGACTGCAGCAGGCCGAAGGGCTGTGGAAGGTGCGCGCTATTCACACTGTAATCGTTCGGTGATTTTTCATGAAACCGTACAGTGCAAGTCACAGTGCTCACCCTGGGAAAGGGTCTCCACTGTGCCCACACCAGCCAATCGTGAACCAGTGAGCATGACTCTGGCACATGACGGCCTCCACATGCTGAAGACGGCCTCTACGGTCCATGCCCCGACGAGGCGGTCTGGGTACTTTGCCTTAAAGTCGCTCTCCCGCACCCCGCTCTCCCAGCCCAGCCAGTCTCGTCATGGCGCATCCGCCTGGCCTCTTTTTTTCCTAATTGTTGGGGATGGTTCCTGATGGAAGAAGTTTGTAAATCTTCCAGGCACATCGGTTGCGTCGGATTTCATTGTCACGAGCCAACCCGATGTATGCTTGCGCAAGCTAAGCTATTCCCCCCCCTCCCTCCTCTCCCCTCTTGCGCATGAAGCCAGCCTGTCCTTTGGACATTCAGATGCCTCCGAGGTTAATGCCATAGATGGCTCTTGAGCCTCGTGTCGCAGGACGCGTCTTTCTCAACGGATTTTGAGCCTCTGTGACTGGCTGGGCGCATACGTCTAGGCGGGCCACTACTGTGTGGTGGGAAAATGGTACATGTGGGTTTTGCGGGTGGTTCTCTGCAGGCTATTAAGCTACGGGAGTACTGCTACGTTAGCGGTCGATGGGTGTGCCACGTCTGGACACACTGGCGACTGTTAACTGTTAACTGGCAGTACCCAGGTACTTACCTAGGTAGATTGTTATGCTAGTTATCTAAACAGGCACCTCCGCCCTGGACTCCTTGGTATCGCAACATCGCTCCACGACACATCCTGCATGACAAGGTAAAAATGAAAACTGCGTATCCATACATATCTTTCTTCCGATACTCGGCGGCAGGGAGGCTAGGACACACACCAATTGAGCTTGCTACGACGTAACAAAACACCCAATCTTCCCAAGACCGCTTCTTTCACAATCTGGGTATGAACCCTGTGCGCTCGCCTACGTGCCTACCTAACCTAAGTAGTGCACACACCAAGCTGAACCAAGTCGTCTGCCTCTTCTCCAAATATCCTCACATATTTTACCTATTTATGACAAGAGGCACGGCAAGTATGGATACAAACGCACAGAACCAGCCGGCGCCAAAAAAAAAAAGCACGCCAATCTTTCGAGTCCAGGCTGTAACCAATGAAAGGACCCCTAATCAGTCTCCATTTCATACCGCCATACACCTAACCCATGCGGTCCCCCATCATCCCCTACATCGCCATGGATGAAGCTCCATAAACTGCCATTTAGCGGCTCCATTGCAGGCAAGGTGACAAGACTTTGCGAACCCGCCACAGCCATCCTTGATGCGGGCGTTTGAGGCTTCCACGGCTTCCAGACACACAAGAATGCGGACAATTGATATTTCCCTCACACCTTCCTGACGCCGCCATGGTCCGTCCACAGAGCTAGAGGCGGCGTCGGCGGCGGCTTGCTGTCCGTTCGATAGTGTCCTTGCCTCATGCACAAGCGAGGCGGATAGATAAGCTTGCAGATCCGCAAACGGGGTCCCCTTCGTCTCATAGTCGACTTGGCCCTTGTTGCTAGACCAGCCTCGTTGATAATGATGCGGCTTGGACAGGATGGGGGGGAAAAGGACGCAAACTCTGCATTGTGCACCGTGGCTGTGTGCATGGCGGGCTTCTCCCCTCTCCCCCTTGCACATCGTCGTCGGTCCGTCTTCCGCAGACATGCCAGCAAGGTGCCGTTTTTTTCGTGACATATATACCTCATCGTGGTTTACGCCGCATCCACGAGTGCATACTGGTACTTCTTCGGCAATGTAGGCTCCGTCCTCGCCAACAGCAGTGATCAATTGATACTCTCAGACTGGCAATTGATATTTGCGGGCGATTTATATGCACGTCCGCCTTAATTTTATCTCTTCCTGCCGGTTCTCGGACAATGAATATCAGCTGAGTAGCAGCTTCAATAACTGTCAAGACATGATCCAATTTTAAAACAGGTTGGTTTACCTTTGCAAGTCAGTTCGTCATGACAGGACCAATTGATCCAATGAGAGTTCAACAAGTTATCAAATCGTGATGCAAATTTGATTGGAACAACGTTCTGCTCCTCTACATGAAAAACTAGTCTGGGAAAATCGCATGCCATGCCCTCCAATGTTGATCATCCAAGCATCGCAATAGAAAAGAAACCCACTAGCAAATCAGCAATGCAAGATCAGTAAATCATGATGTCGCCAAGGAAACAATATGCAAATGAATATGCAGGGGTCCGTCTCGCTTAGACCATTTCGAATCAACGATGAGAAATACATGAGAGCAACTTCTCCTACACACTAATCACACGCCTTTTACATCTACACGCAAAAGGTGTCCTAGCTCTTTGTGCCAAAGGCTTAGGAGGAGGAAGAAGCAGCAGCAGCTTCGTCTGGGAAGCGAATCTCGCGCCTCGCAGAGGGCTTGGGCTCAGTGACGGCGTCCTGCAGCAGGTTGGGCGATGATCCAGACTCAACGTCTCTCTGGCGCTCGCGCACAGAGTGCGGCCGACTGGCTGAGTGGGCTCGGCTGACCGACTGAATGCGCGAGGTGCTGCCCGTCAGGCCACTGTTGCGGCCAGGTCTGCTGCCATTGTCCTCCTTGATGAGGCGTCCGATGCCGGGCAAAGATGCTATACCGTTGGGAGAGGAGTCGCTGACATCGCCGCTCAGAGCGCGGCTGAGCGTGCGGGGAGCCAGATAGCCGAGCTTTCCAAGAGGGATCGACAGGCCGTGAACGACGACGCTGACTACGACCATGAACCAGACCACAACGGTAACGGTATCTCGGAGGTACTTGACATCTTCGCGCGGGACACCGTTGTCATCGCTCAGGTGTCTGTCGATGAACTCGGTGGCAATGTAGAGGTAGAAAATGGCCGACACGCCGACGGGGCCAAAGAAGCCCACGAAAATGGCATTCTGGTGGCTGTCAATCTGGTGGATCCAGTGGTGCATGCCGTAGATCCAGGGGAGACGGCGAAGCAACAGAATGAGAAGGCCGAGCGGGATCACGCGAGAGAGCGAGGTGAATTCATTGTGGGCAATGAGATCCCAGGGAATGACGGCACCATACCACAAGAAGATGGTCACGTTGAGCAGCATATCGACGGTGGGCTGGAGCGAGTCGTCTTTGGTCTCCACTCGGAACCAATCGTCCCACGTAAATGCATTGCCTGCGACGAAGCAGGCCAGGACATCGTCCGTTCCAATGAGACCGCAGGTGCCGAGAACAAAGAGACCGAGGGATATAGCAAACACGAGAAAACTCTCGCGATCAACCCAGCCGCGGTCCTCTGCCCAGTGGAGCAGATACTGCGCGAGCAATCCCACCACTGCGCCGTACGCGATGCTCATCAGGATGACATAGGCCCACGTCAGCGCGAACCAAAGACCAAAGGCCTGGCCGGCGCCGCCATCGGCGGGATCCGCGCCGGCGCCAATGTACTTGATCAGGTAGAGCGCAAAGAACAGCCAGGGGTAGCCGAGCCCGTCGTTGGTGCCCGACTCGGCGACGATGAGGTCCTGCAGCTCCTTGGGGATGTTCTTGTCGGCAAACTTGCCCTTGACGATGACGGCCGACAGGACGGGGTCGGTGGGCGTGATGCAGGCGCCGACGGCCAGGGCGTGGAGAAAGCTTGGCGTGCCCAGCAGGCCCCAGACGAGCAGGCTGGTCGCGATCCACATCATGGCCATGCCCGGGCCGACGAGCAGGAGGACAGACTTGGCCTCGAGCCACATGTACTTGCTGCGGAGCTGGACGCCGGCCAGGACCAGCTGGACGGCCAGGACCAGCCGAGAAAAGTCGAGGGTAATGGCGTCAATGTTGGCCTCGCACTGCGTCTCGGAGAGGTTGTTCTGCGGGCAGCCGGCGTACTCACGGGGGCGAATGAAATGGGCACCCTGGGGACCAAAGGCGACGCCTACAAGCATGGCAATCACTATATTCCCACACTGTCAGTTTACAATCTCGTCTCTTCTTCTTCGCTTGCTTCTTTCCCTTGTCTCCTTTGTGCGGTAGTGCCCCGGGTCCATCCTGCTTGGCGATCGGGCTCGGCAGTGGAGTTGAAACGGGCTTGGCCAAGAGAAAATAAAAGAAGAGGGAAATGTGACGACAAGAACAGCGAGATCCGACTTACGGGCTTCCGAGAGATAAAAGTGCTCCTTGAGCAAGTACGAGACCAATCCAAAGAGCGAGATGAAGCCGCCGAGCAGTGCCGTGACCACGTTAAAGTTGGTCGAGGCAATGGGTGCCGCCCAGATGGGAAAAATATTCCTCGCCATGGCTGCGTAGTCGCCTGCGTTTTGGTGCGACGAAATGCTTTTCCGAGGTTCCTTGTTGTCCCTGCTCTGGCAAGAAAATATGTGCTGCAGCAGGAAGAGGAAGAATTGTCCGATTTTTGTTTTTCAACGAATGAGAAGGTGGAAAAATCAAATAACTGCCTTCTCAATGACGGGTTCGAGCCGCCCACGAGCTACTGTTAGCAACGCTGAGCAGGAACAACAAGGACGGGTACGGGAGTCGACGGAATCTGGCTAATCATGTCGTGGTGCCAAGCGCCCAGCATAGGTGCAATTTCTTGGGTTGTGGAAGAGTCGAGGACCAGGATAGCTAGGTAGGCAAAGGAAGCCAACCGTAGAGTGCCAACGGTGAGAGATGAGGGCGAGATTCTTTGCTTTGCGTTTCGAACGGTGTGGTTTTTTCGGCGCGTGTGTATGTAGCAAGTAAGATGCGGGGAGGGAAACATACCTTGAGAGAGCCTCTGTGGTGGTTAGCGAGGTCATTAGCCATGGTGTTTATCAGCTGCGGTGGGCCAATCCGCAAGAGCAGCGAGCAAGGGTGGAAAAATTGAACCAGCCTGGCTCGTCGCCGCCTTGCTTTTCGCAACGAGCTAACCAATTGTCTGGCGCCAGCTGATGAATAGATTGCTTTTCGCCCGTCGGTAGAGTTCTCCGTCTCCAGTTTGTCCGGTGCGCCGCCATTCCTCGGTCAGGACGGTGCTAGCAAAAGTGAAACCCACGTAATCGACTCGCAGAAAGCCGAGTATTTCCACTGACAAGGGCTTATTACTTAGCGCGAGACATGCAGCTTAGCAAGGAGTTTTCGTATATATCTTGCTTGTTATCTTTATCTTCGCCCGGCAATCCGTATTCGCCTCTCATCTCTCGAATGATACATCATCCTGCAAAGCATCTCTCTCTTTATAGGCGTTCAGCTTGAGGCGGAGACGTTGTTGTGGCATCGCCTGGCTGCCGGAGATGCCAGCATCTAGGTAATACCAACGACATGCCATCACCGCACTACTGCACCTACGATGGCACTAATGCGACTGTGCTAGTAATCATGTTGCGCCCGCTTCCACAACAAGTCACCAGTCCATTGTTTGCCCGGTCCCAGTCGCTCTCTTCGCTGCCTTTTCCGGCTGCAGAGTGTTGTAAAAGAGTATCACTGAGGGCAGGCAAGAGTGCTCAGACCAACGTTGTTTGTCCAAAACATCTGTTGCTGCAGGCAACAGTTCAGCAACCATGGCAGATAATGTGAAAGAAGAATTGCTCCAAAACTAATCCTATCAACACCACGGCTGAAAGAGTACTGATAGCATAGCCTGGTCAGAAGTCTTGCTCATTCTCCATACTGAGAAACACGGCACATGTTCTACTGCAGTTAAGCACAGGCACATGTAATCATCGGCCTTCACAAGCATTTATCGTGGGACAAGCTTCTTCATCAAAACCGTTCGGTTGACGAAAATAAAATACTAAAACGTCAATAAACAAGCGTTGCTTTCCCGCCAGACACCGTACAAGCGTGTACAATCGTGCTTCATGCAAGAATCCTCCGCCCACGGACATGCCGCTGCCATCCTCTCACTCTCCCTTTCCCCGTTCCCTTCTTTTGCCTCGGCCTCTCTTCACATCTTGGCTCCTCGTACGGCCAGAGCGTCCGCCGCCTGATTCCCCCTATCCGATGAATGGCCCTTGACCCATTCAAACTGCGTCGCGCCGCCCGCCTTGCCGCGTTCTTCCATCTTGGCCAGCACCGACCGGATAATGTCCTGGTTCTTGACCGGCTCGCCCGTCGCCGTCACCCAGCCCTTCTTCTTCCAGCTTGCCGCCCACTGCGTCACGCACTTGATCGAGTACTGGCTGTCGCTGACAATCTTGACCGCCGTGCCCGTCGGGCACACCTGCAGCGCCCGCAGCATCGCCATCAGCTCCGCCCGCTGGTTCGTCTGCGGATCGCCCTCGAGCCGCTCCGAGATGTTGCGCGCGTCGCCGGTCCCGAAGAAGACGCCCACGCCGGCTCGCGCGCCGGCTTTGCCGTTGGCCAGGCTGCTGCCATCTGTGTATACTCGGATGACATCGTCCTGCATCTGAGGTAATGCGAGCGGTGGTGGCACCCTTGTCGCTGTCTTGGTGGGTTTCTTCACCAGCGTCGGCATGTCGATTGTCGTGCCTATGGCTGTTGTGGCTGTTGGCCTTTCGCCAAGCGCCATGACAGCCTCCATGCTTCCATGCTCTCGGATGTAGTCGACGGCTTCGGCACGGCTGCTAAATCGCTTATATTTTGGCCCTTTGACGCCCTTGATAGCTTCTGCCGCATCGTCCCAGTGGTTGTAGATGCCCGTTGGGTTGCCCACAGCTACTGCGTAAAATCTGGCCGGTCCTTCGGCCGGGGCCGCAACCTTTTTGCCAGCCACAAACGCTTCGGCGTCTGACCGTGAAATAAATGACCGAACTGTGGGACACCAATGACGACCGCGTTAGTTCCTTCCAACGACAAGCTCAAGCAGCAGCACATTTAAAAAGCCTCCACTTACACAGCGCTCCTTTGAATCCTGCCGTCTGCTGCGCGCATTCGGCATAGGTTGTGTAGACGCCTGGTCTGAAGCCGACCTGCACGGCGTAGAATTTTGGTACATTGTCAGTCTTTCTCTTTTTTGATGCGCTCGGCGAGGCCGCAGAGGGTGTCGTCACGGCCGAAGACGGCGCTGCTCGCTTTCTGTTCATCATGGGCGGTGGGAACGCAGAGTGCGAGGAGTGTAGGAGGATCGCAGGTGTGGTGCCAATGGCTCGTGGTATGGATGTCGAAATAGGAGAAGAGAGGGGAGAGATGCGTAGATATATATGCGGCACGAATCGGTGTTCTGGGCAGGCCAGCGGTCGTAAAACGTGTCGTGATGGGCGGTAGGAGCGACAAAGGGAGGAGGTTTGCATTGATTGCTGGACGTGAAGCCAACGCCTGACGGAGTGATGCTGATACCCGGGGAAATGACGAATGGCTATGCAACTGCTCTAGTCCTTGAAACGATAATGCGCAAGCGATCGTGTTTTCCCCGTGGTGTAGCAGCTCAGTCGTCTGAGGCGCACGACAGCTCAAAGGGCAGAAATTGTTCAATCCCAAAGTCAACTGTTTGGGTGGGGTGTTGGACCTTTGGAAACGCGGAAGCTTGGTATGGACCTGACCTGTGCTAATAATAAAGTGGCGGTAGCCCGTGGCGCCCCGCGCTACAGCAGTCGGCCGACCTTGCCAGCATCGCATCAATGTTCCGCCCAATAAGTTAATCGTTGGCAACTTCCGCTCATCACGTTAACAATACTGGTAGAAAGTAAAAAAATGGGCTTGTCCAGCCACGGCCAAAATTCACAGGCATGCCGGTTGCGTTGATATGACATGGTATTTTTTCATTATGATTTACAGTGTTCGTAGCTCCAGCAATCCTCAATGTTCCGCTCCAAGAAATTGTCACTTCCCTGCGCCAGTCGTATGCACATCGCGCGGCAGCACCTCCATGCCCTTCCAGTGACGGCCTTCCCAGGTACTCGTGGCGCTCCATGACCCAGGCTTTTCCGAGGCTGCAATATGTAAGAATGGGGTATATATGTGTTTTTGCAACAGTAAGCGTAGCAATAGCATAGTATGCAGTAAGCATGGCTGCAGTGTCCTTTAAACAGAGCCAACGAGTCTGAAATTGACCCAGGAGGCGGTAATCCTAAACATGAGTGGTCGGGTCCAGAGTCACCAGGTCAAAATTAGCATCTTGCTCCAGCTCCCAGGCCAGCAAGCTCCAATTGAGCTCTCGCCTCCAGAAGAGACCCAACCCTCTTCCGCCTCCGTCAGGACGATCGTCTGAACTCAAGCCGCCAGTTCGTGGCATGTGGTTGCAGAATACCACCTTGCCCATTCTGGCGTGAAGGATAGCCATTGAGCATGCCACGCAAGGCTCATGCGTCATGTACAGCTCCAGCCCATGGCACAAATAACCATCCTTGTTCGGGTGTTCCTGTGAGAAACACTCCTTCTCGGCATCGAGAATTGGTCCATCATGGAAGGCGTCGAATTCGAGTATGGGCAGATCCAGAGTCAGACCCATTGCTTTCCTTTCATGACGAACAAGCTTCTGCGCGACCATGCTAATAACACGGAGGACACAGTGAGCCATGGGGTTGCCGACGTCTCCCAGCAGGGGATCCTGGCGCCAGCGTGCATCACCCGCCACAGCAACAAGTTGGGCGCCATTCTCATCTCTCTGCACAACGACTGCTCCGATGGCTTCTCCCATCCCACGGCCGCTGGCTTCGTTCGCCACACGTTGGGCCAATGTCATCCACATGGTCGCATCATCCTTGACTTCGTCAGTACCTCTGGCCACCATGCTAGGATGCGGTCCCAAGGGGTTGTTCTTGCGATACACCGTTGGCCAGAACTGCGATGACCACATAGCAGCTTGGATCTGCGAAGTCGGGGCTAGGAGTGGCACTGGGACTTTGGCAATCCAGATCTCCTGGCCGATGAGGCCCTCGGCAGAGGATAGCGTTTCCCTCAGCTCCTCCTCCTCTTCGACATCCGAGACTTCACAGCACATGACGTAAAGCCACATTGATTTTGCTGTGTGTATCTGCCGGCCCTCGGGGGTTTCGTTCATGAACTGCGTCTTTAGATGGGCCGGCAAATCCGCAGGCTTCGCGCATCCTCGCAGATGGGGTAGGGGATTAGCGCTACCACCGGGTCGCATGAGACGCAGTGCACTGATGTCATTGTTAACTTTTAGCCACGCGAAAATGAGTTCGGCTGGGAACAACTCACGCAAGGACCTCGCTAGCAGTCTTTGTTGGGATTCGCGTGATGTACGCCTGGACTATTGTGTGGTCTTGTCGCACTTCCTGTGTGGTCTTGAGAGGGATGAGAACGCCACTCTTTGCTTGTAGTGATTTAATATCATCAATCAATGGATTCGGCAGCACGCCGGCGGTGAACTGGGATGCCGGCACAGCGGCCACTGAGGCACTGTGCTCGATGTCTCGATCCATTCCGTCCCCGTTCATATTGGAGGTCGTTTGAGACGGCTGATTGGTCTTGCAAAGTGTTCAAAGTCACCGCTGCAATAGCCCTTGAAAACTTTGAATTCTCGACGGCGAAGCAGCTGATGACTGGTGTCTTTGATTGAGGTATTGTCAAGGTCGAAAACTCTCGTTCTGCAGAGGCCTGGTGGATGCTGTTATTGAGGGAATTTGTACTCCTTTCCGTTGCAGAGTTCAGATTCGTCCGCTGCAGCTGCGGCTGCGGCATACGAGAAAACGGCAGTGTAACTGGAAGGAGTGCTCCCGATGGAGCCTGTCGCTCTGCTGTGCTCCCCAGTCCGCTGTCCGGGCGACAAGTAGTAGCTTCTTGGCTTCGCGACGAATTTCCGAATTCTGGGTAGAGAGAAGCGAATGAAGTGATGCAGAAGGGAGAATTGGTGCGTGTTTGCGCCTGTAACACAGACGGCCTGTTGTGCTACAAACAGAGAATTTTCGTAGGCAGGCGCCCGAGAGTAACGCAGGAGGGAACAGCAGCAGCACAACCGGGAGAATTACACCTGGCTGGTGTATCTACTTCGCCTTGGTGTCTGATTGAATGACGATAGGCGAGTAATACTTCGTCTCGATCTTCTTCGCAATCATAGTTTTGATGTTTCTGAAGAAATTTTGTGGAGCTGGTGGTGGCCCACGATGTTTGGCTGTACGAGAGGCTTGCTGCTAACTGACACCACAGTGGAAGCCGCCGCTATATTATTTGTGATTGATGTAAAATTATCTTGTTTCTCATTACTGTATCTCTTTGGTTAGATTTTTCCGGCTGCAGGGCTCTCGAGCCATCATCTAGGTAGGTTTGTCTCGAGATTGCAAGCCTTTACACACGCAGCCTACCCTATATGAAATGTCAATGTTCCCGTAGAGACTTGGAACCTCCTTTTCCATCTGTGTAGGGAGTCTGACGGGGAAGCGTGATTTTTTGGGGTTCGTGTTGGCTTACAGTATATGGAGAGGCTGTTTTTATTGCTGTTTTTATTGCTGTTTTTATTGTTATGCCGTTGCCCTATCCTATTGTTCGACGGCATCACGGATAGGTATCGTGAATCGCCACCGGGCAATCTACGCCAGCAAAGAGGACGCGCCCAGGCTGAGGAAACGAGAGAGAAGACGACAAAATGAGAAAGGTTAAAGAATCAAACGAGAATATAGAACAATACGATAAGATACTGTTGGGAGGCTTCGCATATTCTAAAAAACGTCCGAGCAGTGCGCCACCGTGGCCCGCGTTTCGGCTGAAGGGTTGAGAGAAGGAAGGCAGCAAGCACAGCAAAACCGAGATGCGAGATCGATTCTCGATCAACGATCTACTTTGCTTACGACATTCGTTATGCTACGCCCTGCTATCTGCCGCGAATTACACAGACTACGGAGTACATAACATGCATCTCACACGCAGGTTGGCGATGTCTCGTACTCGCAAGACACGACAGGGCCCGGCCGGCACATAATTTAAGCATAGACTCATGTCTTACGTTTGAGAGCATCAGCGATTCGCACGGGCGGGAGCTACCACCAGTGCGGGACGACGAACTCTGGGATGTTTGTTGAGACACAAGGAATGATGAGTGTTTCAGTCAAAAGGGGCCAAGATTTGCTGAGATCTAGACAAGACTCCAGCTGGACACACAACACGTCCGCTAACTAGTTAGACGGCACGACGGTAGTTTATTTTCAGCAAGCACACATGTACTCGGGGCTCCGTGCAGGCAAAGCAAATAATTACGCAACTCTACTGGCAGGTGGAACCTGTCAGCAACGTGGCTCTGACGGAAGAATCATGCGGCTGCGAAATAGTTACTAGTAGTTTCTGAGGCAAGGCTGCGGAGAACTGAGATGGGTTGGATGGTACGTAGCAGCAAATGTAACCAAGATGAGGTGCAGCATTTGATTTGACAGGAAGAGTGAGTGAGCTGTTCCCCAACTTGCCCGACTTCCCTTTGTAGCTTGTCGACGCGACGTGCCGGCTCCACTGATAAGGCACTCGAGCTGCAGGGCATGGGGAGGCTGATGGAGCGAGTAGTTGGGGTCGTTATCTCTGAGCAATAAACTGCCAGCCACGGCGCCATGCCCTGGATTGGGACCGCCGACCCTTTGCTCTCCATGGTCGGAGCTTGCGGAGTATCAGAGGCAGACGGGCGGGCGCCTCACGCAAGTGCAGTGGCTCGCATTACAGATTCTGCAGCCAACCAGCCGGCCTTTGCGGAACACACTTTCCCGTCAACCAGTTCTCTGGTGTCTGGCCAAGGCTGTGAGGGGGCCTGTTGGAGAAGGGCGCGCCAGTGGAGAGGCACAAAAGTTAATGGCCCGATTTGAGGCGCGATGGCGCCGCCCGGTGACGGCTCGACGGCTTCGTGAAGTCCGCTATCGGCATACCACTAACAGCGAGGCGAGCCTTGCCAGCCAACATCTGCTGCGAGCGCGGTGCAAGTAATAACCATGCCTTTCCTTTGTTTCTCCAAAATTGGTGGCATGACGTTGAGAGGGATTTCCAAGCGCGGGGAAAGTAGTTGCTCAAAGCGGACTGGCCGACGAGATGCGATTTGGCGGCTTGTCAAGGACTCAAATGCCTGGTGACCAGGGAGGCGAAAGAGAGAGTGGACAAAGGGATTCCCTAGGAGAGTCATTGTGGGCGTGTTTCAACACTCGAGCATGTAACTAGCTTACGAGCCCGCGTGGCAGGTTCAGTAATACTCCGACCATCCAAGGACGTGGAGTGCATGTACATTGGCATGTACTATCAAGATGCACTAGTGGCAGGTAGTAATACATCTCCAACATGCTAATGGTGGGTGTGATGACGGCGCGAATGCCGTTTCGTGCCCATTTTCCAGGCAGCCTCGTAACAAACTCGCCGTTTCGAGTGCGCCAGTCTGACAGGCTCGAGCAAGAAGACGGGAAACGGGATTGAGTTGGCGTTGTGGTTTTTGCGCCCGCCCACGCGGTGATCTTGTCCTCCCGCAAGCCGGTCAGAGTTTAAAATACAGGATTTGCAAGCATCAGATGAAGCACGCTGCGGCACGATCTGACAACTCGCTTGGCTGTTAAAGTATAGTGCGAAGGGGCCACTAGTGTGTGCGTGTGTGTGTGTGTGTGTGTGTGAGACGAGCCCGCACACATCTTGCAGATGCAATCTACAAAGCTGTTGGAGGTATGACGGATTGTGGAACAAGAGCTTAATAAAGAGGTGTTGCATGGGCCTGGCGGTCGCATGTGCATGCTGACAAGTCATCGATTGCGGAGGAGGGCCGGGGGAATTGCCATTTGAGTTGCGATGGGAGACCTAGCTGGTGTTGAGATGCGACTGCCGGCGTCAGGCGTATTCGCGGATCAGAGTAATAAGAAATAAGAATACACGCTGGCCTGAGCTTGTGCCCCTGGAGTATTTTTGGAGAAGGCATTCTGACACAAACCAGAAAGGAAGCCCAGGCATCCAGGGTCGAGGGGCTCAAAGGAAGCAGCTCGGGCCATTCACCGAGTGGCTTGTGCTTGGCTGCCAAGTAAGGAAGCTTTCCTTTGAAGTAACTAGGTTGGCCGGCTTGTGCAGCTAGTTTGGTAGCCACGTTAGCTTGATGGTTGGTGTGGTTGTGGTGGCTCAAGTAAAGGTTGTCGATGTGCCGTCCCCCAAAGCATGTCTGGCTGGCGGCGTTATTTTTTCCTGTTAGCCCTCGTGGGCGGCAACCTTTATTACTCGAGGCCCTCCCCCAACCAACCCGCGGCGACACATTTGGCATTTTATTCTGCGTGATATTTATTCCTCCATTGTTTCCTCGTCGCCTCCTTCCTCGATTGCCCCTTTGCTGATCCTTTATTTATTTATTCTTGTATCTTGTGTTTCAGTGCCGTCACACGTCATACTGCATAGTCTCTGGCTAGCACGCTTGGCAGCGACCGGATTGACTCAGGCTTCCTGCTCTCGGCCAGCGTACAGAACGGGATAAAAGTCCAACGACGACACGACTCTGCGACCAAGAATTCGACTGCCGCATTTTGGACGAGCAACCAATTTTTTTCTGCGTCGTTGGCGCACAAAAAACAAACAACGGGCCCCAACTTTGCCTGAAGAAACCCCATTTCGATACAGAAGCACCTTGCACTTATAACAGCGCAGGTGCAGCAGAGCGCAAAGCAAGCGTCTCCGCCCGGTCCGACATCTCGAGTCAGCGCCCCATCTCTGCGTGCGATACATGGGACTGGTGCCCTTTCAGCGCCCCCGAGTCCCCTGAAGGACCTTGATCCTCGCTGCGCAACCCCTATCCCCATCCGACTTTCAGTGGGGTGCCCTCCCCCCACCCAGTCTCTGAGGACCTCCATCCCACGAGCCGGTTTCGCAGGTTCTCCAACTCTCCAGTCAGAAGCGGCCTCGACGCCTTCCATTGGTCGTCCAGCCCAGCCTCCACTGTCCCGCTCACTGAACCACACCACTGAGCCCGCAAACCCTCAGCGAACCGCCCGCTGAATCCGCCCGTTTCGGTGCTGTCGGGGTCCCTACGCCGACCGGACGTCCACTGTCTCCCAGTCCCCCCCCCAGCGGCATCCACCGCATTCCCCAACCAGCAACATTTTTTTGCGACGTCGCGCTCCGCCGCCCAGATCCTCCCGCCACAGATGCCTTCAGCAGTTCCAGTTGCCCAAGCTGGTGTGTAATCTTCTCCTCCTCTGACTCCATTCATTTGCCCTTGCCCTTTTCCCTTGCTTTCTATTCATCTTCATCTCCTCTACGCGACTCTATTCATACATTTCTATTGCCACCCTTTTCTTACCTTTTTCTCTGTAACAGGATTAGGACGACGATTAGCGCAACAGTCATCCTTGGCCAAGCTTGCCATGAACAATCATCTCGGTTCCTCGCCGCCGAACTCGCTCTCGCCCACCAGTTTCGACGCAGACCACCAGCTTGCCGTCCAGAAGCTCAGCGACGATGTAGCCTTCACACAGCCTCTCGCACCCACCTCGGCTCCCTCTTCTGCCATGGCCAACATTATGCGCGCCACCAATGACTTGACTGAGACGCCACCTTTTCCGCGCAGCGTCGGTTCGACGGCGCCCAGCTCTCCGCGAATGTGAGTCGCCCTAGAACATTAAAGCTATACAACGATGAAATTCGTCGTCGCATAAGGCGTGACATGTCAACCACAACTTGACGGTTTCTAACAATGCTGGCAGCCCTCCCCATCGTTCAAATTCTGGTAGCCAAACGCCTCGAGTCCGCCCTCATGCCACCACCCTCAACATCCCTGGCATGACGAGATCCCGTGTCTCTCCCGACGGCCGAATTCCCCATCGTGATGTTGCCGCCAAGCTAGTCATCATCATGGTCGGCTTGCCCGCCCGTGGCAAGTCCTACATCACCAAGAAGCTCCAGCGCTATCTGTCGTGGCAACAACACGAGTCAAGAATCTTCAATGTCGGCAACAGACGGCGCAATGCCGCCGGAATCCGTGTCTCGGTGCAGCCAAAGCTCACCCCAGAGCATTCTCGCCTCGACGGGCCTGTCCATGCAGCCTCGATTCTCCTCAATGGCCACCCTGCGCCAATGCCCACGACCGGCGCCGACGACACGCCCACTGATCTCGACCTCAACAACACCGAAGACCAAATGGACCAGTCTGCAAAGTTTTTCGACCCTAAAAACGAAAAGGCTGCTGCTATGCGTGAGCAGGTTGCCATAGAGACTCTCGATGAACTGCTCGACTACCTTCTTGTCCAGGGCGGCTCCGTCGGCATCTTTGACGCCACCAATAGCACTATTGCTCGCAGACAACACATTGTCAATCACATTAGAGAAAGGGAGCCCAAGCTCGGAATTCTCTTCATCGAGAGTATTTGCAGAGACCCGCTCCTTTTGGAGGCCAACATGCGCCTCAAGCTTTCTGGACCCGATTACCGCGACAAGGACCCAATGAAGTCGCTCGAGGACTTCAAGAACCGAGTCGCTGCTTACGAAAGCGCCTACGTCCCACTTGGACAGTATGAAGAAGAAAATGACATGCAATATATTCAAATGGTTGATGTTGGCCGAAAACTTGTCCAGCACAGACTCAAAGGCTTTCTCAGCGGTGGAATCAGCACCTATCTGTCCAGTTTCAATTTGGCACCCCGCCAGATCTGGATGACGCGACACGGCCAGAGCGTTGACAACGAGCTCGGCAATCTTGGTGGCGACTCGCCGCTGACGGAGCGTGGCCACTGTTATGGCGAGTCTCTCTATCGCTTCATTACTCAGAAGCGCAAGGAGTGGATTATGGAGCAAACCAGCAAGATGGCGCAGGCCTCGTTCCCACCGCTTCCTGGCGACAATACTCCGCCCTATCCAGACATGAACAGGGAGCTGGACGAGAAGAACTTCTGTGTCTGGACATCTATGCTCCAGCGCAGTGCCTCCACGGCCGAGTACTTTGAGGCAGACGATGACTACGACGTGAAGAACTGGGAGATGCTCAACGAGCTGAATACTGGTCAATTTGAGGGCATGACTTATCAGGAAATTGCCTCGAAGCACCCAGAGGAATTCCACAAGCGCTCCGAGGACAAACTCAACTACATTTATCCCGGTGTTGGCGGCGAAGGCTACCTCCAGGTTATTAGCCGTCTCCGTGACATGGTACGCGAGATTGAGCGCATTACCGATCACGTCCTCATCATCGGACACCGGTCCGTTTGCCGTGTTTTGATGGCCTACTTCATGGACCTTACCCGTGACGATATCACCGACATGGATGTCCCTCTTGGCATGCTCTACTCTATCGAGCCCAAGCCGTATGGCATTGCCTTTCATGCGTACAGATACAACGAGGAGCAAAGTTGGTTCGATGAGCTCCCCAATTACAAGCCTCAGAAGGCGGCCCGCGGCACTGTCTAGAAGAAGTCGCACGCGACCGCCACGGCGGCTCTACATTTACGACGTGTACAACATATGGGCCTCAGACAAAATGGGGCCAAGGGGTAATGGCGTATTCATTCTTCAATTTTTTTTTACTTTGGGATTTTCTAGATGATGGGGGTTTGCAGCAAGTTTCACAAACCACACCACGCAGCAACAGAAAAAGGGAACAGCAGGAAAACACATTTCAACGCCGCATACGCAAAACGTTACTATGCGATACCCACAACGACTGCTTTTAGATTTTCCGCGATAGACGTGCGAGAAAACTCCACACCATGATACCAACGGCGTTGTTTGCTTTCTTGCGTTGCCTGCTTCTGATGCAGCCAACTAGATATCCAGTATGGGCAGGGTCTATTCCTCTTGGCCCAGGGAACTTGTACTGTTAGATTTGTAGAATTTTGGGTTTTGTTGCTTATGTTTTTGCCCTCTGTCATGGGCCTGGGTCTTGCCTCAATGGACTCTGATGACGATGATGACTCTGTTCGTCTTTTCTCTCTGCTTTTAGCCTTTTCTATTTTAGCGCATATGACAAACTCTGTTGCAACTGGTTTTGGTATCCTGTTTTGGTACTTTTTGGCACTTTTTAAAAGCCAGTTGACATGACCTTGACTGGCACAGAGACGCGAAATGATGTGTAATTTTGTTATTTTTGCTACTTGAGCACATGGAGAAAAGAAGAAAAGTCCCTTTTGTTTCATATAAATAAACGCCATGCCATGCAATTGATGCCAGAACACCAAGTTCTGAAATAGAATGTTTCGTCTCGACAACACAACCCCTCCGCTTGTTTTGCCACCTCGTCGTCGTTTTCACTTTTGCCTCGCCAGGACCATCTTTTCTCTCTCGCTCTGCCGCTTTTCGAACTGCTTCTTGGTGTGCTTGCGCTCGTTCTCCTCCTTTCGCTTGATGGACTTGAGCTCGACCTTTTTGATGTCGGTCGCCTTCTTGACGACGGTGGGGATGTGGCGGTGGCGGCTGATGCGGCGAATCTCGGGCATGTGGCCGTAGCGCTCGACGAGGGCGTCGTTGTACTCGAGGGCCTGGCGCTGGCGGGCCGACTTGACGCCCTCGCGGGCCGAGGCGTTTGCGCGCCAGAGGCGGACGTTGCCGTCGTCGGAGCCCGAGAGGACGTACTTGCTGTCGGGCGTCCACCGGGCGGCCGTGACGCGCTGCATGCGCTTGGTGTGGTACATGTCGCGCGAGTGGCCGCGGTCGCGGTGCCAGAGGCGGACGGTGCGGTCCCACGAGGCGGTGACGAGCTCCTGGCCGGTCGGGGAGAACTCGACGTCGGTGACGGCGGCGACGTGGTCCTTGAGCACGTTGAGGGCGCGGTCGAAGCGGCGCATGTCGAAGAGGTAGACGTTGTGGTCCTCGGACGCCGTGGCCATGTTGAAGGCCTCCATCGGCGACCACGCGATGCGGTTGGTGGCGAAGCTGAGCACCGTCTTGGCGACGGGCGTCGACGTGCGCAGGTCGTAGAGCACCACGGAGCGGTCCGTCGCGCACGACGCCAGGATCGACGTCTCGACCTGGTTGAAGGCGACGCCCGTGATGGTGTCGGTCGACGTCGGCCAGCGCAGCACCTCGGGCGCGGCCGTGTGCCGCTCCAGGTCGTAGACGGAGATGCTGCTCGACGCCGCGGCAAAGGCCGCGCGGGCGCGGTGGTGCGAGAGCGACGTGAAGGCGCCCGCGCCGAGCCACGACGAGATGGGCGCCGCGTCGCTCGGCGTGTGGTACGGGTCAAAGAGCTTGACGGTGCGGTCGGCCGCGCACGTCAGCAGCTTCTCGTCGCGCGTCCACGCCATGTCCTTGACAATGTTGTCGTGCGCCGTCGTGTGCCACGCCTCCTCGCGGCCCGCCAGGTCCCAGACCTTGACCACGCCGTCGCCGCTGCCGCTCGCGAACCGCTCCAGCGAGCCCGGGTCCTTGGCCATCGAGTACACGCCGTCGACGTGGCCCCGGCCCAGCTGCGCGATAAAGGGCGACGCGTGCATCCGCTCCAGCTTGACGGCGTTGAGCGCGCGCTTGTACTCGCGCGCCCGCTCAAACGGGTGCAGCGCCGAGTCGAGGTTGCGGGACTGCTTCGACGTGTCGGACCCGGGGGCCTGCTGCGAGGCCACCGAGCGGCTGATGGCCTTGATCTTCATGTTGGCGGTTTGATCGGTCGTGAAGAATCGCCGAGAGGTAATGAGCAATGGCCGTCGATTCTTGCGACGTGTGTTCGTAGATACTGCACAGGCGTAGATTTGGCCGTAACAATCTTGCCCAAAAAGTTCGGTCGTCGTCGAAAGTTTGGTGGTGGGGATATTTTTTTTCTTATCGATTTCCCCCAGTGCACGGCGATAAGATGGTGCTGTGGCTTAGTCATTTTCCGCCACAGTCGGCCAGCTCTGGAGGCGCGCCAGCGCAAATGCTCCAACTCAAGGCAGCCCTTGAACCGCCGTCTGCGAAATACGAAAACCGCGACAAACCCTTGTGCGACAGCACTGCCGCAGTTTGCGCTCATATTCGATCAGAATTTCCATGCGAAGAGGCCGTACCAAACGTTGTTATCTTCCCATCTCCTGCTCACTCGCTTCAGCGCGCGTGCGCCAACTTTAAGATGGACGGCGGCATGAACTACGATTCGATGATGTTGGATGGGGATTCTGACCAAGCCCACGTAACGATCCTGGCGGTACGAGATGATACTACCTCTCCGATGGAAGATTACATCTATGAAACACCGTTTTGCTGACCATGGGCCGCTCTCCCTACTTGTTAGGCCGATAGCACAAAGGTCGACTTTGAATTGTCCCAAACGAACCTCCCATTCGCCAATGCTCTGCGGCGCGTCATCCAGGCCGAGGTGCCCACCGTGGCGGTCGACCTGGTCGAGATAGAAATCAACACATCGGTGCTGGCCGACGAGTTCATCGCCCACCGGCTGGGCCTGATCCCGCTCGACTCCAAGGACGTTGACGAGCTCAACTACTCGCGCGACTGCGACTGCGAGCAGTACTGCGAGCAATGCAGCGTCACGCTGACCCTGCACGCCAAGTGCACATCCGACGAGAACATGAAGGTCTACGCCCGCGACCTCATCGTGGACGGCCGCCACACGACCTCGGTGGGAACCCCTGTTATTACGGACCCCGACGGCCTCGGCTGTCTGCTTGCCAAGCTGCGGAGGGACCAGGAGCTGCGCTTGACCTGCATTGCAAAGAAGGGCATTGCCAAGGAGCACGCGAAATGGATGCCCACGTCGGCCGTGGGCTTTGAATATGACCCTCACAACAAGCTGCACCACCTCGACATGTGGTTCGAGAACGATACCGACCCCGAGGTTGAATGGTACGCTGAAATCCCTGGCGCCTGATTATTACGATATGGAGACTGACATACTTTTTACCCCAGGCCGAAGAGCAAATACGCTGCGTGGGAACAGGCGCCCAAGGGCGAGCCATTTGATTACGACGCCAAACCCGATCGCTTCTACTTTGAAGTCGAGACCTCCGGTAGCATGGAGCCCGACCAAATCGTCCAGAGCGGTATTCGCGTGCTACAACAGAAGATCGGCGGGCTGCTGAAAGGTCTCGATCCGCGCAAGTACGGCGGTGAGGAGGCGACCGGTGGCGAGTTTGACGGGCCACGCAGTCCCGATATGAATATGGAGGGCGGCACAACACCGTGGCAAGATGGTGGCTACACGACACCTTACGGAGGAGGCAACAACACGGCATACGGCGGCGGCAACACGGCCTATGGCGGCGGCGGCGGATACGGAACGACACCCTACGGTCAGTCCGCTTGGCAATAGAGGGCACGAAAAAAGGGGAGCATGTACACAATCTTTCGACAGGATCCGGGCCAGAAACGGACAAGAAAAGATCCTTGGCGTTTTTCGTTTACCCTTTACTATTTTCGGGGGTACTTTTTCTCTTTATTTTATTGTGACTATTGGTTGGGGTCGTTTTCGTTTCGGCTCAAGGGATGATGTATAGTAAGGATTAAACTACAAAAAAGCATACAGCGAATAGAAGCTGGTCCTGTGGAAGGCTGAGAGCTGAACGCGCACCATGACTGGCCGCGTAGCGTGCAAGTGATGTACCCTATTAGTTGTAGCATGGCCGTTACCACACCGAACGCTTCTACTCTAAAAATGCATGATTGGACTTTGACTACAGTCTTTGGTAGCCAGCAATGCCATCGTCGGTTTATCTGGCTTTGACAATGCAACTGATAGCCGCGCTGAAGGTTTTTGTTTCCAACATCAGATTATGGTTGACATCTACATGGAACACTGCATCTGCAATCTAATCAAGCACCGGAGAAAAACATTACCACGAGGACAGAAAAATGGCAGACGTCGGCCCAAATCGAAAACAAGCCTTCCTTAGATTCCATTTCCATATTCACAAAGAAATCAAACGCCATCCCAAATGCTCCATTCTATAGTCCCATGCCGCAGTCCTTTTATCTATCCAACCCAAGAGCAAACTCTGCTACTGGCCGTCATCGACTCCCTTGGCCTTTTTATATAGCTTGCGGTGCGCTTCCAGGAAGATGAATGTACAGATGGTGTGCCTATAGAGCCCGTGTTAGCAGAAGCGAAACGGACATTGCCACCACCGAAAGTTGTTGGGGGTTTCTGTCACGTACGGTCCGAGCCTCAGGAAGCTGGGGACCCAGCCCTTGAACATCCAGCCCATACCCTCGGCGCGATAAATCTCCCGGATGGACTGGGCGATGCCCTGCTGCTGCTTCGACGACGACATGACGCGGGTCTTGATGACGTCGATGGGGCTCGTGGCCGTGGCGGCGGCCAGGCCCGCGAGGAACGAGGCGGTAAAGTGCGTGGTGAGGGTGTCGCCGAGCGGCGTGTACTCGAGCAGCAGGCGCTTAAAGGTGTCGTAGGTGGCGAGCTGGCCGGCCGTCATGACGGCGGCGCGGCTGGCGTTGGGCAGCCAGCCGCGAAAGTAGCTGGCGAGGCCCTCGTCGCGGGCCATGCGGACCATGCCGTCGACGGCGTGGCGGTAGTTGCGGCGCTCGGCGGCGGGCAGCGCGGCGTCGTGCTGCATGCGCACGTTGAGCACGTCGGCAAAGTTGCCCGCGATGCCGCCGAGGAAGCCCGAGGAGACGGCCATGGCCGTCAGCGCCGGGAAGCCGGCCGCGCGGCCGGAGCGCTCGTAGCGCGTCTTGAGCTCCTCGTAGACGCCGAAGCGCACCGTCGAGTAGGTCAGCTGGCGCATGAGCGAGGCCGAGATGCCAGAGTAGAGGCCAATGACGCCGTCGGTCTTCAGAATGTGCACAAAGGTGCCGCTCATGTTCTTGGGCGCATTACCCTGTCGCGTTTGCAGCCGGACCTACAGCCGTGAATGTTCACGTTAGTTTCGAAGTGTACGGGCAGCGTTCGAGTCGCAGCAGAGGGGTGGGATGATATTGGCACGGAGCAGGAACGGGTCTGCAATTCGTACCTTGACTGTTGAGGAACGGGCTTTGGCGTTAGCGAAAGGACGTCTTGGAGGTGGCCGCAATGGCTTTCTCGGACGAAGCAGGGAGAGACGTACCCAAGTCCAACGGATGCGTGACGCAGGCGGCCATGCTGCTGGCGCTGCCTCCAAACCAAAAAGGATAGCGAATGGCGGGCGAGGTCGCCGTCTTCTTGCCCGACGGCTTGGGCGCCGATTCCTGTGCCGAGCTCATGATGACCCAACGGCGTTGTGCGGGAATGGGGAGACCAGAAAAGACAATTGAAAGGACGAAAAAGCCAAAGATTACCGCGACATTCCGTTTTCAGAAATGTTGTAGCACGGGCAGCAAGCTTGTGTATCGTGCAGCGCAAAAGGCGGGAGAAAACGAGCCGACTGTCCAGGAGCAAGGTCGTCTGAACAAAACGTCTGAGGCTTCGTTTTGTCTCGGCACAGGTCCGCTGGCGCCGAGCTGACCGGCGCGGTTGAAGAAGAAAAATATGGAACTGATAATAATGCTGGCTCGTGGTTCGCTGGCAGAGGGAACAGGTCCACCGTCACAGCAGTGTCGTCATGACTTGACAGTGAATGTTTAGTGCATGGAGTGCTGGAAGCTGTCGAGGTGCCCAGAAGCACGCTCCGGACTCGTGTTGACGCTGCAATGCTCGGCATTTGGAAGACCGAGTTCTGGTAGAATCAGTATTGCTGGTCCGGATCTTGTATTCTTCATGAGTTTTGCATGTCCAATGTCGAATCTGAATCCGCGGTGCCATAGGTCGGCATTGTCGCCGAGCAGCATCTACACTGGACGTTGCAGGGCACCTCGCCAGCATCGAAATGCGCTAACCATCTACCTACCTAGCGGGCTGGTCGGCAATTGGCCAATCATACCCCCCCAGTTGGAGCTGTCCTGCAGCGGCCCAAAACTTTGGCTTGCAGCTCCAACTTGCACCCTGACGAGATAGAATCGTGCCTTTTCAACTCCCATTGTGCAGCATGGCCTGTCGTATGGGCGCTGTGCGCCTTCTCACACGGTCTGCTGCCCCAATCAAACTCACATCACCGAGAGTAGCACCCCTGCGACGGCCGCTTCTACTTAAAGCATTTTCGTCTTCCGGTGTGCATGAGATCTTCCTCGGCCGCATCTACCCTTCTAACCAAGCTGTCCTATAGCACATGTCCAGTCCGGCGCTGCGACCAAGACGCCATCCACAGTCACCGTCCGTGGGCACACCTGCAAAACAGATCCCGATTGGTTCAACATCCCCGACAATGTCCTCGACTCTGCCACGCGCCGGCTTCATCTCCAAAAGGACCACCCCGTCTCCATCACCCGCCAAATCATCCAGTCCAACTTTCCCGCGCCGACGTTTAAATACCACAACGACTTTAGCCCCGTCGTGACGACGCGGCAAAACTTTGACTCGCTCGGCTTCCCCGCCGACCACCCCGGACGCGCGCGCTCCGACACGTACTACATTAACGAGGGCACGCTGCTGCGGACGCACACGAGCGCGCACCAGGCTGAGACGTTTCGCGCCAACGAGAGCGACGGCTACCTCATCTCGGCCGACGTCTACCGCCGTGATGCCATCGACCGCAGCCACTACCCGGCCTTTCACCAGATGGAGGGCGCCCGCCACTGGGACCGCGGCGACATGGCCGCCGGCGGCGACGTCGCGGCCGCCGTGCTGCGCGACCTCGAGGCGCTGCCCAAGCACGGCGTCGTCGTCGAGGATCCGAACCCGCCGTGGCACGCGGAGCGCAACCCCGTGCAGGACAGGCACCACTCGAGCGCCGAGGCCGAGGCCATTGGCGCGCACCTGAAGCGCTCGCTCGAGAATATGGTGGTTGATGTCTTTTCGCGGGCCAAGGCTGCTGCCATGAGGGCCGACCCCAACTTTGTGGACGAGCCGCTCAGGATGAGATGGGTGGAGGCCTACTTTCCCTTTACCAGCCCCTCGTGGGAGCTTGAGGTCTATTACGCCGGGGACTGGCTCGAGGTTCTGGGCTGCGGTGTGGTCAAGCAGGACTTATTCATCAATGCCGGTGTTCCGTCCAAGCTGGGCTGGGCGTTTGGCATCGGCATCGACCGCATTGCTATGCTTCTGTTCAAGATTCCCGATATCCGCCTGTTTTGGTCGCGGGACGATCGCTTCATCTCGCAATTCACCGGCGTGTCGGACGACTTGGACAAGCTGAAGCTCTTTGCCCCCTTTTCCAAGTATCCGCCCAGTCCTCGCGATGTCTCGTTTTGGCTCAGCTCGTCCACCTCGTCGGCGGCTGGAGGAAACACCAAGAATGCGTTTCACGAAAATGACATTATGGAGCTCGTGCGCAACATTGCTGGCGACGTCGTCGAGGACGTGCGGCTCATTGACGAGTTTACGCACCCAAAGACGGGCAGAAAGAGCATGGCGTATCGCATCGTCTACCGCAGCCTAGAGAGAACTTTGACGACGGAGGAGGCCAACAAGTACCACGACGATGTCAGGAAGGCGCTTGTTAAGGAGCTGGGAGTTGAGCTGCGGTAGCCGGTTCCTACAAATGCATCGTCGCGAGAAGGGACTCGCTCTGAAGAGAGTTTTGTATGACATGGCCAATGTAACTTTTACTTGTATATTATGAAACGATGCTGCGGTGCCAACGAGCCATGATAAAATTCTCATTTCTGTCGAGGGCGGTGCAGCACAAGTCTGTTGCAGCAGGGCTGTGAAGTCTTGGCAACAAGCCTGGTCCAGGCCGTGCCAGCAGATTGCATCATAGTTTGGCGATGAATGAAGCGCAGAAACCGAACGAGAAACACATTCGTGACGATGAGATTGATCCTGCACGTCATTGGCGCAAAATTTTGCAAGCGCAGAGGCCAAGCATCGAGTCCAGACGGATTGTCATTTGGTGGTGGCTGTGAAGGCAAGCCATGCATGCGCTAGGTAGAAGCGGGAGTGCGCCGTGTCAATATCGATCGACTTGCCTAAACGGGCAGATGTTCAGACTCACTCTGCGGGAGACGTAGCCGATGCTAGCCATGAGGGCAAAAAAAAAAATTCTTGGCCCTCAGGAGTTGGTGATGTGGAACAGAATGAAGCAAATTTCGTGGCTAGGGACAAGAGAATAGGGAGAAGAAGCAGGTTGCTGGCTGCAGTAAAGCATAATTGCCGTATTGCAAGGTCTTGTTCCTTTGTGAAGATTTTAGTCAAGATTATCTGGCAAAGCCCAGAGTAAAAAAACATGATATAAAAGACTACATTGGTAGCATAGATAAGAGAGTTTCTATTTCGTGGATAGGCATGCCTATCAATAACGGAATGCAGGCACAGATAAGTTAGAGTAAGACGCCGCTTTGGTCTAGAAAGAGAGGCCCATCCACTGAATCACTGGATGATCGGAGTTGAGAGCTCGCGAATTTATTTCTTGCAGGTTTTTGACGAAATTTTGTTCTGCTTCCCTGCTCGCTTCTTTTATCTCAATAGTCCAGCAACACGGAACGATGACCCACTGTCCCAGCGAAAGAGGTTGGACGCACACCAGATTGGTGAGGAACACTGAGACTGTAAGAGGCAGACATGAGCCATAGCGAGACAGAAACTTGAACAAGCTGAAATTTTGTGTCTTCAATGGCGCTAGGCAAGACGCTTCGGGTCACAGCATGGCACATTGGGAAAGAGGTCTATCCTCACAGTGTTCCAGTATCTGATTGTACTTTTACAGCTGGCTAATAACAGTATCTTGTTTCACGAGCGGCTCATGCTAGGTACCTTGAAATCGCGGGGGAAAGCACATGCAAGCTGTAGCAACCCACTCATTTTTATCAATGTCATACACGGGAATTGATACTCGTTACGTACTAGATATTATTATGTAGGCAATCTCGGGAGGCCATCAATGTGAGGTGGTCGATCGTGGGATTGCTTAGCCCGTCGCCACTGTCTATTTGGTGGGCCCTTTTGGCATCCAAGAAAGCGGCGGCCAGAAAACGAGGCGCAGCAACAGAGGGAAATGGGCAAGGAAGCCAAGACGGCTTTGACGAGCAAGCGAGGCAGTGACTTGAAGCTTCAGAGCGAAAGAGCCAAAAAAAAAAAAAAAAAGCTGATAGAGTCTTTGGAATCGTTTGAAAGCCGACCAGCACAGCCTCAACGAGACATGACCATGTGTCTTGCGTGGTGAGCACCGCGCGGCCCGGGCTGTAAGAGAGCAGGGCGACGGCCCGGGAAACGCCTGGACGCTTGTTGGGTGTCCAAACACGGTGCTGCGGCGCCTCGCCCTGGCCAGCAACTCACCATCATGCCCCTCCGCTGCGCAGGGATGCGAGTAGCGCAGCCCGGCGCTGCGTTGCAGGCTGTGCAGACGCTTGACAAGTGACAGGTGGGCAGGTGCAGAAGAGGGAGAGAGGAGAGAGAAGCACCGAGGCAAGATGTGCTTCTCCCAACCTTTCCATCGTCTCGTTCAACTGACCAGATCTCCTCGTTGCACAGCCCTGCTGCTGGTGTACCCGTGCTGCTTGTCTGCAAGCCACGCTCCTCCCCTCTCCCCCCCACTTGGTCAGCCGTTCAGGTACCAGACGCCAGATATTCGTGACGAGATGTTGAGGAGCGATAATGGCGGGTGCGCCAGGCTCGATGGGGAAGCTGATGAGGTTTAGCTTTGCTCCCACTGGCCGGGGATCCCCAGAAGTCATTGGCGGCCGCTTTAAGCCAGCTTGGTGTGGGAGAAGAAATTATGCATGGCCGTGCACAGTGAGATTGAAAGATGACGGCCTCGTTTTAATGGGCTTCGTTGCTCGGTATCAACCGCAGTTGGTCCGACCAAGACGCATCCAGTGCAAACCTTTTTTTTTTCTTCTTTTTCGAATGATTTGCATGCGTGTCTTCTTGGAATATCCCGTCTCAACATGTACAAGAACATGTATGATTGGGAACGGCACCCACCACAGCCCCCAAGCCTTAGTACCTGCTGTTGATGGTGCTGTGAGGCTCGCACCTCACGCAGGCCGGGTGTCTGCACCATCGGTCGGGGCACCGCTTGCGCCCCGGCCGCGCGTGGGAGAGGCACTGGCAGCAGAGCCAGCCCTCGGGCTGCTGGAGCATCGTGTTGATCCAGCACGTCGGCTCCGCGCACACGGCCCGGGGAAACTCCTCGACCACCTCGGGCGGCTCGCACCGCACCGCGCCCTCGCCCGTCCCGCGCAGCTTGTTGCTCGTCAGGCGAGCCCTTGCGCAGCGTCGGGGGTCCCGCGGCTCGTAGTGAAACTTGCTGACCAGCTTGTGCTGGCAGAGACCGACGGGCTGGATGTGGCGGCACATGGCTTTCGTCGTCGACGTGTTGGTGGCAGGTGGGCTGCTGAGAGGAGCACCCGAAACTGCTGGCGAGCGCCCTCTTTTTCTTCTTTATATATGTGGCCCGTCGTCGCACAATCACAGTGACTGTGTGTTTGAAGCGCTCAACACGTTGTCGCACAAGCTGGCATGTAACGCTCGCAAGGGGCAAGACGCAGCAATCATGACGAAAACATTGCGGATTTTGCCAGCACCTTTGATGACTTGCAGCACGACTATTGTCAGATGGTAGATTCATCGCGTAATGTGTGACACAGGCTGTGTGTGGTGTGTATAAGAGAAGGGCGCTCCTGACATATTGCTTGCTAGCGACCGTCTCGTCAACTGCATTCTTCTAGAGTGCCCCAGCAAGACAGCATGCCAGATGATTTGGTCGACATGGAGTCTCAGATCAAAGTCTCATCTCACGTCCAGGCGCCAGCCCGACTTACATGGAGAGTGTACCGCGAGTACAAGCCATGCGCATTACCACCAGGTGTGTTGCATAAAATGCACAACTCTACGGATAGTGGCAGTTACTCTCTTCTGTGCGCAGCCACTGAGCTCGGCTTGGCAGGCTTTTCTAGCGGATCCTCGTCCCTCCAAGGCTCAGCTAGAGCGGCGCAGACGCTAGCCCAATCAAGGCTGCTGCCACTGCCACAGCCCACCTTGGTCGCTGCTTGCCGCCACCGCTCCCCCCGGTCGACTTCGCCTCTCTCTCTCTTTCGCCTGCACATTACGATACATATATCTCACCCGGGCTCTCTTCCCGACCCTCACGATCCTTCTTCAGTCCTGCAACTTTATTCTCTCCGTCTTTCTTGACCCGCAGATTGTCTGCTCTTTTGCGCCACTCCGTTTGTTGCGCCGTCAATCGCATCAACTCTCCACCCCGCAACACAATACATTCTTCCCTCCAGATACAACCCCCCACCTTCACACAACAATGGAATTGTCACCAAGGCCCAGCCGCTCCTCGTCGACCTCGTCCCGCCGCGGCATCAACCTGACGCTCGACCTCTCCAACCTACCGCCGCTGGAGCAGCCCACGCCCGCCTCCAACACGCTCCTCTTCACCAACCTCGACAACATCGACATCTTCCGCGCCGACAAGCTGCAGTCGCTGCGCGACCTCATCAACCGCACCGCCACCATCCACGTCTTTGCGCCCCTCAAGTCGTTCCGCCGCATCGTCGTCTCCTTTTACGACGTCGAGTCGGCCATTTCCATCCGCAAGGTCTGGGATGGCGAGGCCATCATGGGCCACCGCGTCCGCATCTACTTTGGCCATCACACCTCGATCCAGCCCAAGGATGAGCACCTGGCGCTACCCGACGCCGGCAAGCTCTTCTTCATCTCCCCGCCCCCGAGCCCTCCGCACGGTTGGGAGGTCCGCCTCGAGGACGCCCCCAACAAGATGGTCCACGCCGACGACCTGGCCGAGGCCCTGGCCAAGCTCGGCGCTGGCTCTGGCGGTGGTGCCGCCGCTGCTGCTGCTGCCGCCATCAGCCGCGGGAGCTCCTTCGACTCGCCCATTACGCCCGTCGACGGCGCTGCCATCGGTCGCACGAGGAGTCGCAGCTCCACCCTCATCTACCGCCCCGATGACAACGGCAGCAGCCCTGGTCTGCCCGCCGTATTTGTCGAGGACATGACGGATGAGCCCATGGAGATGTCGCCCTTGGAGGCGAAGCCCATTCCGGCACATACCTCTCGGCCGCCCGTCGAGCTCATGCATGAAGCTTGAGTGCGGTTGTTGCTGCTCATGTCACTTTTATGCATCTTTTGCTTGGTCTATCGTATAAATAATAGAGCGAGGGTACAGAAAAAACATCTGATTACTGGCGTTTGGATTGGTTGGCAATGGTCTCGGCGTTTCACAGGCATTTGGTATATAAATCACTTTAGGAGCGTTTCTCACTATTACACGAGGACACAAATAACACGGAGCCATATTTGGCATTTTTAATTTCACCTCGTGGTCTTCATGAATCTAGTTGGTGCCGTGACTGAGAGATACCCAGGCTTACGTTCCAAGTTGCGTGTTTGCTTCGCCAACGGGGCTGTGCCAACGACAACGCCTCCGCCTCCTCACGCTCCAGAGAAGATTTTATGACAACTCGACAGGCTAAATCCCATGTGCATCTGCACATTTGCGAGGCCAGCCTTCATTTCATGTGCAAAGTCTGCATTGTCCAAGTCATCGCAGCAAGATTCCGCCGTTCATGCCGGTGTAAGTTGAAGCGTAGGATCGGAGCACGGCACAGCCTTTTGGCGACTGTGAACAATATTTCAGATCGCTTAGCTATAGATCATAGGCAAAGTGCAGCAAAGACTCGTGGTAGTAGTTATAGTTTTTGGTTTACACAAAGAGTGAGGTGGGCGTGACTTACAGCCAAGTGAGCGACACGATGCACGTCATCCTAGAATTACGACTACCTCAGCCAGCAAAGTACTACACAGACACAGTATGGACATTTCTCATCTTCTCTTATTGTTCGATTTTCCTCTGTCAATTTCGGTTATATACAGAAAATCTTGTAATTCTCTGTCGCGACCGTTTCGTCGCCAGCGTCCTTACAGTGGGCCTGGCGCATGGGACCCGGAAAAAAATCACAGTCGCAACTCGGCCCCCCGTATTAGAAGCTCTCCCCTTGGCCATCACACGACCACACGGCAAAAACCCCCAAGTCCCTCTTCGCAGCCATGAGCTGTTCGTGCAATGCCTCTGCCGTGAGGCTTTTCGCGCGGGGCCTGGTGCAGGTGCACCGCCTGGAGCCGGGCCCGTCCTTTGCCCTGCCGATCCGAGGAGCTTCTTCTTCTGGTGGTGCTCGCTTCGCAGGCGGCGGCGTCGCCCTGGCCTCTCACCACCGCCGTTACCTCCATGCTTCATCGCGCGCGCTCGGGGACGCCGAAAGCCCTGCGCAGGTCGTCGCACCTGCGCCGATCAACTCGTCGCTCGAAGGACAGCAGCCCACGTCCGCTCCCGAAAGCAGCAGCAGCAGCCCGCCAACCGAACCAACACCACAGCAGCCAGCAGCCGCGAGCGTGGATGCTGCAGGCGGCCGAACAAGGCCGCGCGAGGATTCCACAGCGGAGGCGAGATCGAGGGCGGCCTGGCGGTTCAAGCAGCAAGGCTTCGACTGGAAGGCCTTTCGGTCCAAGGACCCGGCCGTCCGCGCAACGGCCAATCTCTCAAACTTTGACTGGGAGCACTGGCAGGGCAAGAAGCAGGGCAGCAGGAAGCTCAGTCAGCTCGTGGACAATCTCGAGGCGGCGCGGGCCGAGGACCGCGCCGCCGTCGGCATAACTCCGAGAGAGGGCGGCATCGTTGTCGAGGACCAGAGGAGGCGCAGAGCCGCTTCCCCGACAACCGCTGCCGCATCACGACATACGGAGACGCCATCTGGGCACGACGGTATGCTGCCGCCGCCGCCGCCGCCCCGAAAAAAGGAGGAGTGGATGCTGCAAAAGGAGGCGGCCAAGGCAAAGTTCCCCGACGGATGGAAGCCGCACAAGCGGCTCTCGCCCGACGCGCTGGCGGGCATCCGCGCGCTCAACGCGCAGTTCCCCGACGTGTACACGACGCAGGCGCTGGCGGACCGGTTCGCCGTGTCGCCCGAGGCGATCCGGCGCATCCTCAAGAGCAAGTGGACGCCGTCGGCGCGCGAGGACGAGGACCGCCAGGGCCGCTGGCACCGCCGCGGCCTCGACGTCTGGGCGCGCAAGGCCGAGCTCGGCATCAAGCCGCCCCGGCGCTGGCGCGACGAGGGCGTCGCCCGCGAGCCCGCGTACCACGAGCGCAAGGCCGCCGCGAGGCAGGGCCGCGCGGACCAGGTCCGCAGGGAGCGCGACGAGTACATGCGCAGCTTCGCCAAGGGCGGCAGCGGCGAGGATGAGGCGGTGGGCAGCGTGGTGGATGGGAGTATTGGTGGTGGTGGTGGTGGTGGCGGTCGACGTGGCGGCGACGATGAGGGCAAGACGAGGTCGACGGGGGACAAGAGGTGGGGGGTGAGACGGGGAGGGCCGGGTTCTGCGAGACGACAGACAAAGGACGAGGCCGATCAGGACATCTTTGACCAGGCACTTGCTTCGGAGAGGCGCGAGTGAAGGCAGGCCCCAAAATGACCATGGGCTACGGAAAGATACAACGCGCCTCTGGCGACGCACGGCGTTTGGCCCTTGTATAACAGCATCACATGTACAGTACTATAGATAAAGCAACACATATGTATATTCTCCGAAGCAAAGCACGACTCCTCCTTCTACCCTCTTTACACATGCGATTGTTTGTCAAACAAGACAGCCAAGAGCGAGATGAGCAGACGTCAGAGAGCATTATGGTTCTAGGTAGACGGCGTACAGCGTCTTGACAGTATAGTGTCTTTTACTCAATGGGTATGGAGTTGTACAACGGTCAAAATTTCCGGGCAATATACGGTTGTCGAATGATGCACGTTAATGCAGCTGCTTGATCCCGGTTCGTCTCTTGGTGCGCCTTGGAGTGCGGTGGCGCGGGAAGCTGCACTTTCGATTATTTCGACAACATGGAGAGATACTGGTGGATCTATCCAGAAAGAATACGCACTGTCACCGATCTATACATCTTTCTGGCGGCAGTTTAAACGTAGCTTGATGCCCTCTACTGCAGCGGACGTTAGCTCTATGTCCGTCGCTCTCCCGTTAGCCTTTTCCAGATACTCGATCCGGTATGCGAAACCTCTGCGTCCAGCAAGACTGTCTCTGCGACAGTTGGTTCCTCGTGAGTATGCAACAGATCAATTTCGTCCGCCGGGATCACCCATGCATCTCTTCTCCCAACCGTGAGTCTGTGGCCGATGTACAGGATCGCAAACAAGAGGGTGCCAATGTAGGCCGTCAAAAAGTCTGAAGTGCTCCACTGCCCGGGCAAAAAGACGTTGAAGCCATTCAAAAGTCCAATAGTCGTAAAGTAAATGATGCATAGATAAGCGCCGGACTTGCCGAACCGAGAGACGTACGGGAGTGTCAATCGATCGATACCCTGTGCCCTCATGGCCGCACGGAAGCGGAGATAGGCCCACGAAATGAGGATCCAAGAGAAAAAGGCAGCCATGTTGATCATGTTGACGAACCAGTTGAAGACCTGGCCGGCACTGGAGCTCACATTGAGATAGGCGAGCAGGGTGAGCCCCGTGCAGCTTGTGACTGCCCAGTACGGCACACCCCATTTGTTGCGGCGGGCAAAGATCCTAGGCGCGTTGCCCGCCACGGCGAGCGAGTACATGGAGCGCGACGCCATGTACATGTAGACGTTTCCGGCGGACCACGCCGAGCAGAGGATGACGGCATTGACAATGTGGTCCAGGACGTGGATGCCTGCCGTCTTGATGCCAATGACGAAAGGCGACGATCCGGCGCCCGCGCCTCCGGCTGTGAGCTCCGGCGAGTTTGACGGGCATATGAGTGTGACGAAGAATATGGGAAGCACGGAGAAGCAGACAAGACGGACCAGGAGCGCCTTGGATGCTCTGGGAATCGTTTTTCGCGGCTCCTTTGTTTCGCCTCCGCACATGGCAACCATTTCGCCCAGAAAGGAGAGCTAGAAGCACATGTCAGTTGGCAAGTCACATGGAGGTGGGCCTTTGAGCATCCCGACGTAACTGGAAGAGCGACGCTGACGAGAACACCGATGAAGCTCACGAGCTCTCCCTGGCCGCCCGCAACGATCCACGGGTGCGCCGCGCCAGGAGGATCACGCCAGTACCGAAAGCCCACGCGATCGCCCCTCGGCCCGCCCCCAGCGGTAACGACAGCCGACAGGATCATGAGGCCCGTGAGCATGCCAACCTTGAGCGAGGAAAAGACAAACTCGGCCTCGCCCGAGTGCCCGACGGGCAGGTAGTTCAAGCCGACGACGGCGACGAGAAGGATCGTGATGAAGACGGCGTCGGGCACGGGCGGGCTCCAGTAGCCGACGACGAGCGTCGCGGCCGTAACCTCAAAGGGCACCAGCATCGCGTACGCGTACCAGTAGTTCCAGCCCATGGCGAACCCAAACGACCGGGAGAGGAGCCGCGTCGTGTACGTGTCCGCGCCGGTGCCGCCGTCGAGCGGCGGCAGGGCGGCGGCCATCTCGAACATGAGCGTCGCAAAGACCCAGACCACGGAGCTGGTGGTGACGAAGCCGGCGAGAGCGAGCGCGGGGCCGCCTCTGCTCAGGGTCCTGCCGGAGCCGACCAGGAAAGCCGTGCCAATACATCCTGTTTGATAGTTTGGAGCTCATTGTTAGCCAAGTATCTTCCGCCTGCCCATTTCTTTGAAACAAGACAAAGAAATTAATCAAACATGGAAAATTGACTAGGATTATTTGTCTACCTCCCATGGCTATCATGTACAAGTGTCGATTCTTGAGCTTCATCCGCGCTGCGGAATGCTTGTGCCGCGTCTCGCCGTACGAGTTGGCCCGGTTCATGCCCATTGGCTCCTCGGAGATTCTGGTCGTGCCATTGTCGGACATGGCCAAGAAATTATCATGAAGCACATGTATATGTATGAACCCAAGGTCAAGTCTTTCTCGGGGCACGAGGCTTGTATTTATTCAGATGGACTACGGATAGCTGGCGACCAATCAGGCAAGAGCCCATTGCCGCCCTTGTTTGTACTTGCCGTCTTGCGTTGCGTCGCGGTCGCATGATATGATCGACAGCTGTCTCGGGAGTCGGTCTGGTGGAGGTGCGGATTTGCGCACGTCGGTGCGGGGAGAAGCTTGCTTTTTCTTCTGACGTGCCAGCCCACTTATGATAGTGCTAGCTGCTCGTAGCAAGATTGGTTGTTTCAAACGAGGCGACGCCGGCGACTGTAGTGTAGTGTGTCCCAACGGCGGGCGTCGATGGGCAGTCGCTTTCACCGCCGCTCCTGTGCAACGCACACGGGCCGTTCGTCACGTTTCACGCACGCAAGATGTGCCCAATTCAAACGTCATGTTTCGGACAAAGTCTCTCTTGAAACGACAAGCACAATGACTAGCTCACAAAGGCATAGACTGAGTCGTGATTTACAGAGTGTGTAATAGAATGAGTCTGCAATGATGGAGACACATCCACCGAAAGTGCATAAGATGCAGATGAGTTCCTCAGTACAAATGCAGTCGAATTTTGTTTCTGCTCACGTCACTATACCATAGTAGGATACCTAAATGCAAAAAGTAAAGGATCCATACAAGATAGACAAAGAAAAATTACATGATACCACAGAGCTCTTCGCCAACGCGTGGGGAAATAGTTCATATCCACTGTGCTCCTTTCTTACATTCTCAAACACATGCCCTCTACTTTCGCCTTGCCCTTCCGCCGTTGAAAAAAGTCTAGTCTTCTCCCCTTCCTCATCGAGCGAAGCAAGGACCAAGACCAAAAGTCAACTAAGACTTGACGGACCAAATGTCGCGCGACCAACCCATCTCCCGCAGCTTCTTGCTGCCGGCTCCGGTTGCGCGCTTCTCGCCCGTAGCAATGGCCAGCGCCTTGCTGCACGCTGCCAGCGCCTCGACGAGTTCCGTCATGCGCTTCGTCGTTGAAAAGACCGACGTCAGGTCGGAGCTGCGCTCCGCCACCACCGTTGCCAGTTCCATGCTTTCGAGCAGGTTGTCGCGTGACAAGCCCGTGCCAGCAAAGTGCAGCGCGCTGACATAGGCTAAAATTGTTTCAGGGAGATACTCGCGTCGAATTTTGCCCAGCTCCTCGTCGCCGTCTGCTTGATTGTCAGTCCATATTGCCAGCCTCTCGAAAGCGAATGTGTTCTTACCAGCAATGCTAGCAACGAGCCAGCCCTTTAACAGGGGTTGCATGTTTTCCTTGGCAGCCTTGATGCCGTCGCCGACACCAGCCCAGAATTTGCGGTTCGTAGCAGGCATCCTGCTTCCGTGTTAGTACACGCCATTATCGGTAGCACCAAAGGTACATACTCTGCAGAGAGAATCACTAGCGATGCTATCGTCTCCAGGCTGTCCAGCGCTGCTACAATCGCCTCCAAATCGCGGTAGTTGCGGGCGTCAGAAACAACCTGTTCTGGCTTCTCGTCGAGAATGTTGCTTCTCTCCAGTTGGTCCTCCCAAAATCGCACATCGTCAATCTGCGGGGCCTCCGATTCGTCCTGCTCCATTATCCTACGAAGCATGTCACTGAAAGGGACGCGCCGCATGAGCTGTCTTGCAGCGTTGAGATGCATATGTGCTGTTTTTGTTAGCAAAACTCCTTCACGTCGTTGGGATCGATGTCTTACTGAGGAAATATTTGTACGCCTTGGTGCCCATGGAAAAGACCTTGGGCCACTTTTCGTGTACGAGAGCCAACCATTCAATAGAGCGAATGAGGTGCTCATCTTTGGATTCAATTGCATCCTCTTCCTCGCCAAAGAAATCAGCCTTGATCGCGCGTCCTTGGCGTGATGTCGGGCGGCCTGCATCGACAATTCTGAAGCGAATCTCGGGTGGAGGTTGGTGAGCTAGCCCGGCGTCAACGGTGAGCTCGTGATACATGACATTGGCTTGCTCCTCGACGAATTGCAAAACGTCAATGTCAGCCTTCTTAACCAGCTTGAGTTGTATCAGACGCTGGTTGTGGTCGTCTTCGTGAATCAAGTTTTGGGAGAGGATCCTGTAGCATCGAGGGGCTTCCACGATAGAGCAGTATAGAGGGATGAGTTCTTGCAGGCTGGCCCGGCGGAGGTACTCAGCGTATGCACCAACGATGCACTCTTGCGTAAAGCGCCAGTCTTGGGGCTGCTTTTCTGCTCGTATGTTGTCTTCAGCATCTTGCTGTTCCATGAGGAGCTGAAGAATATAAACGTGCGTGACAATCCGAAGGCCATCATGCTGTTCAAGAGAAAAGTATTTCTGTGCGGCCAATTCCCGGCCGGCCATTACTGCCAAAGGGCTTTTGGTGTGATTGCTGCGCTGGATCAAGAGGCCCTGCTCAAGCAAGTAATGTGCCGTATCGTTGGCAATGTAGGACGCTTGCAAGGCCTTGAGGGGTTGCTGGGCCTCATCCTTAATGGCAGGCTTCGATTCCAGCGATCGCATGAGTCTCTTCTCCACTGCATCATTGCCATAAAACTGCACGGCATCGAACACTGAAAAGGACTGGGTCAGGTTGGAGGCCACATCCGGAGGGCACTTTCCCAGAATGAAACTGTCCAGCTGGGTTCGTAGCAATGCGTTATAGTGCGCGTAGAGGTAATCGTCCCAATTCTTTGCTACGGCTTCGACACTGCTTATGTCGCCAGATAGAATGCCATAGACGGCGCGCTCATGCTGGTCAGAGCCACGGTTACGAGCGAGGGCATAGCACATGCGACGCCATAGCGCCAGAGACTCCGGAGCGGCATCGATTTTGCTTTGATTCTCGTCTGAGAACAGAACGGCGGACATTGAGATGGCCCTCCACATTTCTGTGCGCTCCTGACACCAGTCGCTGATTTCTTCCAGGCTATTTCCTCGTCGCAGGTGCTCAAAGCAGCCCAGCCAAATTGCTCGCTCAAAGTACTCGTCTTGGGGTTCCAGCTTTCGGTCTTGGCGAGTCACGGCGTCGGGATCAAGGTTCGTGACCAGGGCCTCACCATCCGCGTTGACATGTGATTCGGCGATGCTGGGTGTTTGGCGTTCAAGCAGGTGAGGCCAGCCCGTCATGCTCTTGCGCAGCTTGATCTTGGATCGTGTGTGTAGCCAGCCGTGCGCAATGACATCTCCGCGGTCTGCATTTTTTTGCAGGTCCTCCACCATGGTATCGAGGTCTGGGCCGCTGGCAGCACTCGCCTGCAGCCATTGAAGAACGGCGTGACGTTCTTTGGCGACCGGGTTGCGTTGTAGGAAGTCCAGTAGCAAGTCTCCCGAATCGTTGAGGTGTTGCCCTTCGTCAAACGGGTTCGCTCTTGAGGCGGCATGTCGTAGAGGCAGGAGGCGTCGAATGAGATCCCACGTTTCCAGCTCTCCCTCTAGGCGCTTTATCTCCTCGGCGCTGAGAGCAGAACCAGCCTCCGAGGTCTCGTCTGCATCCATGTCCATGTCGTCGTGATTGGCGCCGACGCGCTTCGTCCGGGTGCTCATTAGCCTTTGATAAGCATTTTCGTAGTATCTACTCGGTAGTTGCAGTAGTCGCTCCTTTTTCTCCGCTGGCGTTATGTACGATGATAGGCAGTCGTCAAGCGCGTTGGCGAAGTCTTCCACCTCGGGACCCGCCTCAACAGAGCCCGTGTATCGAGTCATCTTGGTATCCCAAGTCGCCATCGAGTTCATGCGCTGGCCGTGTGTTTGGTGGCTGCGATGCGTCGTCGTGACGCCAGCGCAGTGTTGCTGGCGGCCCTGGGGCCTGCTGCGCAGAGCTTGCCGGAGCTTGCTTGTTTGTCGGGATGCAGGGACAAGCAGCGTGCGGGTTAGAAGCTGCGCTTATCGGGTCGCTGATTGCGGACCTGTGAATCTGTCAGAGCAAGACTCGTAACTCGATGCGCCGCTGCGAGGTCCGTGGGTGAAGCCTTTTGCAAGCAGAATCTCGGATTGTTGCTCTGCATGGGACAATTCTTTGGGCGCGCATGAAGAGCTAGGCGCTGGCAGGTGGGTACGGCAGCTACATACACGCGTAGTTGATTGCAGCACAGAGTGACACGACTCCAGTGTAGCAACAGATGGATTCGCAGGATCCTGCTTTTCGCTTTTGATGCTTTATTTTCATGGAAGAGTCGAATCTATATCTCTGAGGCGTGCTCCCTCCTTTTCGTGCCCGGCGGTGTTTACTGGCCCTGTCGCGTATCAGTCCATGGCCAGCTTCTAGATTGGTCGAAACGGCTCCCGCAACACTGCGAATTGCTTGCTTCATGCACAACCTCGCGACAACAGGTACTCAATTGACACCGCAACACACCAAAGGTGCTATAGACTAACCAAAATACCAGTGAGCTGCCCCTCAACATGTCTTCTTGCATGAACATACCATATGCCGCGATGTTATTTGCGACAAGTAGGTACAGGGTAAGAGCCGGCTACAGCAATATGCAGCAAAGCGATTTTCCAGACGTACTTGGGCACCGCAATTTCTGCACCAGCACTACGGGCCTTTTTCTCTTTTCTTCTTCACATAATGTCAACGGCATTCGTATTAGAGTCTCGGAACAGGACTTTTCAATTCTTGTTCAGGTCCCATGAGGATCTCTAGCGTGCTCAACGATCGCCTAGAAGAACCCCCAGGCGCCCATTCCAAAGTTACCTGATCTTTCCTGCTGGTGGACACAAAAATGCGCGTCACATATCGGAAAACCTTAGCCACGCCTCTTCAAGGTATAGCTGAAAGAGCTTTTAAACACTCGCCGCCGTAGACTCCACCCCCAGCGAAGAAACCTATTTGCTCCCCTGTTTCAACTGCTTCATTTTGAGGCGAAGCAGACTTGGCTTGGGGCAGCTCGGAGACGATGCATCGTCACCGTAACGGTCGTAGAAGGACTCACAGCAAGTGTACAGAGCCTGGACGACATCTTGGCACTTGGCCTCGTTGTAATTGTTCTTCGTCAAGCAATCTAGATGAATGAGCAAAGTCTTTGCCAAGTTTTGTCACCACACATACCTTGGATTGCACACTGCATGGTCAGCCTTTGGTTACTGCGTAGTTACGAATGAGGACTCACTGCGCGAGGGTGGCAAGGTGGTTTGGCCTCAACATCGTCCTTGCCTGCCTGGGAAAGAATCAGTACTGGCTGCCGCTGCCATTTCCAGAGACCTACCATGCTGGATGCGGTCTCCGTAGGGATTGAAGAGATGGTCAAGTATCAATGTGCACGTTGCGTACTCATTACCAGCTGATTGACGCGAACAGAGTGTGTGGTTGCCGTCAAGGCAAATTGCTGTGGCTAATAAAGCTGATAGAGGAACATTGTAGTTGAACGACGTCAGAGCTGCGACGGAAGGCTAGAGACAACCAGGTAAGTACTCCACCTTGTGCTATCACGGTCTCGAAGCTTCACAGCAAAATATCTTCAACTCTCGACGACTAAATTAAGTAATAGATACAGCATCCTACTGAAGGAAGCCGAATTGATAGAGAGTCAGCAGAGAGTGAAGTTGCCTGCTGTAAACCTAATTGATTGCCATCCTTGGCCATTCACAGCATCGCAGACAATCGTGCGCCTGCTACCACCACGACAGCGCTAAACACTGCTGTGGCAAGCAGCGATGGTGCCTGGAGCAGTCCATCGCTCACGCTGGCCAGCCGCCGACGTGCACCTGCGCAAGGACCGCCAGCGCATTCCCTCAGCAGTCTTCCAGCGCCTTCGCCCACTGTTAGTCAGCTGCGCGTCGCCGCCTGCCCATTAAAAATCCAGTTCCGCCAGCCAATCAGGCACGCTCTTCCCCACCGTCGTCGCCAGCGCAGTTCCCTCGCCGCCCGCCAAAGAGGGCCGTGTTGCCAAACGACGAGAACCAGCCCGACACAGTCGCCATTTTCTGTTCCCATCCTTCAACTTCCAAGCCCCTCACCAGCAACAGTCTTTATATACACCACCGCAGCCCCGAGGCTTCGTGCATACAGCCAGCAATCCATACCAAATTCCGAAAACCCACACCATGTCCGACGACAACGGCGGTCTTCCCGGTGATGCCCCTCCCGGCGGCGGCACTGAGCACCTCAACATCAAGGTGACGGACAACAACAACGAGGTCTTCTTCAAGATCAAGCGCACCACCAAGCTTGAGAAGTTGATGAGTGCATTCTGCGACCGCCAGGGCAAGTCCATGACTGCTGTGCGATTCCTGTTTGATGGCACACGAGTCCAGCCTACCGACACGCCTGACAATGTACGTTTGTTTCTCTGAATTCCCCTCGCTTCTGCCACCTCTTTAGTGGCGAGCTTCAGAACTCGATCGAAGCTACTGCAAAGCCCCTGGTGTGACCCCGGCTAACTCTGTACTCGCAGCTCGAAATGGCGGACGGCGACACGCTCGAGGTCCATCAGGAGCAGGTTGGCGGCGCCGCCCTCTAGGCACTACACAAGAAGGAATGAACGGAAATGTCTTCTTGGTCTCAATATCTCTGCGTGTTTGACCTTTCACGATTACCGACTACCACCAAAAAAACCGCGACATAAAAAAAATGTATGAAATGACGTTGTCTATGCGGCGTTTGGGGGAAAGGGTCCTTGCAACCAACCTTGGACCACAATATCTGCACTGCTTTTCTCTCTTTTATCGTGTGGTTTGCCTGCTTTTCAGAGGCGCATTTACCCAGGAGCGAGGCTTGTGCGTCGTCAACGCGCATGATCTTGCCAGATCTCTTGCTCCCGGCTATTACACGCACTCGCTATTTTACGACGGTTTTAACGTAAGCTCGGAAGCCATTTGGACAACAAGATAGACAAAGTCACATCTAATACACCATGGCTTTTACTTTGATGAAGAGATTTCTGCGCCAAAACCAATCAAACTGTATTTCAAAATCAAACGACAACTCCAAGCGTAAACCAAAAAACATGCACAAAACCAAAACAAATCTAACCAACTCGCCACCGAAAATAAATCCAGCCGTGATTTCCACATCCATAATTAATCCCATCATAAGAAAATCCAATCGCGTCAACCTCATGCAAAGTAGTTGCAACATAATCATAACAAGTAGCGACATGGAACCATCAATTTCATCGTTTGAGCTCAATCATGCGACAGCTCGTGCACAGGATACTCCCGTCGTCACGGGGAAACACCTGCCCGTCGTCAAAGCCGCCCTTGCACTCGGCGCAGCGGAAGCACTCGTCGTGCCACTCGCCGCCGAGGGCCTGGACGTACTGGCCGACGACGCCCTTCTTGCAGCGCCTGCACTTGGGCGCGCGGCGCTCCGTGCGCTGCGTCTGGCACTTGATGCACCACGCGTAGCCGTCCTTTTCAATGTGCGTCATGCCGTGCTCAAAGGGGTCGCCGCACTCGGCGCAGAAAAAGTGCCCGTAGTGCCAGTGCGCCCCGAGCGCGACAATGTGCTCGCCCAGGATCGGCGTCTGGCAGTGCTTGCAGCGCGGCGCAAACTGCTCGTGCCAGTCGAGGTGGCAGTAGAAGCGCAGGCGCTCGTCGCCGTCTTGATCCTCCGTCTCGCCGGGCACCTCCTCGATGACCTCGCCGCCTTGTCGGCGCTTGATGCGGTCCAGTCGCGCGTTTCTCGCCACCTCGGGCTCGGGGCTAATCTCCATGGCTTCCAGAGCAATGTTGCACGTGAAGCACGCGAAGCATTGCGGGTGGAAGCGCTCGGAAACACCGGCCAGCGCAACAGATCTCCCTTCAATGGGGAATGAACACTCGTGGCACAGCGTCTTGCCCCTGAACCTGGCATCTGGGACAGGAGACCAGTGGCTGCGCTGCTTCGGATTTAGGCGTTGCTTCAGGGGGCGGGATGAGGGGCTCGGAAGTGCCCTTGAGTTGCCAGCTGACTTGCTGCTGCTTGACTTCTCGGCAACTGGTTGATCGTCGGGCGTCACGATCACGGGGATGTCGGAAGCCGAAGCACTCTCAGTGTCATCACCCACAGAAATGGTCGGTATGTCGATGGTGTGCACAGAAACGCCGCCAGGGGTGTCATCGACCACAGCAATGGTTGGGATATTAATGATGGGAATAGATTGACTGCTCGGGGATTCATCATCATCGCCTATGCTGATGGTAGGGATCTCCGGGCGAGCCGGCGGCTGGACTGGCGGTTGGCTTGGCGGTTGGACACGCGGTGGCCCTTGCCCAGGAACAAGGATCGAAGGGACATCCACAAGCTTCCAGCCCGGGAGAGACTGTGGTTGCTGCCTGTCGAGTGGCGTCGTCGTAGTTGTTTGGCGGCCTGATTTGGCATCAGTGGTGTCGCCCGGAGGCTTCCAGTTCGTCTCGAAGCTTACAATGGGTCGCCCTGGACTGTCGCTGACGGCCGTAGGCTCGGGGAGCCTAGCACTCCGATCCTTCAACCGCATGCTCGTTGCCTCGCGAATGTCCTGGCTGCGAACCTCTACCCCGTGCTTGCGCTCCACCTGGTCCACTTCCCGCGGAGCTGTACGTGAGTTTGTGGTATACAGAGCGTTGTGAGATTGAGTGGGAGGATTGCGATAGATCTCAACCCTGTCCCGAGGCTTCACGATAGTACCATTGTCAACGATGACTGGAACACGTTCGCCTGCAGGGTTCCGCGTCACACTGCCAAGAGTCCGGCGCGACTGAGATGCCATTTCGGGGTTCGGCCGGTTCGTCGTGGCACCAGGCTCTTCCCAGATCTGGTCTGCCGAGAAGGGATTGTTGACCTCGCCGCTGATGTTGCGGTTCCTGCTGCTCTTGCGTTGGCTGCCGGCAACGGTGCTGATTCCAATTCCACCGTACGTCTTGCGGCGCTGGCTGCCGTGGCTGTTTGAACCAACAGTAGTCTGGCTCAGCTCGGAAGACTGGCGGAGGCTGGCGCTATTGACTTCGCTCTCGTTCGAGCTGTTACTTACAGAGCGGTGGCCAGTGTTACGTCGCATGCCCGTAGCAACAATGTCATTGCCGTATGTACCGATGCTAGCGGTGCGAGCATGAGCATAGCTGTCCTTTCTGAGATGTGGGCGGTAGCGGTAAGGACCATCCGGACGGGGCGCTTCACCGCCCCCGTTCTGATGCTGCCAAACCAGCTCCGCAGCTTCGTCAAGGGCGGCCTGATATATGCGGCCTTCTTCGTCTGGGGTCTCACGGCCCTTGTCGTCCCGCACATCCATTTGCTCCATAGCGTCGCGCAGGGAAAACGCTTCTTCCTTTTCCATCCATCGTTGGCCACGCTCCATGTACGTGGCTGTTGGCACAACTTCGGATGGCTTGAGGGGACCCGTCGCGGTGGGCTTGTCAGGATAATAATCTCGGCCACGGCCGCTCATGGTGGAATAGCGAGACGAGATGCTAAGTCCGCCGACGCTCGGCACATGCGAAGGTACACGACCATGCTCAGGTCGTTGGACACTCTGCGATACATGCGAAGATTCGCGATTATGACCAGATCGTCTGCTGGGTTGGGATTGTAGTGACGACGCATCAAGACTAAATCGTCCGGCGAGCGATCGTGGTGGCTCGGTAGGATGTGAAGGCTGAGGTCGGGCACCTCCAGGTCGCGGCGTTCGGTTAGTTCGCAGATCGGCGAGGTAGTTGGCTGCATTTGAAACGAACAGTTAGCGATGCGCGTCGGGAAGCTACCGTTGCCGCACTCCGGGCATCCTACCCATCTGGTCCTTGCTCATGTATGAGGGCGACGGCGGCGTCACCTTGCGCGGCCGTGGCTCGCGAGATGTCCACATTGTGGCTGGTTGAACCAGGGAGGATATTATGAGTACAGGTTAACGGTGACAGGGAAATGTATGGCTAGTAGTGATTGCGACGGATGTTGACGCTGGCTTTGCAAGTCGTGAACCGAGCGACGTCGGGTAGTAATTACTATGTACTTTGCTTGGGCGGGCCACGGTTGTCACGGTGGGGTTGACTAGGCAACGCGCTATGTGGATGGTCGCGGCCGACTCACTCACGATTGCCAGCTCCACGGCAACCATTTATGCGGCGGGTTTCAGCTGTTTCTGTCAAGCACAAAGACAGACGGGAAATATGAAGATGGAAGAGAAATACGATCTAATGTACAGGCTATGTATCTTACAAGTGAACAGCAACGCGCGTTGCGCTACCAGCGTAGCTCGCCCTTGACGCCCTGCTCAGAGTCGCCGCCTGTCGCTGACGTCTTTGACTTATCATCTGCAAACCCCAAGTTTTTGAACTCATCCCTCGCCATCAAATTCCTGGTCCAGGTCAGCACGATGGCGTTTACACAGTTTTCACTAGCGATGGCGTACCGGTCCATTCTGCATGAGAGATAGGACTTGGCCAGGTTGCGACACTCGTGCTCATTGACGCCTCGAGCCTTTTTCATACATGCCAGATAGTCTGACATGACTGACTTGCACTCCCCTAAGAAGCGGGATCATTAGAACCAGTGCGAGAAGCAATTGTCACCTTTCGCATCCACTTACCCTCATGATCGAGCGGGAAACTTCCGCGCTGAGGCCTACCAGAGGTCGGAATGTTAGCTCGCGAGATCGGTGTGGTTCGGGCTCTGACACTGTCAGATTGTGGACTGTACATACGGAGTCGGTTTTGTCGCAGGTAATTGCCCGGGGGCGCCAAAAGTACTCATGATTTTGATGCGAGAGGCTGTTTGTATGACATGGACGGAATGAGCGCCTTGTCTCGCTGCCGGCAAAAAGCATCCAGAATTGTGGCGCCACTATTACTTGGAGTAGAGACGGCCACGGCCAATGCTGTGGCTGGTGTTCGGCATCAGGACAGATGACTAGGATAAGCTAGTTAGCACTTTTCTTGGGCACAGGTAGTCATGCATTGCCCAGCATCCACAGCGAACGCCCTTGTCACATCATATCATAGAATCCTATTTTGATGCGCCCATCGTTTTTAGAAATTCGCGCGCTATTTCACTGCCTTGATTTTTGCAGATTCTGAATCGTGTCATAGATAACTCGGGTGCGCGTTCATCGACCGACCCAAAGTGGTATAGTGCCCCTCTATTGTTGCCTTGCTCGCTGTTATCCAGGTACGGCTCCCTGCTGTGGCTTTTGCCCCTGTTAGTGGGTACTCTGCAAGCAGACCGCGCCACACCACACGCTGCTGCGTACTCCCATGCTCCCGTGCAGCGCAAGGACTACGGCTACACGTGAAGCAGTCTACCCAGCAGTCCAACTATCCCGACCACCGACGCGAAGCGAAGCGCAATCCATCGTCTGTGTCTTCGCGGTCGACGGCCATCTCATGATTCAAATCTAACGCCTCTTACGACCTGTCGCATCTCTTTCTCCGCTCGAACGCCCTTTCAACCGCCGCTACAATGGCAGCTCTCGGCGAGGACCTGCTCATCACTGTCAACAAGTTGCAAGACCTAGTCTTCAACACCATCGGCAGTGACTCTCTCGACCTTCCGCAAATCGTATGTGCCTATTGCTCATGAAAATATTATCAATTTGCTTCCGGCCGCTTACCAGCCTTCGTCATAGGTTGTCGTCGGCTCCCAGTCCGCAGGCAAGTCGTCCGTCCTGGAAAACATTGTCGGCCGAGACTTCCTGCCCCGAGGCAGTGGCATTGTGACCCGTCGCCCTCTCATCCTGCAACTCATCAACGTTGCCGAGGATGAGAACGCCCCCGACACTACCGAGGACCGTTTCCGCTCTCCTGCCGCTGCGCGACGTTCCGAGTGGGCAGAGTTTCACCACATTCCCAACCGACGTTTCAACGACTTTTCCGATGTCAAGCGCGAGATTGAAAATGAGACGTCTCGCATCGCCGGTACCAACAAGGGAATCAACAGACAGCCCATCAACCTAAAAATCTACTCTCCTCATGTTCTCAACCTGACCCTGGTTGATCTTCCCGGCCTGACCAAGGTAGGGCGCACCGCCGGCAAGACTTTTAATCCCGGTCCAGACTCTGACAAAGCTCACAGGTCCCCATTGGTGACCAACCGACCGACATTGAGAAGCAGACTCGCAACTTGATTTCCGAATACATTGCCAAACCCAACAGTATCGTTCTCGCCGTATCCCCCGCTAATGTCGACATTGTCAACTCCGAAGCTCTCAAACTCGCTCGCCATGTCGATCCCCTCGGCCGCAGAACCATTGGTGTTCTTACCAAACTTGACTTGATGGACCATGGAACCAATGCTTTGGATATCCTTTCCGGACGCGTCTACCCTCTGAAGCTGGGGTTCATCGGCGTCGTCAACCGCTCGCAGCAAGATATCCAGGGCAACAAGCCCATGGAGGAGGCGCTCAACGACGAGATGGATTTCTTCAAGCACCACCCTGCTTACCGCAACATTGCCACCCGATGCGGCACGCGATTTCTGGCCAGGACTCTCAACACGACCCTCATGGGGCATATTCGCGAACGTTTACCCGACATCAAGGCCCGCCTCAATACCCTGATGGGGCAGACCCAGCAGGAGCTCGCCAGTTATGGCGACATGCACTTCAGCGGCAAGGAACACCGCGGGTCTCTTATTCTACAGCTCATGACCCGGTTCGCAACCTCCTTCATTTCTTCCATCGACGGAACTTCGACAGAAATTTCCACCAAAGAGCTCTGCGGTGGTGCGCGCATCTACTATATTTTCAACTCTGTGTTTGGCAGCTCTCTCGAAGCTATTGATCCCACGTCGAATCTCACTGCTCTCGATATCAGAACCGCTATTAGAAACTCTACTGGTCCCCGTCCCAGCCTGTTCGTTCCCGAAATGGCTTTCGATCTGTTGGTCAAGCCTCAGATCAAACTACTCGAGATGCCCAGTCAGCGCTGCGTTGAGCTGGTATATGAAGAGCTTATTAAAATTTGCCACACATGCGGCTCACAAGAACTGCTCAGATTTCCTAGATTGCAGGCCAAGCTCATCGAGACCGTCTCTGATCTCCTGCGCGAGCGACTAGGTCCCTCGTCCACCTACGTTGAGTCGCTCATCTCGATTCAGCGCGCCTACATCAACACAAACCATCCCAACTTCCTCGGCGCCGCGGCAGCCATGAGCAATGTCGTCAATGCTAAGCAGGATCGTGAGCGCAAGAGGCTGATCCAGGAGGAGCGCGAGAGGAGAGAGCGCAAGCGTCTCAAGGAGCTTGGTGCGAACGGCGATGTGGAGGATGTAGAGGAGGGCGATAAGGAGTCGCAAAAGCACACCAAGCACTCGCGCAGCCTGTCACCTGCTGTCCACGAAGGCCACAGCAGCCTCGCGGCCGCTGTTAACGGCCGCCCTCACTCGCCTATGAACGGGCAAGGTCTCGGTGGCGCCAAGGACACGTTCCTCAACTACTTTTTCGGCAAGGAGGGCCTCACGCCCGGCCACCTCGCGACTGGCATGCCCAACGGCCGCCAACACAACGAGCCCAGCTTCTCTAGCAGTCTCCGTCGCGAGGAAAAGATTGCTATTCGTCCTGCGCCATCATCGCGCGACGACGATTATGACCCTACGTCGCGTAGCTACGGTCTTGCGTCCCATCTCGTAAGTCTTTTTTTCCCCCTCACTTCGCTCAATGTAGACGGGTGAGCATCACTAACACGGCCTATAGGGCGAGTCCAACGAACCCGCTCTCACTGACCGCGAGGCCATGGAGACGGAGCTGATTCGCGCGCTCATCTCCTCGTACTTCAACATTGTGCGCGAGTCGATTGCCGACCAGGTGCCCAAGGCCGTGATGCATCTGCTGGTGAATCACTGCAAGGACGTGGTGCAGAACCGCCTCGTCAGCGAGCTCTACAAGGAGACGCTGTTTGAGGAGCTCCTATACGAGGACGACGGCATCAAGAAGGAGCGCGAGAAGTGCGAGAAGCTCCTGCAGACCTACCGCGAGGCGGCCAAGATTATCGGCGAGGTGCTGTAAGTATAAGTAAGCAGCTTTTGTGGAAGAAGAGGAAGAAGAGGCAGATTCGCGCGTGGTTTCTCGATTTTAGATGAATCATGTTCCTAGAGATGCAGCGCATAGAAAGAAGAGACGATGCTGGTGTTGCTGTGTGTGCTCTTTGTGTAACAAAAGAAGAGGGTTAAAAAGGGAAACGGGATGGGAACAACTATCAAGTGGAAAAGAGCATGGAAAGCACAGGTTGTGAACTTGTAGGCTTTTTTTCCTTCAGGCTATGTGTGTGGTCGGGGCTCTCTTTCTTTTGTTCTTGCTTTTTATTTTTTGTATTGTGTGTACGCTGGTCATGTACAAAGAAAATCTCACGTCTTGTTTCATCTCCGTCATCTCGTATCTAGGTTTTTCTTTGCTGCTGTCGCTGTTCTACGTCTGAACTGAGGAGAGAAATATATGAGGATACTTGAAAGAATACGTAGCACACAATCGCGTCAACAAGGACTCTGAATACTCTCTAGGAAGCTGAGAACAGGCGAGAATCTTGGTGAATAACGTTGCTGCTTAAACATCTTGGAATTATACTGAGTAGAGCGTCGTCATGTTTCACGTGTGTGCATCTAGAAATATATATACATCGCAGAAAAACCCATTCAAATACTGCTTTTATAGCACCAACCGCCATACACCTTGAGATCCAAAGCCGAAAATAAAAAGACATCAACATCAACCGCAAGGGAACAAAGTGGTGTCCAATTGTACAGCCCCGCCCCAAAAGAGGCCAGGAAGGAGTAACTACATCTTGGCTGGATTCACGCCGTCTGTCGGGTCCGGCTGCTCGGCGTAAATCTGGAAGCTCTGGTCGGCGCCCCAATTTGACATTTGCGCATAGTTCTCGAACGTGGTCTGTTGGCAAATGTTTAGCTTCAGTTCAATATTTTTTTTCTTTGGCTCAGATTTAGCCCAGGCTAGCTTACCCAGTCAATGTTGGCGGCAAACTCGGCGGCGCCGCCGTCCGCGGCCAGACCGTTGCCCACCGTCGTAAACATGCTCAGCGGCGACATGGGTCCGCCAGTGGCGTTGAGCGGATTCAAGCCATCCATGGACATGTCCATATTCACGGGCGGCAGGCCAAAATCCATGCCGACAAACGGAACGGCGTTCAGCGGCCCTGAAAAGTTGTTGTTATCGGGGCTGAGGTCGCCCAGACCAGCTGAAGAGAGAACAGACTGCGGATCAGACGGCAGCGAGTCCATGTCAAAGGTGAAAGGCGGCACACCCATAGATACCGAGTCGTTGCGCGACTCGGGCGTGTTTTCGCTGCTGCTGACTGGCGTCTTGATCTTGTCCATCATTATTTCGAGAACCTTGAACGCCTTGAATGCTTCCATGGACGTGTCGGCGAGGCTCGACCAGATGGTGCCGGCCTGCTCAAGGGAGCTGACCATGTTGGTGCGCTTCTCATTGTCCCACACAAAGGACCCCTCGGCGTCCTGGCTGGCGTTTGTCTGCATGGCAATGTTGTCATAGTGCAGATCCAGGATGATCAGCATGGCGGGGAGAATAAACTCCTTTGTTGCAATCGACTTGACGTACCAGCTGACGGCACGTAGCTTGCCGCCGGGCTGGGATTCGCGATGTAGGGTAGAGAGATGGCCCATGGCTTCGACGGAGGCCTCGATCGCGGCACGGCGTGAATGAGCGTATCGCGGGTTCTGCCTCGCCTTGACCATGTAGTGGCGGTGGAGCAGGCACATAATCTTCTGGTACAGGACGTTGACGTTGAACCGGGCGACAATCAAAGTCACTGGATCGTTCGAGCCTTCCAAGGAAGTGAGCTTCAGGTGAGGCGGCAGATCCTGCATGACCTGTCTTAGTTTGGCGTCAAATCGCAGAATCTCCTCATAGGGCATGCCCTTGCCAAGACGATTGGTCGCCTGTAGAATGTTACCAAGCTCGAAGCAGAGCTTTGCTTTGGCAATCATGTAGGAAATCGGAGTCGGTTCAGATAGTGGACGGGACGGCGGCAGTTCCTTGATGGTCTGGTGAAAATCATCGTCAAACAAATTGTTTGGCAGTTGCGCATCACAATCTCGCTCATTAATCATGCTGGGCAGCGAAACCTGATGCGAAAAGACAATGTCTGACATGCGGATGAGGGCCCATGTGCGCCGACGCATTTCTGCCTGGAACGGGCTGAGAGAGGGAAACCACTTCGCGTCGCGGTGATAACCCTGACGAATGGCAATACGGGCAATCATGCCAACAATGAGCCACAATCCTAAATCAGCATCCCAGCGGGAAGAATACTCTCCGAGGACATACAACAGCAATGTCTCTACCGTGTGATCGACGGGCCTTGTGTAGTCTCCCTTGATGAGACATTGAACAGTGCGTAGGCGGTATTCATCCGCAAAAGCCATGCTCTTGTTCCTCCACTCAGGAGGCTCATCGCCGACCTTGTTATAGCTCAGCATTGCCAGCGAGAGAATAGAATATAACAGACCGAGCCACATGATTGGCGTCTTATTGGGATCTTGCCAGTGCGTTCGTAATTGCTGCAGGAACGTGGGCCCGTGGATGACGCTGACGGCGTTGTCCATCGAGTTAAAATATCGACTGCAAAGGGCAAGAACATGTGTCTTGGGCGGTAATGAAGTGCGGAGTTCGATTTCTGAAGCAGGCTGGGCGCCCAGCAATAGAGTAGGACCTTCACGAGCGGCGGCCGGCTTGGAGTTTTTGACGCGCTCGTAGCTGGTTTCGAGTTCTTTGCGGTGAACCGTAAAGTAATTTTTGACGTCTGATATGTCGGCGAGAATCGAGTGCCAGTGCTCATGACCAATGTACATTGATTTACCCTTGTCGGCATCGACCTTGAGCATGCCGAGGGAGGCAGTCAACCCATCATCGTCATCGCTTTCTTCGTCACCACCGTTAGTCTCATTATCCTGCTCCATCTTGGCCGATCTGTTGCTGTCGGTGGTCGCTTGTGATACTGACTGACCGCGCGCTGCAGCGACGGCGGAGGCTGGATCGCTGCCACCTGTGTGCATGAGAGAGAGGACCAGGTTCTCCAAGCGGTCAATGCGATTCTGCATGTCGTCGGGGCTAAGGTCAGCCTGGCTTGCACCCTTCTTCTGCGAGGCGGGTGCGGCGTAGGTACATGTTGATGTGTCGTTCCCTTCACGCTTGGTACAGTTACTGCAAGGATGTTTCCGATCACATTTCCTGGAAAGAGTTAGTGGCGTAGACGATTGGCTGACACATTGGATCTTACAATCTGTGACAGGTTAGCATGGCGCGAGATAAGAGGCAGGTGGAGGGGTAATACACACTTGCGTGTTCTGCAAGGATAGCAGCTGAGAGGGACTCGATTTCGTTTGCGGACGACTTTGTAGCTATCCTCTGGCGAGCGAGCGCCAGTGGAGGAGTTTGTCGAGGGCGGCGTGGGCGTCATTTTGGCGGTATCAAGTATTATGTAGGCGTGGACGAGGTCTCTGCGGCAGGCGGGGCCAATCCAATTGAGTACAGCGACGTTACAACCAAGGACTGAGTTGACGCGAAGGGAGATGGGAAGATCAAGTGATTATCTTTGGAGTGAGAGGTGGCTGCAGGTGCTCAAAAAGCATTGGAGTCTGCTCGCGGCGTGCTGGGCAGACGGGTTGGCTTTGACAAGCTGCGAGGTGTATGCGACGGAAACGCCGATTGGGAGCAGTGACGCGCTGTGCGGAGCTGAGCAGACTATCTTGTGTTTGAAAAGGCCTTGATACGACAGTCTTAGCCCGCGGAGCGGTCGAGAGGTTGAGCAGCGCGAATTGCTGGACTGACTCTGCCGTCGCAGTCGTGAAGGAAAGGTTCCCGGAGGTTTAGGTAGACGATAGGCGCTAACTGTGCTTGGTTGGGGCCGAGTGGTGAGAGTAGCGTAGGTAGAACAGACAAGTACGGTGCCGGCCGAAAGAATATCGTAAACACAGTCGACTCACAAATCGAGGTCGACGAAAGTAAAGGTTTGGTTGTTCAATAGGAAAAAAAAAAAGCCCGTGAAGAGGAATTGCAGAAACAAATTAAGGTAAAGCGTTCGACGTCAGCGCCAGTCGATGAAATGGCAGGGCCGATAGTTAGCTGTAGTGGGGGGGGCAAAGACAGCGGTGCTGGCAGTGGACGCAGCAGGTGAGTTTAGTGGAGACAGAGAGTGCTCAAGCCTCGAGTGCACCACAGAGGCACAGAGGCACGAGAGGGTGGCAGGCCGCTGCGGGCGCTGTCAGGCCCTGTTTAGAGCGGCAAGCACCAGAAACGTCAGCGAGTGGAGGGGGTCTGGGGGGGGTCCTGGGGGCTTCACGCTAGACGGATGTCGGACGCACTCGCCCGCAAACTCCGGATGCAGAGCTGAGGCTGCGATCTGGGCAAACGACGCGCAGGGTCAATTAATAGGTTAGACAGAGGCGAAGAAGATGAAAGGCAAGACACATGCCTGTGCAAATCGAAGGGGATTAATTTATATATTTTTTTCCGAGACCGCAAAGTGTGCTGTATCGCAGACTCTACCACACTGGCCTCCATCTGTACGTGCACTACTTACCACCATCCTCATTGTTTGTCCGGCTTGCGTGCCGTCGCAAGGCTGCCACTGCACACGCATGCTGGATAGACTGGGTGACTAGATACCGGACTTCATCCACATCGAGGTGAGTGTGAGTCACAGCTGCAAGGGAAGGGATCCCTGCAAGGATCTAACTAGATGGAAAAACTACCTAACGACTCTCGCGGCACAACGCCCCAGACGCAGAGCGGCCCCAGCAGCAAGCCCTGTCATCGTGTCCAGCTGGTAGGTAGCCGAGCCACCACACCAGTGACCAGCACCAAAGAGAATGCTCACGAGTCTCATTTGTCAGCCAGCTGCTACTAGGCGCATCTGTTGCGGGCCCCTCTCTCACTTATCTACCTATTTATTTAAGCTGGCACTCTGCCTTTGCCTGGGCTGCTCGGAAGCAGCCTCTACTAGCGCCCAAATGACGGTATCGTCCGCCTTATCAATCTGTCCCAGTGTAGGGATACGCCACTGGATCACGACTCGCACCGCATATTCAAGTTTCCCCGTGGACTTTTTGCATATTTCGATTTTCCTCGTCAGATCGCACCTAAACTGGAACGCAAAGTGACCTGCTCGGGGTATTCTAGTAAAAAATGAATTGAGAATGGCAATCGAGCCTTTTTCCTGTGTCCATCAATGTTGATGCTGCTCCTCTGGCGCACCGCCAATGAAGTGGTTTCTCACAGGCGCCAATTCTGTGCGCTTGGAAAATGGTCAACCCGGTCGCCGCGATGACGTCCTCTCCGACTGACGCTGTAGATAAAACAGAGCAAGTATACCAGCCTTGCGCTTGTACTTCATGCTGCCGCAACATCCGCCGTCGCCGCCGTGTACGCCTTGAAGAACTTTCCGTTGCTCTCCATCTCCTCCTTGACCTGCACAGCGTGGATTAGCTATATGGGTAGCACGTTGTTTCGAGTATCAGACTTACAATATCCAAACCACCGACAAGCTCACCGTCCATCCACAATTGAGGGTACGTCGGCCACTCGGCATACTCCTTGAGACCCTGACGAACCTCGTCATCCGCCAGAATGTTGAAGAAACCGTACTTGACCGAGTTCTCGCGGAGGATGCCAACTAACTGCCGCGAGAAGCCGCACTGGGGAGAGCTAGGCGTGCCCTTCATGAACAGCATTACGGGGGCTGCCTTGACGAGATCTTCCAACCGCTTGAACAAATCCGCCTTCTTCGTCTCAGGGTCGGCCTCGGGTTGCTCGGCGGCAGCAGCAACGGGGGCGGCAGTGCCGTTAGCGCCCACCGGCGCAGTGTTCTTTCCAGCGTGCGTCTCGATGGCGTTGCGCACCTTGACGGCGTTGCTGCCGCTGACCGTCTCGAGTACCTCGCCACCGCGCACCAGCACGAGGAAGGGCACGGCGGTGACGTCGTACGCCTCGCTGACATCGCTCAACTCCTCGGCGTTGATGGAGAACCATTGTGTGCTCGGCGGCGAGGCGACGGGATATTCGGAAGCGAGGGTAGAGAGGACCGTGGCCATTTGCGCGCAGGGAGCGGCCCACGGCGCATGGAACGAGACGACGAGGAGGGTCGACGGCGCCGCGGAGCCGAGGACCTGCTCCCACTGAGCCATGCTCGTGACTTCGGTAATGGTCGACATGGTTTGCGAGAGGCTTTGTGAAGATGGAACCGAGAGAGAGTCGACGCAGATTCGATCGCGTGCCAATGCCAAGAGGCTGGAAAAAGTACAAGACAAACTGTGATGCTTAAGAATGGCTGCAAAAAATGGCGGGGCAGCGTTGGGAGCATCCGGCGTTCGGAGAGGGGCGACAGTGAAAAATGGCATTTTGCGTCACTTGGGGGAGGGGTTGCGCTATGAGCAGCCTGTGCAGCAGCAGGAGCAAGCCACCAGTCCCCTGCGGCGGCGCTGTTGAGCGTGCTGTGGCATGGTGCAGAAGCCGCCAGACAACTTGGTGGCCACCCTGGACGCAGATGGCCAGCGCTACCAACAGAGCCCGAACGAAGCCACTGCACCATGACATAAGAGGTACCTCTGATGGCACGACCCAAGTATGCCAGCCCAGGTACTAGCCACCAGCCACAACTCCCCACCAGCTCGACCTGCCCAAATCGCAAACCAGGCGTCCAGCCACTGACACCACTGTCTCTTCAGCGGGCCAACCTGCCTAGACAGGCCTTCTGGCGCCAAGCTGTAGCCTGGGATTTCCTTCAGAACGCCTGCAAACCTGCCGGCCACCCACTGCTGGTAAGCACCAGCCGGCCACCCCGCTTCCGCTGCTGCGGCTCACTCGTCATGGGCAACGTACGTCAACGCTGCAGCAACTCAGCCAAGCTCAGGAGCTCTTCCATCCTCCCATTCTCTCGGCTCCAACCAACTTGCTTCTTGTCCCATTCGCCCACCTGGGACTCACGACAATACGCACACACGGAAACGAGGCGCTTGTATTCTCGCAGTCCTCAGACTCCTTTTCTTCCTTCGACCCCGCTCTCCTCACGCCCTGTCTACCCGCCATTTCGCGCGCCAAAGCTTCTAGAGCTTCTGTGGAAACTTGGTCGCAGGCTGCCTCATCACCAGCCCCGTAGGTACGTTTCGACGTTTTCCGTGCCCTCGAGTGAGAAAGAAAGCTATCTCAGCCGCTCGCACACTGCATACCGAAATCGCTAAACTCAGCTACTGACCTCTGCTCCAGTACACGATGGCTTCCCTCAACCTCTCCATAAACGGCTCGTCCATCAAGAAGGAGTATAGCTCGGTAGTTGACGCTGCCGTGCCTAGCTCCGGCTCGCCCACCTTTGCCAAATGGGCCCTATACGCTGTCCAGACACCTCTCGTCAGCGTTTTTGAATCGTCCGGAAGTAATGAAAGCGTGCTCAAGGTAGAGAGTACTGGCGGTAAGGCAACTCCCGACGGTCCGACGAACCCGGATACAATCTGGGCCCATGCTGACGAAGAATCCTGGCAGAGGGCGAACTCGGCGAACTTTTCGAAGACTTTAGCGAAGGCCGCGTTCAATTCGGCTTTGTCAAGGTCAAGGACCCCAACTCTGGTCTTCCCAAGCACGTCCTCATCGCCTGGTGTGGCGGCGGCGTGCCCGAGAGAACAAAAGGCTACTTCACCAGCCACCTCAATGCCGTCTCCAAGGTCCTCCACGGATACCATGTGCAGATTACCGCTCGATCCGCCGACGATCTGGACCCCGACGCTCTCATGCGCAAGGTCTCCGATGCCTCTGGCTCCAAGTATGCTGGCGGTCCTGCCGCCGACGCTGCCCGAGCCCCTCCTCCCATCAAGTCCAAGCCTGTCTTCTCGCCCTCCAACATGAGCGCCGGTCGCTCCCTGAATCCCCTCGTTGCTGCTCGCTCCCGCAAAGACGATAATGTTGACGACGACGGCTGGGGCGCTGATGCGCCTCCCGTGACCCGAACACAAGTGGAAAGGGTCGAGTCCGCCTACAAGCCTACCAAGGTCGATATGCCCGGCCTCTCTCGCCAGAGTGAGCCTTCTCGCTATACTCCTGCCGCCTCCCATCAACAGGATAGAGATGTCATTGGTGGTGGCTACAAGCCTGTCGGTAAAGTTGACATTGCCGCTATCCGCGCCCAGGCCAAGGAGCAGCGCGACGATCGACCGACGCCCGTCAAGGGCTCATACGAGCCTATTGGCAAGGTAGACATTGCTGCCATCCGCGCAAAGGCCCAGAAGCCCGCATCTGAACAGCCGGAGCCTGAACAACTCGCCGAGGACGAGACCCCGAAGCCTCTTGCTGACCGCGCTGCCGCCTTCTCACAACCAGCGCAGTCTGAGAGGCTCACATCATTGCCCAAGCCCAAGGTTGCTAACAAGTTTGGTGCTGGTGGCTTCGCGACCAAGGCACCTACACCTGGTGCTCTGGGACTCCAAGGCCCTGTTGCTAACGCATCCACTGCTCCCGTCACCACTACCAGCCGTACCTTCGCCAACGAGGGCGGCAAGACTCCCGCTCAGCTTTGGGCTGAGAAAAAGGCGCGCGAGAGTGGCGCTGGCGCCAGCGCCAGAGAGGCACCCCCCTCGTCCCCCCCACCGATCAATCAGCAGCAGAGCGGAAACAATGAGTGGAAGTCCGGATACGCTGGCAAGTCATGGGCATCGGTACAGACTCCAGCATTCGGACGTGGCGGTGCTGAGACTGTTCGTGGAAACGACCAGGCCGTTCCCGAAGACGAGCAGGCTCACGGTGACCAAGAGGACTCGACTGGAGGTGTTTCGGCCTTACGCGATCGCTTCAAGGGCGCTACACCCATGGGCGGAGCGCCACCTGTGCCTGGCGCAGCTCCTGGACACGGGGATGAGGAAGAAGAGGAGGAACCTGCAGCCCCCCCTCCCCCTCCTGCGGGCTCTCGTCCATCCGGAGGATTTGCTTTGCCCGGCTTGCCTACTCGCCCACCACCTGTCGATGATGATGAGGAGGAAGAGCCGGAGCGTGAGCAGTCCCCTATCCGCGTCGCGCAGCCCGTCGCCCGCGCAGCCGAGCCAGTTCGCGCTCCTGCGCCACCGCCCGCGCCGGTTCCTGTACCACGTGAGCCAACGCCTGAACCCGAGCCGGAATCTGAGCCCGAGCCGGAACCGGAGCATGCGCCGGCGCCGCCCCCAGCCCCGGTTGCTCATCAAGCTGCCCCTCCTCCTCCTGCGCCTGCGGCCGGCGGAGCCTCCCAGCGTGCCGTCATTCTGTACGACTACGACAAGGATGAGGACAACGAGATTAACCTGGTCGAAGGTGAGACGGTCACGGACATTGACCAGGTAGACCCCGACTGGTGGATAGGCACCAACGTGCATGGCGAGAACGGCCTCTTCCCCAGTAGCTACGTCGAGCTCATCAAGGACAATGGCGCTGGTGCTGGAGCTGGTGCCGCCGCCCCGCCATCACCGGCTGCTCCAGGTCCTGCTGCTGCCTCCGCGCCCACGCCGGCTCCTGCAGCCCCGGCGCCGGCTGCCGCCGCGTCCGGCCACACTGCCACGGCCCTGTACGACTATGAAGCCGCCGAAGATAATGGTATGCAGCCTTTCCGCTTTAAAAGCACGCAATTGATTACTAACAATGTTCGTTCCAACAGAGCTTTCCTTCCCCGAGGACGCACAAGTCACGAATCTCGAGTTCCCCGACGACGACTGGTGGTTTGGCCACTACAAGGGCGACTCGGGCCTCTTCCCCGCCAACTATGTCCAGCTGAACCAGTAGGGCCGTCGTGCAGCACGTCATGGTCGATGATGATGTGGGAAGCAAGGAGGCTTCCATCACCACGCGACCACTTTTCTTTTTCCCGTCTTGTAGTCGTGTTCGTATTTGAGGGAACGAAAGCAAAAGAAAAGCAGAGGTGAAAGGGCAAAGGAATAAAAGATGCGGAAACGGAAGCGGGCACAAAGTTGCGTGGGTTTTCTTGTTTGTTGATTTTTCTTCTCTTCTGCAACGGTCTACTTAGTCCATCTTGCTTCGTATCACGTCACACTTTTCCAGTTATCCTGGCTCTATTCTTTTCTGTATATGCTTTCAGTGATGCCATCGAATGATGCTATGCTACCTACTAAAGATCAACCGGCTTTCGACCGCCAGCTTTCCATAATCGGGGTCAATAGTGGAACATAATTGTGACGGCCTGTTGCCAAGGTTGGCCATTACGCCGCGAGATATCCGATTTTAAGCTTAATTTCGTGCGCTGCTCGCCTTCATCATACGTCATACAACATCTGTTAATTGTGATGCGCTTGGTTACAGACGTCAGTTGCATGTCACTGAAACATGGACGAGTTTGGCAAGTTGTTACCATGAATTCCAAAATCAAGAGATGTATCAAAAACCGCGCCCGAAAACCATTTTTGGACCCTCGAATCTAACCAAATTGACATGGACAAGACTGCTTTGAAAAAAGGCAAGAAAAAAAGGGTAGTGTAGCGACGCAATGAAAACATGGAGGGATCGAATAGACGTGATAGATAGAAATCGGCGCCGAAAGACACGACTGACAGGGCCAAAATAGCAAAGACGTCCGCTTGGAGGGGGTTGAATGTCGTTGGAAGATGCTCCAACATGATAGGTATGAGCGCCTTTCGAACTTGTCGTCGTATGGTGAATATACAGGATAAGCTGCCACTTGCAGATCATCGCTTTGTTGCATTCAAGTAGCCCGCGGACGTATCAGGAAAGCTGGTCATGGCAGGGAAGCGATTGGCAATCAATCGTCCCTCATGTCCTTCCTTTTCGCAGCAAGTTGGTATTGTCGTTTAGCAGAGACACTCGCAGCATTCGAGACTAGAAGCAGAAAATCGTGTTAGTAACTGGGCGGCACGAAAGACAGAAGACGCCACTTACCAGCACTCGCAAGACTCCTCAACAACGCAGCAACAGCAGAGAGCAGCAAGACAGGCCATCAGGCAGTTCTGGCCGCCTCCACGGTTGCCCTTGCCACGGTTGTCATCGGGAGGGGGGTTCTGCTGGTACTGCATGTTCGGGGGCGGCTGCTGGTACTGGCCGCCCTGCTGGTACTGGCCCTGAGGCGGACCGTACTGGTTCGGGCCCTGCTGGTAGCCGCCTTGGGGATGGCCGTAGCTCTAGAGAAAAGCATGTTAACAAACAAACTCGGTTCGGTAATGCAGTCGTGACTTTGTGTATCCAGTGCGATCATGCCACCAACGCCGTCACAACCGGTAGCTCTCGTCGGCATCAGCCGATTCGATGTTACATCCCATCCAGTACGGTTCATACTGCTATGAGTCAAGAATCTGCCAATGCCAAGGGCCTAGTAGCAGGCTGCGGCGGTAGACCACCTTAGACCATTAACTGAGTCGTGCGATGGTTGCGCCGAGCGAACTGGCACGGCGGTTGCGGGCATCGAGGTGTTTTCTTTCGTTGGTGTTGACTAAGCTCCAACTTACTTGCTGAGGGGGCTGGGGGTACTGGCCGCCCTGGTTGTTGTAGTAATCCTGGTTAGACATCTTGAAAAGAGACGGAGACGGATAGAGGTGAAGAAGAAAAGCGACAGCGCGATTATTAGATGGTTGAGGAAAGGAAGAGAGGTGAGAGTGAGAAAAGAAAAAGGGACGGGAGTGTGTGAGCAGATGGACAGGGGAGAGGTGGACAGAGGTACAAGTAATCTAGTTAGACACTTTGCTAGGCCCGGGCGTGGTTCGGAAAAGCGGCAGCTCGGTAGATTCTCTGGAAGGGACTAGGCCCGCTGAGCAGCTCATTAGCGGGAGAGCTACAGCGGTTTGGGCAGTAGAATCGGCGAGCGAGAGAGGCGGGCTGGGGGGTCGTTCGGGGCACTGTCACGACTGTCTGCCAGCGGCACACACCACTCGAGACACCTTTGAAGCGCTGAGCAGAGGCTGGCACCTGGCTGGGCTTTGGGTGGAGCGTGTTCACTGTGGGCTTTTGGCAATGTGTTCCCTTGTGGGGACCACTTTTTCTTAGCGGTCAATCCAGGGTTCAAAGACGGGGAATCAGGTGGTAGGTAGGCACGTACCTAGGTCGACCAACCACTGAACCACTCGGCGCTGTTTCACTGCTGCAAGCGCTGGGGAGTCGGGACTCGGGGGTGCTCTCTGTGGTCTCTCTCACCAGGCACAGGCTCGTCAGTGGCTCGGCCGCGGACCTCTAGTGGACAAGGCGAGGCTGTGCTGCAGTGGCGTAGCAAGCGCTTTCCCATCGCTGCAGGCCCGCCGTTGCATTATTGTGAGCCCTCATTTCCATGACCGTCATCGGGCTCGCGACACGAGTGGGCAACCCATACAATAGCATGTAGCACAGGGACACGAGGGGGCACTCAAGACTCTCCGCCCAAAACTCTGTTTGCGCCGTGGCTGAGAGCTCGTGGTGGACTCTTGCGGTGCTAGCATCAGCTAGCCAGCCCTCCAAGACGCGTATATCGTTGCGTTGTCAGATTGCCACTGGCAAAAGCATGCCGCCACGGGAAACAAAGGCGACACCACTGGGACATCGAGTCGAAATGCCACGAGCCCAGAGGCGGGCGCGAGTGGTTGAGCACTGCCCCTCGCCCATGTGCAGTTGTCGCTGCACAGTTACGTACTCTTCGGTACTCGCACGCAAGCGCAAGCTTCCCTTCACGGCAGCCTGTCAACCTGATTTGCCCATCCCGCTGGCGCAGAGCTCCTCTATACAGCCTAGTGGCGATGCTGGCGGGAAGCCATGTCTCCAGCGGCCGGCCCACGGGGGCTCGGCTTGGCCGCCGTCGGCCTACTGCACAACGCCATGACGAGACATCTACCTCAAACCGCTGGCTCGCGGAACGTCCCTGCGGAGACTGTCAGCATTGTTGTAATGCTGGGCCCCTTGTCAGCCCTTCACTACTCGATTGGGTCTCTTTTATGCTTCCTAACAAGGGGGGGGGGCTTCAAAGGCTTGCACTGATAGAGGCGCGCCAGCCACAGAATGCCTACGTAGGCAGGGGACCACACAGAATGGAGACAAAGTCGCAGCCGGATCGTCATGCGGCCGACCTAGGTAAGTTCTTTCATGTATGATTAGCACATGAAATACAGACCTGCCAGCTAATTAGTTGGCTTCTGATTACTTGCTCCCTGCCAACGTTGGATCGCGAATACGGCGTGCTGGAAATTGCCGCAACAAAGTGTCAGCAGTTGATGATGACTGGCATAACAACCACCAAAACCGAGAGCTCTTTGCCCAATTGGCAATTGGCCTATGAAACAACAGCGCCTTTCTCCAAAACCCATGGCCTGGCAACCTGGTCATGGACCGGCAAGTGGGTATCGACCAAGCAAGGGAACAACTATCAAATTTAGTGGCGCACCTCACCACTCCAAGGCCTTGGGGGGCTTCTTGTAGCAGTAAAAAGGAGCTCATCCTTTTACATTCGTCTGGTCTTGTCCTCGATTCTTGTCGTCATCCAACATTGGCCCAAAGACATTGGATAAGCCAAGTGCATGAATAGTTCAGTCGATATGGAGCAACACACCTCATTGTGCTTTGTAACAGAGCCGCGACATCAACCTTGAAACACAAGAACAAATGTAAAGCGCCAAAGCAAAAAGAAGCGACGCAAAGGAACCTAGTCAGCGTGCCGGGATCCCGAGAATGGAGGCAGTGCACTTCGCATGCTGCCAACACTATTGATCGCACGCGCCCCAACATTTCAACGGCGGCCGCGGGAAAGTGATGGTCCCAACTCTTAATCGCGACTCTATGTTGATGGTTGACTACTCCGTACTCTTCAATCCAATATTTATTAGTGGGCGCCGGCCCCTGGGAGATTGACAGAAACGTCGTAACCGTAGACTACCACCCTGGACGCAGAGAGGAGCGGGAGACGCCTCTAAGCCCGGTGTGGCATGTTCCACTAGGAGAAATCCTACTTTAATCATCCGTCTGGAGCAGTACCGGTATAAAAGAGCTGTGTTCGAGATGTTGCCTCGCCCGTGACATTCTACGCTGGTATTAGAATGTCGTCAAGAAGGAGCTTGGCAAGAAAAGACGCCGGCGGGCTTCTAGCTATTTTTCCATCACTTTATTTTAGGAACAAATGACGTTTCAAAGGCGGTGCAGTGCCCAACGTCGAGCACTGCCCCAGTCAAACAGATTGGGGCTACAAAGCCGCGGTATCTTGTGAATCAACCTACGCCCCCGTTGTCCTGGAGAGAAGAGAAACCACCCAAACCACCTCATTAGCAGCTTCATTGTGGCCAACTCCATACCGACGCCGACAGTCTCAAACTCACCGCCAAGATTTTCCTCTCGTCTTTCTTCTTCCCTTCCCTCACCCCCCTCGGGTCTACCCGCTGCCTAGTCGTGTCAGTGCGGCTGGTAATTAATCACGCGGGTGTACCGGGGGAGACTAGGGCAACATCCCCAGTTTATGTTCTGGGCGTCTTTCTTGGCATCCGGCCGAGGGAAAACAGACACAAAAGACACTGCTGGTAGGAGATAAAATGGCAATCCTTTGGTTGGGCAACATTGCAGGTCTTTGAGGCTGTGCTCGGCGCTTCTACAATCAAGTGTAACTTCAGCCTCGCCACTAGGAATCGTCGAATTTCTCTACATCTTAGCCCTACAGACTGGCATTCTCCAGCACCTTGATCAAAGCCGTTGCATCGGGCGGGTGGCCCAGTCCCTCCTCCAGTAGCCTTAGCAGGTCTGGGTGTTCCGCTCCGGGCTGCAGAATCGTGCGGCGGTAACGCTCCCAGGCGTCGACGTTCATGGGGTCGGCGGCAAAGAGGCTCTGGAACAAATCTTGCGCAAACGAAGAGCAGCTATCCCCTACGTCAGTAGACTTCAAGTCTTCGCGCTGCTTACAGCTGCTGCGCGCCGCGCTTACCAGAGATATGAATAGTACGCCATGTCGTAGCCTCCGAGCAAATGGGTAAAGGCGACCAGCTCCGACCCGACATCCCGGACTTCAGTGAAGTCGAACCCTTCAATTCTTGAACGTATATCGTACCATAGCTTTCGCACATCCAAAGCCTCGGCCTCTTGCGCGCTTGTGGGGGTGTGTATAGCGAGATCAAACAGCGAAATGCTCCTAAATAGATCGGAGACCGTGTAAGCTGCCGCCCTATGATATTCGGCCCCGGGCATGTGGAAACTCACAGCTGATATAAATGATGCAGCCCGCGGCCCGAGTACCGGCACTTTACCAGCGCATCAGCAATCTCGTCGGGGAGCTGCTTCGGTGGCTGTTCCGCACCAGGATGAACACGCTGCCACTTGTCGCGGTAGTCTGGCCGTAGATGACTGTAATGCGTGCTCATCGACTTGAGAATCTCGGGTATCCAGCACCAGCTCTCCAACATCAGGCTGGGCATCTCCACAAAGTCGGGCGGGAGACTGGTCCCGTGGAATTTCGCATACTTGGTCTTGGATACCAGGCTATGAATAGCATGACCGAGCTCTATAATTAAGTTTTCTGGTGATTAGAGGCGCAAAAAAAGGCGAAAGAGCTCTGAAGACGTACCGTGAAAGATGGTAATGAGTTGATGATGTTTTAACAAGACAAGCTGCTCATTGTCGATGGTTGGAAAAGCACTCATCACGATTGTCGACGGATATTTTCTACCCCCGTTCGACTTTTCGTGTCCCTGTTTGCCTCTGTTAGGAAATCTACGTGGAGAAGCAAATTGTATAATAGGATGCTCTCACGAATTCCATCGTCACGTTGTGTGCGCCGCGAAACTTGTTTTCCCTCCAAAGCAAGTCAAAGTAGAGGTAGCCAACAAAGTCGGGCTCGTTCTGTCTCGTATCCCAGACAGCAAACACGGTCACTGTGTCGTGCCATAGCTTCTCGTTCTTCACCTCAGACCCTCGGACGCTGTCGAATTGGAGACCAAGTGCGCCTCGAAAGACTTGCAACATCGCTGGAATCACAGACTCCAGGGGAAAGTACTCTGACACCGCAGATTCGTCGGCTTGGTAACGTCTGCTGATACGACGCTGGTAGTACTTCTCGTCCCATGGCGGAAATCCGTCTTGCAAAGCTGCGTATCCACGACAGTTCAGCTGCTGTAGGTCTTCTAGCCTCGCCTCCTGTAGCTGTTCTAGCTCGCGGCGCCCTCGCTTTACCAGGCCGCTCGTCAAGCTGTCTAAAAGCTCCTTCACCTGTGACGGCCCCTTTAGCAGCCGCGTCTCCATGCGCCGCTCAGCGTGATTCTCGTAACCCAGTCTTTGTGCCAGGTCCTGGCGTCTCTTGACAATTTCTTGTAAAAGAGGAACGTTGTGTTGCAACTTTTTCTGGTCTGAGAGATACATTCTTTTGCGCACGTCTGGACTACTAGAGAATGTCAAGATGGCAGCTGTCCCGCCGTTGGAGAAGGGAACAAAGGTCATCCCCTCATTTGGTGGCACCTTATCTGGCAGCTTTTGATTCTTGACTCGATCGAGCTCCTCGATTGGCAGGTCTTGTAGGTCCTGGTCTGCGAGCCATATGCCTCCACTCTCCTGCGCTATGTTGCGCTTTGCTCTGGCCAGTAGGTTCTCGAGCTCAAGAGATTCTTTCGCAAACACGTCTTTTTCGTCTTTGGTGATGGCCCCGCAGCCGGCAAGCTTGTACTCCAGCAGAGTGTTGTCGAGCAGCAGCTCGGACGCAGCATCGAGATTCTCATCATTGTCCCGCACCGCTCGAAGGAGGTCATACATTTCATCGCTCGAGTTCCAGGATGCTTCTGCTTTGATGAGCAAGGGGCGTGCTTTGGCGAACGCATCCTGGGTCGCCGCGTCTGGGGCCCCGTGCTGAAGCATCCATATAACACCGATGTCGCCGTTGGCTTCGTGCTCGATTTCTGTGAGAGGACGCAGAACCGTGCCAAAAGTGGCGTTCTCCTTTGTTACATTACGCAATATCAAATTCCGTGCTGCGTCTAATCGGGCAATGATCCTTTCGAGGGCGGGGACAATCTCATTCGCGGGGAGGATGCGAGGCAGAGGCTGCGGGCGTGCCTCCGCTACTGCTGATTTGTCATGTGCCATCACAATATGTTCCGGCCAATGACGTGTGCGACTTCGCAGCCGATTCGATAAGATGTATCAAGGTGCAGAAAAAAAAAAGGAACGGGACCATCACCTTATATGTCAAATGGCCATACTGTGCGAGCTAGCAGTAGACATGTAGCGAGCACTGTGCTCCCTACACCGGTGGAAGGCGGCCGCTAGGTCTTTGATGACCTGAGTTTGACAGCTTGGGTATGACTGGAATTGCGAATATTGGCATGTCTAGATCAAGCCACTTTGAGAATTTGCGAATGGTGGTTGTAAGTGGAAAGTATGTTGGGTGTGAAGTGTACACACTAGGCTCGCTCTCCCGGAATTGAGGTGTCGAGGGAATACAGACTGAACAGATTCATGCCAATCCTCCGACCAGAATTCACCGGTAGACTGGCGCGAAATACCCTGCTATCGGCCGTCCCGTTCATATACATGTTCTTCCAAAGGACTGCGTTTCCTCTCTTGAGTTTGAATAGCAACCCGTTGCCATCTTCCGCAATGGAAAACTTGGGGCCGTCCAGCCTTCAGCTGACACCTTGCAGACGTGGGAAGTAGGTTTCCCCTCCGGTACATTCATCTTGCAGATACATGAAGCTGCTCATTAGCCTGTTGAATGGGCGATCATTAAAGTCGCTGGTGAACCGATCTGCCCCACGAGGATTTATACAATCCCGGTTCAGTCTAAATCGCTCCCCGCCATCGTAGCGAACGAGCTGCAGCCGCTCTGTGGTTTCATGCTGAGCATTACCCAGAGATTTCTTTAGTCTCTTGGACAGACATTTAGAGACTTTGTCCTGTTCTGGGATAAATGCCGACCAGGAGGATCTTCACTCCTTGTCAATCGTGGATGCGTATTCGCTATTCTCGTCTGTCTTGCGGTAGACTTCACTTTCAAACCATCGTTTGTCTCTGGTGAAAGAGAGTCAGCCGAATCGATGCATTTTTGAATGCGAGAAGCAGTCTTACGCGACACAAAGAAGGTGTTCGATTTCCTCTGCTTTGATGAAATTGTTGACTTACAAAACCCAAGGATCAAATGACATTATTTCAACTGTGTAGCTGTGACTACAGACGTAATCTTTGTCGAACAGGCTGAGACTCGCTTTCAAGGCCGCGCGCTTGTATGCGAAGAAATCAAAGTTTCTAATTGTCCACTGCGCGATGCGACTGACGCCGAGAAGCAAAAAGTTAAGGAGACGAGCACAGCGAAACTAGAGGATGTTCGTGCCTGTGAAACAGTCAGCCAGTGCGATCTACCGCAAGACAACGAAGGCGGAGCTGACTCACCATTTTCAAAGCTCTAATTGACCGACTTTCCGAGTGGAATTGGACGTGTAAGTCATGGATCAATGCCCTGCAAGTTGCTCTTATTGCTGTTTGTTTGAATTGAAAAAGCACTGGGGCCAATCTTTTTCTGCTAGGTGGTCTAGGAAAGGCTCGGCAACACAGTGTCCTTGTTCGAAAGACTTTTCAAGAGCTCTACTGGTCCCAGTAAAATATGGCGTGGCCGAATACAACTCCTCGAAGTCGAAATCAAGTGTGTAGAGCAGAAGCAAAAATCTACGTCAACAAGAACTTTGTCCCTTTAGCCGTTATTGTACTATTCCATCACTCGTCATCAGCATCATCGACATCAGCATATTTGCCAGTAGGAGTGGTCGGCGCTTTACGCTGTCACTTGGCTCATCCGTGCAGAAATATATAGACTGAGAGTAAAATACGGATAAGAGGCTCCATATTTGCGTCCTGATCTTCAAGACCTCTCAACTTCACCACCGCTGGCTTCTGCACGTTCCACTACGACTGGGACGTGCTCATCACAGAGGGAAACCGTGTCACGACGTTCATGCTGTATCTCGCGGCGGACTGCACCGGCGGAGGCACCAACTTTCCCCGGCTGACAAGACCAGATCGTCGGTGGTGCAGCGTTGTCGACTGCGTGGACGACGAGTACAAAGGGGTGACCTTTAAGCCGATTCCGGGATCCGCCGTCTTTTGGGAGAATATGCATCCGAATGGCACACTGCACCGGGGTGTTCGCCATGCGTCACTCCCTGTCAAGTCAGGGACGAAGATAGGACTGAATATTTGGTCATGGGACACTGACTGGAGACCCAGCGGGGCAACTTGACAAGGTTTTGTTTCGAGCGGCTTTTGTAACAGATTAAAAACTTCTACATTCATCCTACTGCTCGTTACATGATTCATAACTAAGCCGTCAATGACTTCCCAGCTTTTGTGTATTCCTGACCTCCCACTTGCTGTCAAAATTCAAGTGCTGAATTCTTGTCATAATTCATACGTGCTTTTTTGTCCCTCCACTCTCCCCTCTCTACTCGTCATTCTCCTCACCCTCCTCTTCCTCCTCCTCCTCCTCCTCGTCCTCATCCAAGCTACCCGCGGGGACGCTGTACAGTCGCAAGATGGGCTTGTTGGGGTCCTTGAGCAGGACAAATTTGCCGTCGCCGCCCTCGTGCTTCAGGCACATGTCGGCAATGGTGCGGACGATACCCCATCCGTTGGAGAGGGACAGGTTCATCTGAGCGGCAAAGTCGCGGGGCTTCCAGCCAATAACGCCGAGAATGACGTGCTTGTCGTTGGAGCGGGGATTGACACGGGAGACGAAACTGGTTATTCATGTTAGAAATGGACTTTTCATGGGGGGAAAACGGAGACGAGGATCGAGGGAAGCCAGGCAAAAACATACCCAATCTTCATAAGGTCAGACTTGGACAGAATGCTCTGCACCGTCCAGCGAGCAAGCTTGCAAGAGTTGTTCTTCATCTCAGTCGCGACAACGGCACCACGCTGCGAGACGAGCTTGGCACGCCAGTCGAGAGCACCGCCGCTGCCGGGGGCGCGGCTGTCAAACTCGTTGAGGGCGCGGATGGTCATGTGCTGGTCCTCGCCGTTGATGGCGTTCTTCTGGACGGCATCGACCTCGGTACGGACGACGAGGTAGACGGGCTCCTCGTCGTTGGTGGAGAGATCGAAGCGGCGGTACTTGTAGGCGCGCGAGGCCGGGGGGTCCGAGTCCTCGGAGGCGTTGTAGAAGGGGTTGGCGTTGGTCATGTCGACCTTGGCAGTCTCGCTCTCCGTCACGACCTGGTTGACAAAGTTGTGGTTGATATAGGTGGCCTCCTCGGCGAGGGCAGGCGGCTGGTTAATGACCTCGCGGCCGCCGTCCGCGGCGTCGAGAGGCGGGTCAATAGCGTTCTCGTTGACGGTGACCATGTCGAGCGAGGCATTGTCGCGCTTGTCGAGGAAGATCTTGTTGCCCTGGCGTGTAATGACAATGTCCCAGGGGTAGATGGAGCGCGTCGAGCACATGAGCATCGACAGGATGGTGTCGGTGGCGAAGATTCTGGCCTCGCCCTTGTCGGCGAGCTCTTGGATGATGGGGTCAGACGAAGTCGTGACGTTGTAGGCAGCGCGGTCGAGCGCCGTGAGCTTCTTCTCGGTGCCCTTGACAGGCGGTTTATCGTACGAGCGATCGTAGTAGTAGAGGAAACCGTAGTCTTCGAGGTCCTCGCCCTCGTCGGTCTCGAGGTTCAGTTTGCCCAGACGGTTGTAGTCAATCTCCTCGAGCAGACCCCAGTCACCCTTGATGTTAATGCTAGCATCGCGGTTGCGCTGAGGCTTGTCGTAATCGCGCCAGCCGAAGCGACGGCCAGCACCACCACGGTTACCACCGCGTCCACCACGCTCGTAACCTCCGTATCCCCCGCGGCCACCGGCCTGGCGACCGCCAGGACCGCCACCACGTCCACCGCGAGTGTCGCCTCGGGCACCACCACGGGCACCGCGGCCACGGGTGAAGACGGCGCCGCGGCCGTATCTCGACTTGGTAGAGTCGCGGGCGTTGCTGACGACGGAGAAGGTCGACTCATCCTCGGCGGGAGGGGCGTTGAAGGTGACGGCGGCGTTGGATCCGTAGACTTGCTGGTCTGAAGCGGGGAGAGAAGTGTTTGTTAGCATACGGGGTTTCGCACCACATGGTCGCATCCTGGAAATTTCACCAACCTCTGTAGGTGCGGTTGTACTGATTGCGCCCGCCGCGATCACGGTCCTTGCCCTCGGTGGTCCAGTCAGCCATGCGGCCAAGCTTGTCGCCCTTGGAGAAGGGCGCATAGGGCACGCCGTCGAGGGTTGTCTCGGTGGTGACGGAGGGGCCCCAACCATCGCCGGAGGGGCAGCTGCCGCAGATTTTCGCGAAGTCGAGTGAGCCAGCCATGATGTATAGCTCTTCCTGTGTCGGTAGGCTATCGTCAGAGCTGCGTGGAACGAAAGAGGTCGTGGTCTTGCTTTCTGCAATTCGCTTGTCCCACACTTTGAATTTGAAGTTGAGTCGAATTTGTGGTGGGGTGTGGGGCACAAAACTTGGAATACGGCCTCGTCACTGGCTGCCTGCTGCGCCCCCCACCAACAGACGCTGCCAACGACAAACGAGCGCGTGCCGGTGCAATAAAGAGATTCAGAGGATTGACGATCTTGTTCGGGGAATTAGGGGTGCTCTTCAGATTTCGTCAGATTTCACCGTCGCAAGTTTGCACGGGGTGGGCAGCTGATCTCGGTCCGCTGTTTGCCACTGGCCCTAATTACCGATGAAAAGCGAAAAACCCGACAACTCCGAAATGAATTTGAAATAAATGCTAAATAAAAAGAGACAAATCTAATTAAACAAGGACTGGTATCGTTTCTCATACAGTTTCTATTCCTAGTACGCCATTTGCTCCATTCTGTTGGTGCACACGCTCTCAAAAGCGTCTCGCACTTCGAAATGTTCCATGACGGCGCCAAATCTGTCCAAGTTAGTATGCATGACACAATGATCAAGAGAACATAATGGGGCATGCTTACCCGTAGCACCTAACCTTACGGCCAAGTTCCTCGGCGATGCGCTGGACATCAGCTGCCGAGAGCGCCGCAAATTGCGGGTGGCTCATAATCATGCCCCATGCCATGACGGGTGTTATCTCGCCATCGAGATCAAGGCGTTTGCTCAGGTCCATGAGAGTGGATAGATCGGCCTTGGTGACTTGCCATGTTCCCTGGCTCGGGGCTTCTTCCTGCTTGATTGGCGTGCCATCTGTGCCAGCGAATGGTGCCGACTTGGGTATGTCCTTGAACGGAACGGGTGGGCATGATGCCATTAGGGCGTGGCCACAAGGGTCTCCCTCCGGTCCAGATCCTCTGTCCATGAGGAATGGTAAGTGAGCCATGCAAGGCTTCTCTAAGCTGTAGAAGGTAGGTCAGCGTTGATCCCGAATAGCTGTCTGGTCAACCTTACGCTAGAACAAAGTCGATCCCGGCCTGCTCAACGTCCAATCTCGTCGCCGGGACATATTCTGGCGAGGCTGAACTGAACTGGTTACCTCGGTATTGTGATTGGTTGCTATAGTTGCCTCCCGCAGACGCAGCTGATCCGTGCGATGGTGCTTGGGGCGGCGAAAAGCCGCCCTGCGAACCGCCAAAGCCAGTCGAGCCAGCGCTAGGATTGTTGTTATTGTCGTCGCGTCCGTTGCTTGCGCTTGGAGCGCTGATACCGTTTCGCAACAAGGTGTCCTTGAGTAGACGGTTCTCCTCGGCGAGCTTTTCACGGTCGCGAGTGACGGAGCTGTAGATTTCTTTCAGTCGAAGAACCTCGTCCTCGAGAGCTTTGATGTATAGTTCTTTGCGCTCGCGATGCGTCCTGTGCAGGTAATTAGAGATGATCAAGCGTTGCGCGAGGTGTCAGACGCTCACCGTTGGGCTTGGCGATTAAGCTCTTGTCGGCGCGTTAGAGCCGGCTTGCTGTCAGGCTTTGGGCCTCGACGTTTTTGTGTTTTACCATCTGCCCGCCAAAATTCAGCATGAAATCTCAGGACCTTTGTGCTACATGGCGCTTGGCATACCTCGGTTGGATCGCTTGTCGTTTAGGTTTTTGAAAAAATCGAGATTCAAACCCACGGGGCTCTTGCCCTCGGAGCCGTCCCCTGGGCTCTGTGACTGGTGAGAGCTGTACTGCTCCGGAGAGAGCGAGGCGGACATGACGCCGACTGGATTGCGAGTATTGTATCGTATGCTAGAGAATGGGCGGCCGAAAGCCAGATACTGCGACGGCGAGGTGTCAGTCGGTGGGTAGGCAACTTGCGGTGGCTAGTTGGGCGGTAGAGATCAAGAATTGTGGTGTCTGCAGCGTGCAGGTCATCGCATCTTGAAAAATCGAGGCTCGACTTGGCGCGTACGCAATCAAGGCAACTTGGCAATGCAGATTGAAACCGGCACCGACCAGGTTGTCGTCTCAAGTAGGCAGCGTCTCAGATGTCGCGGGGGCTTGCTCACCAAGTAGGATTGCGGGCAGTCGCAGTAACGGTTTGGGGGGAAGTGATGCTGGCACTGGTGGTGTCGGCGTTAAGAAACAGTGGGCGGGGTACAAAGAGCCTCAGGAGCAGGAGCAGAGGCAGGAGGCAAAAGGGAGAATTGCTGGCGGGTAAAAGCAAACAAGAGCGGCCTTTTAGGGCTTGTGCGATTGACAGGAAGACAGCTTCGAAAGGGCGCCGGCAATGGTCTTTATCCCCCGATGCGAACGGTGGACGAGGATGTGATGACGGGCACGAATGAATCGGACAGTGCGCTGTAACTACCTGAGGTAGGTAGGTAAGGTAAAGAAAGCCAGCGGCGCAGTGGACGTTGGGTGGGCCGTTAGCGTTGTTGGTGCGCCACGGCTACCTAACGTGCCACTGCGTGCTAACCAAGCTCACTTATTATTAGCGGCAGCGAGGCCCAACAGTGCTGTATGTACCACTGTACCAGCAATGCTCAAGTGCTGCACAGTGCGACGTGCCACTGATGACAATAATTCATTGCCAGTGTCCGTACAATCCGTACAGTGGCCAAGATACTCATGGTGGACCTAGCTAAGTACTTTAGCAGCCGGCTTTCTGTTGGCCCGATTCCATCACCATCGCTGGCTGGCTTGCTGGCGTACCTATGCATTGATGCAATTTACTCGCCGACTGCAGGACGGGGTGACAGTTGCGTCTCGGGGCTCCATTGAAGATCATCTGAGACGCTCACCGTCGTGTGCCTCGCTCGAGGCACACTGAAGTTGGTCGCGGAATGCTCATGACCACGTTCCGGCAATCCTTTCCTCAACTCTACAAATTTTGCCTTGGATCCGCGGAGATCTGTCTAGCGACGAGTTGCGGATGCAGACAAAACCTCCGATTTCTGGCGGGCAGCATTTACCACCAGCACCCATCCCTGCGGCGCTGCCCTCGACCGTACCACCGCTCCGGCACTGGCGTCGCGCTTCCCCGCTCTCACAACGGCGTGTTCCTACATCGATCCCAGGGCTCCATTTCTGCGTACAGTAAGACAGCAGCCTTGCGCTATGCTGCCTCATTAGGCTGGCCTGTTGTCCTAACTACCTGCTGCCAATGCCCAGCCACCAGCCAGCGGATAGGGCGGAGGAGGAGGAGCGTATCGCGGGCGTAATGCCCACACAACCCGCTCTCGCCCTACACTGCCACAGCTGACACCACATATACGCGGAAAATAAAATCAAATCGTTGAGACTAAGTTAGAGCTGTGACAAATTCTTGCAACGGCAACACTGCACATTGCGTATCAGAGTCGTTGGCGCTTTACAACGCGACGCAGGCCAGTTTTGCGCATCTGTTCCGACGGCCAGTCAGGCTGCACAACTGTCGCAAATCACCGATGGACTTTCTTGCTGGAAGTGTACAGAAGCTACATATGGTTAAGAAAGATATAAATATTGCGTCTATTAAACAAAAAAAAGTCGAAGCTTCCTATATGAGCGCCGAAATGCCATCGATTCCGTCTGTAGTAGTCAAGCACATAGAGGCTGGCTTAATTCTGCACACAAATACCTCCAACACACTTCATGTCCCCAAAGCATGGGCAAACGCCCGGAAATGGCGCTTCAGTGCTATCTGCGAAAAGTCAGAACAAAATACAGCAATAAACAGCAGTTCACGTACCGGTGCAGGGCTGGCCAAGGCCAGGAATTGGGGCACAGCGTACACCAGTGATGCAGCAGTGGCCAGAAGGGCAAGGAGGACAAATGATGTCGGAATTATATCCTTTGACATGTCAGGAACTTTGCGTCATTTGCAAACATCCGAGACATTACCTTTCTGGCCGTGCGCAACCTTGAACAGCAACGACGCGGCGAAAGCGGTAGCAAGGTAGATACGTTTCATGTTGGTCATGTGTTTGCTGCTCATTTCTCGCAACTGACAAGTGAAATGGGCATACGAAGTGGGAGGGCACAACAAGATTTATACTTTGTGCGTGAGCACGGCATGATCCCATTTACAGCTGTTTCGCGCGTTCGATGCAGATTTGGTACTAGTTGGCTCGAAGGACGCATCTCAACTCGGCATACACGAGCTTCAGCTGAACACGCAACTCATCTCATTGGCTATTTCTGTTAGCTGGTACGTGCCGACGAGCCGATTCATCCAGGTCCGTGCAACAATGCACTGAGACGGAACAAACAGCACGTTTTAAGACAATGCTTTGAACTACGGCAATAGATTTGGGAGCTACTAGACACGCAGTACAGAGATCGTTACTCTCTCTACTAGGTCGATGACGCTGGTAATCAATCAAATTGCACGGCAAATTTAATGATGCACTGCTCATCTGCACTCTTACTGGTACGAAATTGTCGGTGCCAAGTGATCTGCGCTTGCGGCCCGCGGCTGAGGCCACCCACTCCTCCATGCCATGACTACGCTCACACTCCATCCAGCTGTAGTGGCTGCCCTTAACCGCCGAATTCTCAAGAATGTCAAAAACAGTATATAATCGACTTGCGAGAATTATCCTCATGCAGCTATCCTGCTCCTTCGTGGGGTGCAAGCACTGGGAATTCCGCTCAAACGAGTTTGGCGATGAGTCACGCCGCTCCGGCCACCTCCCCAAAGCAGCTACCTCATTTAGTCCATCCAAATGGCGATAAAAACCGCCAGCTTTCTGCACCGATGTGCCGCTGAGATAAACGCAGACGGTTACAAGGTTAGACAGTGTACGCGATGGCTCCCAATTGTACGGCGGTGGACGCGGCATTTGGCCCCCTGGCGGACCCTGCCTGCCGCAGCCAAGACTTCACCCTATATTTCGAGCAGGCCATCTTTGCGCTGGTTCCCGCCGCAATCTTCTCCGTTGTGTTCCCGGCCCGTATTTCAGTCCTTGCGAGAGCCAAAACGGCCGTTCGATCAAGTTGGCTCCGTTCTATCAAACTGGTAAGTGACCCTGGCAAAGAACGACTGTAGCAAACGCTAATCTGCACATAGGCAATTGCTGGCACCATTGCGTGTTTAGAGCTGTCTTTAATCGTCTCATGGGCTCTCGACAAGAATGTCAAGAGCCCCATTTCCCTGGCGGCCGCAACTGTCAATCTTTTGGCCTCCCTGCAGATGATTGCCCTGTCGTGGATCGAGGATGCCCGCTCCGTGCGACCCTCAACTTTGCTCAGTCTGTATCTCGTCGTCACAGTCCTGCTGGACCTGCCCCAAGTGCGCACACTATGGCTGCGTGGGAGCCTCGATGCCACCGCCGGTCTTACCACTGCCGCTGTGGCCTTCAAAACCTTGTTCTTCTTTGTAGAAAACACAGGCAAACGGGCGCATCTTCTTTCCGTGCACCAGACTTTGCCTCCCGAAGCCACAAGTGGCATTGTCAATCGCAGCTTCTTGTGGTGGATCAACGACATATTTCGGCGCGGCTTTCACAAAGCTCTCACGATTGAAGACTTGGATCGCCTGGACGATGCGCTGCTCTCAGAAGGGCTGAATAAAGCCATTGCTCGCACTTGGGCGTCTCGGAGACAGCCTGAGCGTCGACTGGAGTTCCCCATTGCGGTAGCTCGCGCAGTCATGTATGACTTTCTTGCTATCGTGCCTCCTCGCCTCTGTCTTATCGGCTTCATCTTTGCACAGCCATATCTCTTCCACACGATCCTATCGCTTTTAACAAACGATGCCGTTATACTAACCTCGACCGACTGCTATGGTCTGGTGGGAGCGACTGCAATAGTCTACATCGGCCTGACTGTTCTGCGTTTGAACTATAACCAAAAAGTTAACCGCTTCAAAGTAATGTTCCGCGGCGCTTCGGTCAGCCTCATCTACGACAAAGCTTTACAGACTCGCGACGGCGTTTACGACGAATCTGCCGCCGTCACGCTGATGAGTACCGACGTTGATCAGATCACCGAGTGCTTGACGGAGCTGAACGAGTGCTGGGCGCGTGCCATCGAAGTGACCCTAGGAGTGTCGCTGCTGGCGAAGCAGCTCGGTTGGGTTTGCGTTATGCCGCTCGTCCTCGTCATCAGTACGTACTTCAATCTCAAAACATGTTGTCAAACTAACGTAGATAGTTGCATTTTTTGGCGCAAAGCAAATTGCATCTGGAATTGGTGGTAGTAAAAAAGTCTGGGTTGACGCAGTGCAGAGGCGCATTGCAATCACGAGCTCCATGCTCTTCAACATTCGCTCTATTCGAATGACGGGCCTCGGCAAAATCACCATGGATCGTATCCAGCAAGAGCGGATCCATGAAACAGAGAAAATGTCAAAGTTTCGTTGGTACATTGTCTGGCAGAATGCGGTGCAAAATGTCCCTTGGGCACTTGCGCCGGCTGTCACGTTTGCCGTGGTTGCGCTTAGCAAGCCCGAGTCTCTCGACACTGCGAAAATCTTTACGAGCCTGTCCATCATTACACTCTTGACAGATCCTGCCGCGAGACTTCTGAGCGCCGTCCCTGCAACGGCATCCAGCCTCGGCTGCATAGACAGAATTCAAGCATTCCTTCTCTCCAAGCCAAGGGAAGATTACAGGAGGCTCCTCGAGGCCCAGAACATGCCACCGACCAACTCCGGCTCACAAGACGCGTCACGGGGCGATGCCTCTGGTGCAGAGCTACAACCGATGCCAGCTGCAGAAGTTGGCAGGAACATGATAGAAACACTCGCTGTGCACTTTAGAGACGTCTTTGCGCGACCAGCCGGAGCGGACAAAACCATTCTGCATGACGTGAGCTTCTCTATAGTACCTGGATCTGTGACTGCTGTAATCGGCAGTGTTGCTTCGGGCAAATCTACGCTGCTGAAGTCTATCATTGGTGAAGCAGAGCTGGAGCGAGGAACGGTTTCGGTGCAGGACCAATCAATTGCTTATTGCTCGCAGTCGCCGTGGCTACCCGACACGACTGTTAAAAAAGCAATTTGTGGACATCTGAAGGACGACATGGCGATTGACAATAAGCTATATGAAGAAGTAATCGAAGTATGCGCTCTCAAGCAGGACCTCTCACTCCTCCCGGAAGGCGACAATGCACAAACGGGAAGCAGTGGTGGGATCCTCAGTGGTGGGCAGAAGCAGAGGGTCTCGCTGGCTCGTGCACTATTTTCCTGTCCCAAACTGCTCGTGCTGGATGATTTTGTCAGTGCTATTGATGGAAAGACTCGAAAACATATTTTGAAGGGGCTTTTTGGCCCGACCGGCTTTCTCAAGCAGCGCGGCTGCACCCTCATCTTCGCGACGCACGCCACATCGCTTCTCCGGTATAGCGACAAGGTCCTAAAACTTTCAAACGGTCGATTGGAGCGAGATGGAACTTATGAGCAGCTTTTTCGCGCTGGTGCTATCCAAGAGCTGACTGAGACGTCGGCCACGGACAAGAAGAACGCTGAAAAGCTCGAGGACCCTGAGGTTTCTGCCATGTCGGAAAATGTGGCCGAGGCAAACGAGAAAGCGGATTTGCGACGTCATGTTGGTGATTTGGAGGTCTACAAATACTACTTCAAGTCCATTGGCTGGTTCAAGTCGTCTACGTTTGTTGGCCTCACTGCTGTTCACGTTTTTGCAGCAACATTTACTTGTAAGCCCCTCATCGTTTTGACATATTTTCATACTAACAAGAGAAGATCTCTGGCTGAATTGGTGGATCAATGGGAATGGCGCCCGGACAACGCTTTTTGCCATCGTCTACCTGCTACTTGGCGTACTGAATATTCTCGGGATCGCGGGTTATGCTTGGTACGTACCATGTAGACATGAATAAGGCACAGCTGACAAGTCAAAGGTCAATGTTGATCCAAATTACACCGTCGGTGGCGCGGCACTTTCACTATGTTTTATTGAAAATAGTCATGCAGTAAGTATAGCATGAGTTTTATGGCTGCTGTCTCTGACTCGTCGACAGCGCACCTCAACCATTCTTCACAGCCACGCCAGCAGGCGACACGCTGAATCGTTTCAGCCAGGACATGTCCCTTGTAGAAACGCCGCTAGCTACTGGAGTGCTGGTAACAGTCACGAGTAAGCCGAAAATATCCTTCATCACATTGGGAACAGTCAATGTTAACCTGCGCAGACCTGCTAGGTGCTGCAGCGGAGGCAGCTCTGATCGCAACGGGGTCACCATACATGGCGGCCACTGTTCCGTTCCTCATCGCTGCTGTGTACGTGCTGCAAAAGGTATACCTTCGCACTTCGCAGCAGCTTCGACTTTTGGAGCTCGAGACTCGCGGACCCTTGTACGCCAATTTTCTCGAGACACTGGATGGCGTGTCTACGATTCGCGCCTTTGGCTGGGAGCTGGACTGCAAAAGGCAATGCCAGGCGCTTCTTGACAGATCGCAGCGCCCAAACTATTTGTTGATGTGCATACAGACGTGGCTGAACATGGTGCTTGATCTCATCGTGGCTGCCGAGGCGACAATTGTGGTGCTGCTGGCGCTGCTATTGAGGTCATCCACCAACCCCGCTCTTCTCGGTGTGTCCCTGAACAATATTCTCTGTATGTGACCTTTGTATTATTGACAATTGTATAAGATCAATGCTAACGTATGACACGCTGCAGCTTTCAATGCGAGCCTGGCGTCCGTCATCGGCGGGTGGACGCTGTTTGAGACGTCGCTTGGCGCCATTGCGCGGCTTCGATCGTTTGAGCAGAATGTCAAGCCAGAGGACAGGCCAGGTGAAGTGTGTGAGCCTCCAGCGTCATGGCCAGCTGAGGGAAAGATTGAGTTGCGTGGCGTCGTTGCATCGCACAGGTTCGGTGTCACTATTCCATAGTTGTCGAGTCGCACAATCGCACTAACACATTGACAGGCCTGGCTCGGTTGGTATCAAGAAGATTAGCCTCGATATTGATGCGGGTCTGAAAATTGGCGTCTGCGGCCGCACCGGAAGGTTAGTCGGTATTGCTTTCACATCGTACGGTTTGTCCTAATGTCTTGCACATAGTGGCAAGAGCTCTCTTGTGGCTACGTTTGCACGGCTGCTCGAGATTGACCATGGTCTCATCAAGATCGATGGGTACGACCTGGCCACGATACCGCGGAGTATTATCAGGGAGCGCCTCGTTGCGGTGCCGCAAGATGCACCCGTTCTGATTGGTACACTACGTTTCAACATGGACCCTACAGGCCAGCACCCCGATGCCGACATGGAGGCCGTCCTACGCCGGGTGGGCCTGTGGGATTCCTTCGAGAACGACGGCGGGCTCGACACCGAGGTGACGACGGCGTCGCTGTCCCACGGACAGCGGCAGCTGCTGTCGATTGCGCGGGCAGTACTCAAGGGCGGCAAGGTCGTGCTGCTGGATGAGCCAACGAGCAGCGTCGACGAGGCGACGGACGGCGCGGTGCAGCGGGTGCTACGCGAGGCCTTCCGCGGCTGTACGGTGATTACGGTGGCCCATCGTATCAACACCATCTATCCCGGGTCCGACGTGGTGGTGGTCATGGAGGGCGGGCAGGTGGCGGAGGTGGGCGTGCCAGAGGAGCTGGCGCGGCGGGAGCATGGGCATTTTGCGCAATTGATACGTGATGCAAGCCATTAGCCTCGGGATTTGCAGTGTAGCTTGTGTCTCAACCTGAAATGTCTACGTCCTTTCAGTTTTCGTTTTATTGATGGTTGTCGGGTTTCGCTGAATGGCCAGGTGAAGCAGTGCTAGTTTGTGCATGCTCGTCAACCTTGTTTGCTGTCAGCCGGCGCTCGCGTGTTGATCGGGCCATGCGATGCTACCGCGCAGCAGTTTTAGGTCGTGGTCAGCGCAGCATCGCATGGGGTAAAGGCGCTCTAAATCTGAAAACTGCCGGAGTCGCAGGGCGGCTGGCATGCACGGCGAATCTAGGCCGAACGCCAGTTGCAATAAAGGCTGCCTGGCCGAGTCTTGGAATGGAGGGGATCAGCCGACACGCACACACGCACACACACACACACACACATGGCTAAAAGGCTCCCCCGCCTGGCTGGGAGGTCTGTCTGTGGGGGCAAAGAATGCGCGACGCAATTGTATTTCTTTGGCTGCGAAGGTTTTTGTTTTGGAGCGGAAGAAACGGATAAACACAAACACTGGAGAAAAATGGCCCTGCCTAGATTCGGCGACTTGTGTTTTTGGCGCGGTGGGCGGCGGAGGTGCCGGTAGATGCTTATATACACGAAACGCATAGAAGCCATCCCTGAATGATTAACTAACTTACTGGTAGGGCGTGCATCGAATGGGGCCATTGTTGAGCTTCTGATAAATCGTATTGTTTCCCCGTCCGCGCCTCAATTGCCATGAACTTGGTGGCGCCGCCCTTGCCTCCCGCGATAGCCCTGTGTTTGCAGAATTCGAGCCCATGGCTGGCTGCATGGGCTTTGCCTTGCAGCCCGGTGGCGGGTGGGCAATGTTAGTGGTCAATGGGTGTGTTTCGGTCATACGTTGGGGGGTTGAGGAGGGACGGGAGGGGGAGGGTCAAGAGGGTTTGCCAGCGCATCCTTCCAGCTGAGACAGCAGAGCAATCGTATGCGGGACGTGATGGCGGGCAGATTTTAGCGTCAGAGAGGCGACTGATGGACTGATGGACTCTGGCAGTCTGCTGATGTTTTAATTCATGGGAGGTGCTACATGTCCGGAGAGCTGCAGAGTTGATGGTGATGGTGGTGGTGTGTTGCGCTGTGTGTGCAGCAAAGAAGCACGGCCGCCGCATTTGGACAGGGTCTAGACTGTCCACCACGGGCAGGATATGATATGCAGAGCAGTGACGACGATGTTTATGACAGGACACTGCGGGCAAATTACAATGTAGTAGTATAGTAACAAACACTGTCGGGTCAAATTGTGAGAATTGGCATGCTGGCACAATCTTGCGCCGTCGACATCGCAGCCGGCCGACATGCCGTCGCCTTGCTAACTTGGGCCGGCGCTGGCCAACCAGGGATCAGGGCGGTCTGACTTTCAAAGAGGAGCAAGCGTCCAGTCAAGTGTGCAGTTACCAGTCGGCCAGCGAGTGTCGCAGTACCTTTCGTGGGTGTGTGGCCCGCATGCACCAGTTGCAAGCTACAACGTGCTAAAGTCCTAGTCCACAAGCTAGCAAAGCTAAGCAATAAGCTAAGGTAAGGTAGTTGTAGTGAGCTTTCTGGCGGTGGTCCTCTCAATTGCTTGTTTTATTATTATTATGATTTTGTGGAAAGATTCACCAAGTACTCGATACTGCAGCACTGTACCTGCGAACCTACCTAGGTAGGTACCTACGCGAGCGTGACGAGCTTCAGTACGGATAAACTCCATCATCCTCCGCTGCATGTCTGCGCTACCTAGACTGTACCTACCAGTACCTGTCCACAGCCCTTCGCGTCGTCACTCCATCTCGGCGTCCTGCTCTTGTCTGCTCGTACACCTGTTGCAACTTGGTCGTCCTTGTCTGCATCAAGCCGGCCGCCACTGGACAGCGCCACCACATCCACCACTACCTAATAAAGCGCCTCGTCGACCCCCAAAACCCCTCCGTAGACTGACTGACTGGTGACTGCCAACTGGTTGGCAACTGGAGCCTGCTGGTGCTCCAGGGAGATGCCCATGGAGAGACCTTTGCTAAGCCCAGACCTCGTCCTCTTATTGGCCATTGCCTCACTCTCCCCCGCTTAATGTGTCATGGGGGAGGCCATGCCCGGCCAGTAAACGCGACTACGCCTGCTCGGCTCCCCGACACTGTACAGCCATCGTGAATGCACAGAAGGCCTAATCCATCCTGCTGCATCGCCCGTTTTTTTTTTTTCTGTTTCGTCTTTTTGTGGACGCTTGGCTCTTTCATGCTTCTTCAATTGTGAACTTCCCGGGCTAAACTCTTCCATACTTCTGCTGGCCTCGCATTAAAAAACCTGGCCTTTGGGATAGTCACCACCAATTTCGCCGAGTCGCCTACAAGCCCACCTCACCTCTGTCTGGCCTGCGGCCGCCATCGCCATCCAGACGCCAAACGTCCGCCCGCCCTTCACGTTTCCCGCTCTCCCAAGCCAGCTTGAACCGACTCACATCCCCCCAAAAACCTTGCGGGAGCCACTTGTCCGCTCCAAAGTTCTTGCCAGTCATGTGTCCAGCTCCTCCGGGTCTCTAGTCCTGGCGTCCTTGCCAGTTCATCCCGGTCAGCGCCAGCTGTGCGCTGCAAACACCACCACCAAAGTTGTGTACGCCCAACAACGACCGACGCCTGTGGCGGCAAGCCCTCGAAAAGAGAGTTCTCTGGCGCCGCCAGACGCTCTCGCCCGCGCCTCGATACATCGATACTGTCTTTTGACCCGATTGAATAAAATAAATAGCCATGGAACCCCCGTCGCAGTCTCTGGCTCCGCCAGCACTCGCGACGCTTCGCACGCTCGACTCCACCCTCATGACCCGGTCCCTGAGCCAGGACATTCGGAACGAGAGAGAAGAGCTTCAGGAAGCCGCCTCCCAGACACTGAACGTCATTGTCGACCTCAACCTCGACGGTACCATCAAGTGGGTGAGTCCTTCGTGGAACGACGTGGTAGGCACCCCCTACGACTCTCTCGACAGTACCCTGCTCTCCGATCTCATCGTCAGCGACAACAAAAATGCCTTTCTCGACGTAGTCGAGTCCATGCAGCGTGATGACTCCAAGAGCCATCGCGTGAGATTCACCATGCGTTTGGGTCCCCTGTCCAAGCTTCGAAGCAACCTCCCCGCCGAGCATGTCACTGCAGACAACCCCGACCAGCAAACCGATGAACAAGCCCCACCAGAAGAACAGGAAGAATACGCTGATCTTGAAGCCCAAGGCATCATGGTCTACGACACTGCTTCTGGTGGTGAGAGCCATACCATGTGGATGATACGTCCGTGGACGCCTCCGCAAGAAATTCAAATCGACCTGCCAGAAGTCATTGTCGACTCCCTAGGCTCAGGTGCCGAGGTGCTGGCTGGCTACCTCACCAGGCTCGCCGAGTCGGCTGACGAAGATTCGGAGCCTCTCGATCCCCCTCCGCCGGTCCTCTGTCGAATCTGCGAACGCCAAATCCCCCCATGGTGGTTCGAGAAGCACACCGATCTCTGTCTTCAGGAGCACCGGGCCGAGATGGATGTGCAGTTTGCGCAAGAGACCCTCAATGACCACCGCCATGCTATCGTCAAAGTTCTCGATGCTCTCGAGACTCGCCAGAGCCGCCTGCTCGAGCCTCAATTGGCACCGCTCGCCGACTACAAAGGGCTGCCCATTGGACCGCCCCCGTCTACGCAGTCATCGCCAAGCCCATCGCTCGCTCGATCCCGAGATCGCACGAGTGGCTTTGGACACTCTAGAGGACGCTCCTTTGCCATTCGTCGGCCCCAGGCAAGAATCGTCGAATTGCTGATGGACCTCTGCGACACTGCCCTCGAGATCAGCAACCCCACCATCAAGGAATACTCGGCGCACGTCAGCGACGGCGAGATACGCACACAGTCCCCGCAGTCCGAGTCTCGTATATCACAAGTTCTGCAGTGGCAGTCCCCGAGTACCAATACGCTCGAGCAAGAACAGGGCCTGGCTCTCCTGTGTGCCGATACGGAAAAGGCTGCTCGCAACAAGGTCGACGCTGTCTTTCGCCACCGCAAGATTCTCGAGTACTCTGAACGCATCCGCATTGAGCTTTCATGTCTTGTGCAGGATTGCGTCGAGGGGGCCATGAGAAAGGCTGCTCGCATCGCCGCTGGCCAGCTCACAGACTCGAGTGTAGATGACACCGATGACCAGCAACAGCAGCAACAGCAGCAACAGCAACAGCAGCAACAGCAACAGCAGCAACAGCAACAGCAGCAACAGCAACAGCAAGAATATAGCCAGCAACCCGAGCTGGATGAGGAAACAGAACCTACTGGCGAATCCGAAAGTAAAAGTGTCGTCTCAGGATCACGTTCGCGTGGTCGATCCGAGGCTGGCTCTGGCCACCTTGTCAACAGCCCCTCGGCTCTGGCAGCTGCACTTCGCCAAGTCAACCTGTCGGCTGCTGGACAGGGCGGTTCCCGACCGAGCTCTGTTATCGGGTCTACTGGCTCTGCCAGTCCCAAGGAGTGCCTCACCCCGAGATCATACGCTGGCGGGGCTTCGATCCAGTCCCGAGATGGTCGACGGGGCTCGTCTCTCTGGCTAGAAAGTGACCCTGGCGACTTGGACCTAAATTATCGATCGCCCTCTGTATCGAGAGCTGCGCACAGAACCGATTCGCCAATGTCGGAATATAGCGACCTCAGACGTGCTGCCAGTGCCCGTCAACATCAGAGGCGAAGCCTTGTCCTTCCCGGAACCACGTCTCCTCACCGACAGGAATCACCCTCTCGTGGCGCCACGCAGCCTTCGTCGCCGCTGAGAATCAAACCCCGCATCACTCCCGGCACCCACGATGTCATGATCTCCCCCGAAGCGTCACCCATGTTTCCTAGCAGCGAGTTTAGTTCCCCCGTTGCTCACCCTACTAGGCACCACAGACGGCAATCTTCGGCTGCCATTTCAGATTTCGTCATGCGACCACCTCCATCTCCACGTATGGGAGCCACCCAAGCACCGCCGCAGGCACGGTCCACGCAACCATCAATCAAGGACTTTGAAATCATCAAGCCCATCAGCAAGGGTGCTTTCGGAAGCGTCTATCTTTCCAAGAAGAAGTCAACAGGAGAGTACTTTGCCATCAAGGTGCTAAAAAAGGCAGACATGGTTGCCAAGAATCAAGTCGGCAACGTCAAGGCAGAGCGAGCCATTATGATGTGGCAGGGTCAGAGTGAATTTGTCGCGAAGCTCTATTGGACATTTTCCAGCAAAGACTATCTATATCTAGTCATGGAGTATCTCAATGGTGGTGACTGTGCCTCTTTGATCAAGATCTTGGGTGGTCTGCCGGAGGACTGGGTTCAGAAGTACCTCGCTGAAGTCATACTCGGTGTCAAACACTTGCACGAGCGCGATATCATCCACCGTGACTTGAAGCCAGACAATCTACTCATCGACCAGAAGGGACATTTGAAGTTGACTGATTTTGGCCTCTCCCGCATGGGCCTGGTAGGCCGTCAAAAACGCGCTCTGAATAGTGAGGCGAGCGAGACTACGCCTGATCTCCTCAAACAAGGGCCTTTTGTGCGATCAACATCCATGGCTTCCTCGCGCTCCACGTCTTTGGACCTCCAAGGCCATGTTCACTCCCCCACCATGACTCCCCAGATGACTCCAGATGTTGGCAGCATGCCACAGCCCTCCTACTTTAGCTTGGGCCAGCTGACTGAGCCCCGACGAACTTCAGGAGGACGACGAAGCGATAGTGGTGGTAGTGAATCCCTTTCGCAGATGTTGTCCAGCTTTTCGCTCAACGACTCGGATCCCGGGGCACATTTCACCTCCAAGTCCCCCATGGACGACGAGGCGATGATGCATGGGTCGCCCGACATGCCGGGGAGTCTGCCTAGTACCAGAGCCAGCATTGACAGTCACGCCCGCAATTCATCGCTTCCGCAGACCAACATGATGCCGCCGCCAATGGCTCTTTTCGACCCAGAAGATACGAACCGGCGATTCGTTGGCACCCCCGATTACCTTGCCCCGGAAACGATCAATGGCGAGAAACAAGACGAAACATCCGATTGGTGGTCTGTTGGATGCATTCTGTTCGAGTTTCTCTTTGGCATTCCTCCCTTCCACGCCGGTGAGGCTGAGCAAGTGTTTGACAATATTCTTGCGCGCAAAATTCAATGGCCCGACGAAGCGGTCCTGGAGATGGTATCGGAAGAGGCCAAGGACCTGATTAATAAGCTGCTTTGTATTGATCCTCTCCAGCGCTTAGGCTCAAACCGCGAGGACAAGTATGAATCTGGAGGTGACGAAATCCGTCACCATTCCTTCTTTGCCGGCGTCAATTGGGATACTCTGTTGGAAGACGAGGCACAGTTTGTTCCCCAACCCGAAAATCCTGAAGACACGGAATACTTTGACGCACGAGGCGCTGTGCTACAATCTTTCGCCGAGGAGATGGAAGATCAAATGTCGCCCCAGTCGGCGGGAGGATCCGATTATCCCGATCGGCCACACGATGCTCTGTCGCGTGTCCGGTCGCAAGTAAACTCGATGAATCGCAAGCTGATGCCCCTGCACATCCCTCCTCATGTGCGGGACATGAAATCTAGACGTCTCAGTGAGCCTATGGTCTCGGACGACTTTGGCAACTTTTCATTCAAGAATTTACCGGTGCTCGAAAAGGCCAACAAGGATGTTATCCAAAAGCTGCGTGCTGAGGCCCTAGCTGCTCAAAACAAGCAGTCCTCAGGCGGCGGCCCCGCGGGTGTCGGATCACCTGCGCCTTCGTTGGAGGGCAGCCCGGTTCTCGCGAACCATTTGCACCGATCATTGTCTAATGCCAAGGGTAGCAACCGTCCGCAATCCCCGTCTGGATTTAGTCATGCAACTTCGTCGCCCAGCCGCGCTTCTCAGCCCTCTTCGCCACTTCTCGTGTCGTTTGTTGCCGGCGGGGAAGGGCGCCGGAAAGCGTCCAGCAACGCATCCAGCCTTTCGCATCAGTCATCGACTTTGCAGTCGAATGCGCCCCCGATTGACATTCCAAGAGTACCACCCAGCCTACAAAAGGCGGCCACGACGGTTGGTGCATCTCCCATCAAAGGCAAAGCTCCATCTCAGCAGCTAGCTATCTCGCCGCAGAAGCTTTCCACGCCGCGCAACTCGGCCGGACGATCACGCTCGCTCACTGTTGGCTCCACCGAATCGAGCCCCGTGGCAACCGACATGCTCCATCAGCATCACCGAAACCGCCGTAGCCAAGTTTTTGACATGTCACCATCCTCGTCAGACAATGAAGGAGATAGGCACAGTGCACTGCTGCGGGTGCAAAGACGCCGACAAAGCTCACGCCGTCTCTCGCAGATTGCTTTTGATGGGGGCACCCCGACTTTTAGACCCCTGGATGTGCTCATCTGTGAAGACCATCCTGTGTCCAGAATGGTCATGGAAAAGCTGCTTGAGAAGCTTCGCTGCCGTACCATTTCCGTGTCCAACGGTTCTGAAGCTGTGCGATATTCTATGAGCGAAATCAAGTTTGACGTCATTTTCCTGGAGTATAGGTTGCCCCAGATCAATGGCGCCGACGTCGCCAGAATGATTCGCGAGACCAAAAACACCAATGCACATACACCCATTGTTGCCATTACGTCCTACTTGAAGGAGCTGCAGGCACCTCATTACTTTGATTCGCTGATTGAGAAGCCTATTAGCTCCTCGAAGCTGGGCGAAGTGCTTCGTGGACTGTGCCAGTGGCGGCCCGAGTCGCCTCAGCGCTCGAGCTCCGGCTCGGCAGCACCCTCTCCAGTGCCGCTCAATCTCCGCAAGACGAACCCCAAAGCTGATGACAGCCCAACTTCAAGCGTCTCGGCGTTTGCTGGAAAGCAAGGCTCGGTCATGATGTCGAGTCGCGAGGACTCTATGACCTCGAGTGTTTTTGGTGACTCAGAATCTGTCATGACTGAAGATACTCCTTTTGTCGTCAGTCGCAAGGCTACAGGCGACTGGGAAGAAGGTGGACTGGGAATTGCTGAATCCGATATACTCGGGGGGGCTGAGGGTTCCGAAGGCTCACCGAATATGCCGCGCCTCACGACGCAACAGTCCGCTCCCGCTCAAATGGAGCAAGCAATGCGGTCGTTGGACAAGCTCAAAGCGAAACGAGAATCCTCGGAGCGCCGTACCTCTGACGGTACAGATTCAGCCGATGATGAGGATGAAGAAGCCGGACACCACTCCAAGGAGAAACATCACACACGACGAGGCAGCAAAGCCTTGTCCAAAACCCCACTTCCGAGCTCCAAGCTGGGCATCGAGATGATGCGCGCCAATAGCCACGAGAGCATGAATATGGGATCCGAGAGCACGCCGGAGACGGTGACGCAGGTGGCCACAACGCCATCTCACGAGGTGCCGCCCGTCCTGGACGGGCAAGAAGCAGGAGAGCAAGGCATCACCACAACACCGCCGACAACCAACCCGGACAGCGACAAGGAGAACGAGGTCGACGCCACCCCGCGGCCCACGAGCTCGACGTTCAATATCCTCCACGGTGAAGACGAGTCGACCCCTCGTCCGATTGGAAAGTAGAGCTGTCCCTCTCGACGCAGGTAACAGACACTCCATATATACGCTAGTAGCGCATCATGTACCTGCGCTGCCCGTTTTTCGTTTTTCTTCTTGACATGTCTTTTTATTCTAGCTGCCTCTTCTTTCCTGGTGTCAATTTTATTTCTATATTTATTCTTTCGTCTCATCCATCCTAGCCATGGGCGGGATAAGAGATCGCAGCGTGGCGTTTTTATTTCATTTCACAAAGGAGCTAGCACGGGTGTTGTTGAAGCTAGGCAAGACAGAATCGTGGTTGTCGAACACGTATCATGGGACCTGGATTTTTTTTACTTCTTTTCTTATGTATCTATGTATATGTTCCCACAGTGGGAAATGGTGTGGCCTCAATGCCAATGAATATACGTTGCACATATACTTCATGACTCTCTCAGTCTCTCTGCTGCTGATGCCTGGCCGAAGAAGAGGGCGTTCTCGCCGACGTCGGCAAATGTCTCGCTGGCGCCGTCAATGTCCAGCCGCCGCTGCGACGACAGCTGCACCATGCCCTCGAGCACGGAGCTCAGCACGTCGTGCTCGTACAGCGACCCGATCTGCCTGTGGCCATACTCGCAGTTCCGATCGCCTTCGGTCTCCTGCTCGGCGCCGCCCACGTCGAGTGGCTCCGGCGTGAACCTGATCAGCTTGGTATACCAATGACGCATGCCGCGCCGGAACTCGTCGACCTCGAGGAGCCCCATGAGCTCTAGGATGGTGACGCCCAGCGCGTACACGTCGGCCTTGCTCGAGCGCGTGTAGTACCGGACGACCTCGGGCGCCATGTACCCCGGCGTGCCAATGTGCGTCTCGGCCGGGCCAAAGGCAAAGTCGACGAGGAAGAAGCGCACAAGGCCCGCGGGCGGGTACGGGCGCGCGTGCGGGTGCCGCGGCGAGACCTGCTGGCGCAGCAGCTGGAAGAGGATGTTCTCGGGCTTGATGTTGCCGTGCACGACGCCGTGCTGGTCGAGGTAGCGCAGCGCCTGCAGCATCTGCACCGCGAAGCTCGCCACCCCCGCGCGGATGCCGGCGCGGTGCTGCGCGTAGTGCGCGGCGGGAATGTCGGACGCCTGGATGGCGAGGAGCGGCGCAAAGTGGTCGCGCGCGTTGCCGAGGCAGAGGAGCTGCCAGTAGTAGAGGCAGTCGTGGGCCTCGTGCCACCCGTCGATGAACTCGGGTCCTTCAATGTTGACCTGCCAAAAAAAAAGGAAGACGTTAGCCCTCGTGTACATGGGTATTACATGATGATAGAGGACAAAGGGACCGACCGACATGTCGTAATGAATCAAAGCCCTCGGCGTGGAGCCTGGCCAGTCTCTTCCAGGCGCGCATCGCCGCCTCGTCTTCCTCGCCGTCCGGCCGCCTCGGTCCCGCCACCGTCTTGACGGCGTACAGCCTGCCGCAGCTGAGCTCGACGTGCTCGTGGACGCGGCCGGGGCGGGCCCGCCACGCCGTGTCGTACCAGTGGGTGCCGGGCGGCCTGCGGTCGCAGAGCGGCAGGCGGCGCTGGCGGACGAGGTGGTCGTTGGCGCCGCCGCCGGGGACGTCGGCGATGATGTAGCGCCGGGGGTCGGCGGCGAAGACGCGGGCGAGCAGCCTGCGCGTGTGCGTGACGGCCTCGGGCGCGTGCAGCGGCACGCACCACCGAAAGGCGTAGTGGAAGCCGCGGCCCATCTCGACGCGGCAGTCGAGGCGCGGGCACATGGGGATGACGCGGCGCTGCTGCGCGACGCCGCCGCGCGCGCGGTCGATGCTCATCGAGTACGCGTCGTCGGCGAGGACGCGCCGCCGCGTGCGCTCGTCCTCGACCGTCACGCAGAGGCCCGCCATGGGCAGGTTGTTGAGGCCGGAGCTGTCGAGGAAGAGCACGTCGCCGTTGCCCGTCAGGGAGAAGGCGCATAGATATCTAATGGCGGGGGCGGAAGGAAGGAAGAGGACACAAACTGTTAGCTACTACATGGAAACTCTTTTTTCCTTTCTACTCATTGCCTTGTGGGCATGGGCCCCAACCCGGAGGGTGCTTCGAACATACCTGTTGTTGCCCTCCTTGTACCAAATGTCATTGTCCAGCTCCCTCCCGACGGTCAGCATGCCTTCTCGCTCCCTCGCCACCTGCCTGGCCGTCACGACAAAGTGGTCGATGTCAGGCGGCGTGTGGCCCAGGGACTGATTGTACTCTAGGATGGACCGCGTCTTTCTCGACAACGGGTGCAGCGTAAAGAGCGCAAAGTTGGGAACCTCGTCCGACATGTTGCACTTGGGTGAGAGACTGGGCCGTGAGAAGAAAGGGGAATCAAGAAAAAAGCAATGGGTGGGCTCCGATTGGCTCGTTGGGCAATGGCGAGACGGAAACGTTTGGTTTTTCTAGTGAGCAAGCAGCCTTTGCTTTAAATAGTGTTTTGATTCATGCCATGGGAAAGCACGACATGTATATATATATATGCTGGGCGACGGTGATTCATGGCTGGGGGGGGGTTGGACAAGTGGTTATACGACAGCGGTGGCAAGGCGACAACACATCAAATGTGTGACCGCACGGAAGATGAAATCTCTGGCAGGAAATTATCGAGAGGTCATATGTTGTACGTGCTCTCAATGTCGTGCGACGAGGGCACAGAGGAGACCATGTACGACGACATACAACCCTTGCTTCGACACATCGACTGGGCTAGCAGCTGACTCGCCTCTTCCCAGCTGCACATTCCAACTTCGGACTTTCTCCGATCCTCGTCATGGGTCAACCTCGACGCACGGCGGACTTGAGCTTGCCGGAATGGGGGACCGCCGCCCAGTCCCCCGAAGCATGGGGGGGTATCACCACCGAGGAAACAGGCGGCGGCGTCACCTTGTCCCCCAAAAACACCGAATCTACGTCCGGGAAGCAAGCGCCAGCGGCCCCCAAAGCCCAGCAGACTCTCACTGCTCGGAGCAAACGGGTCTCTTCGGGGCTGGCTTCGTCGCGATGGGCTCCTGGAGGGTCCTTCCACGGACATCCTCCCAAGGACCAGCCCAAGTCTTCAAAAGCTCCTCGTGGGGGACTTGCCAAGTCCTTGTGGGCGGCTGGAGACGTGACTGGAGACTCTCATGTTTCCGAGGACGAAATCATGGGTGAAGCTGAGTAACCATCTTAGTCTTCTTTCGTCAGCAAGTACTGTGTGCTCAATCCCCGCACCAGCGTTGGTACCTGAAAGCTCTTGTATTGTTCGGGCGTCTGTCTATTAGCACAGTTTGATGAACGGAATAGAGAAAGTTTCATGTCGTTTGTGTTCATGCTGTATGCGTGGTGGCGGTGAGTGTGATGGCGGTCGTGATTGTGGTGACTATGGCGATGTAATTTCAGCATTCCCACTGCAAAGACCTCGACGCCATTTTCTTCGATGAACCAACAGCCGAGTGTGCAGCCAGACAGCCTCAGCAAGCACGACTTACTTCTGTATTACGACCAAAATATCCCCGCCACAGAGAGAGAGAGAGAGAGAGAGAGAGAGAGCTCGGTAATATTCATTATGCAACTACATCCTCTGCCTCTTTCCTACAGAGAACGTGGCAGACCCGAGCCAGTCATTACCGCCAGCCATCTCAGGCTCCTCAAACACGGCATAGTCCGGCTTGCAGACCGTCCCGGCTTCAGGCAGCTCCCCCGACCGCATGTACCGTCCAATGTGCCCGGCCGTGCAGCGACTCGGCACGCTCGGCGAGCAGTGGCCCCCGGCGTCCGTCAGCAGGGCGCCGCTGCCGCCAAACAGCCTCGTCGCCGCCCACATGTTGTCCACGGGTGAGATGGGGTCCAGCGCGTTGCCCACAAAGAGGACGGGATGGCTCGTGGCGCCGGCGCCAAACGGGCCGTCGAAGCGGTAGCCGGAGCGCACCGGCCAGCCGCGGCAGGCCATGGTGCTGTCCGAGGCAAAGTAGCGCCCAAAGAGCGGGCTCTGCTCGTGCAGGTCCCGCGACCACTGCGCAAACGCGGCGTAGCCGCGGCCGCGCAGGTGCGCGTCCGTGTCGCTGCAGCTGACGGCCACGTTGGCCTCGTGGTACCAGCTGCCGTCCTCCAGCGCGCAGTCCGCCGACGCGCAGCCGTCGTCGGAGCAGCGCACGGCTTGGCCCGACGGCAGAAAGGGGGCGATGGCGCTCATGTTTAGACTCTGCCTGTCCTTGAGGGCGTGCAGAGCCCTGGCGAGCCCGGGAAAGTCGCGGTATGGATTGTACGTTGCGGTGAACATGGCCGCAATCACGGCCTCGTAGGTCAAGACGTCGGGGTACACCATGCCCTCCGTCCAAATCGGGATCGGGTCCGTCTTCAGCTCGTCCAGGATGGACATGACGGTCGACTCCATGGCCCGAGGCCCATCCGGGTCAAAGAGCGCACACCTTGCCTCTCCAGCCACAAAGCAGGCGGTAAAGAGTGTCTGCAGGCTCCTGTCCGTGTTGGTCAGAAACGCCATGAACCGCCCCGAGGCCCAGTCGGGCAGATAGCCTGTCCCGTCCAGCACCATGCGCCTGATCCTACCCGGGAACATGGACGCAAAGTAGCCGCCGAGAGTGGTGCCGTAGCTGAAGCCCCAGTACTGCAGCTTCTCCTCGCCGGGCCGGTACTCGAGCTCCCTGATGCGGTCCGCGTCCATCGCCGTGGCATGACGGTCGCCCTCCTCCCGCGCGGCCATCAATCGCGCGAGCTCGGCGCCGCGGAGGGCGCCAGACGCCTCGACGAGCCCAACCATGTCCGCGGCCACGCTCGCGGTCGACATGTAGTGCTTGATCAGCGCCTCCCCCGTCGTCGCGTTTCCCGGGTCGCACATCTGCCCAAACGCCGCGCTCTTCGCCCAGACCATTGGCAGCGTCCTGTCCGACCACGGGCCCTTGCCCTCGTTTTGCGCAAAAATGTCCCGGCCTTGCAGATTCCCAGCCTTGAAGCAGGAGAAGCGTGGGGTGGAGCGGAGGATGCCGCGCGGGTCGAATCCCACAATATCAAACACGGCAGACTCGTCGTTGATGATGTTGCTCAGGTACTCTCCCCGTTTCCTTACAAAGTCGACCCCCGACGCCCCCGGTCCGCCAGGATTCACAAAGAGGTCGCCTCGGTGGCGAGGATCTGCAATGTCGGAAATGTTGGCAGGCAGTTTCATGAGGGCAACGGCAACGGTGCTCGACCATTTCGTTTCTTCTGGAGCGTCCCAAACCATCGGCAGTAGGAGGCGCGCGCACTGATAGCGCCCATCGCACGGCACGTATCGCAGTTCCCTCGACGGTGTAATAGAGTTCCAATCAAAGACGTCTGATGGTTGCGTCCGCGTCGCACCAGATTCGCTTCGCTCAACGCGGATGATGCCCGGCCATCCTCGCTGAGAGGGCAGAGTGAAGAGCAGGAAAATGGCGAGCAGACCAGCCGCGATTGAGATACCACGTTTGTTCTTCGCTGTCGAGGGCTTGGGCACTTTCCCTGGACGGGAAGACGCCGGATTGTACTCGGAATGTCCCATTGCGACACTGTTAGATAATTTATACGTGTGAGATTAAAAACTTGTTCCCATAATTGCAGTTGTTCGCTTTTTGTTGTCGCGCCGTATACGGCGGTAAAAGGACGACAGCCTTGTCTCGTCAAGGTGACGCGGGCCGCCGCGTCATCAACCCTCAATGACAATGGCTCGGAGATTTCTACTTGCGCTAGATGCCGACACCAGTCGCCAACTACGAAAGCATCGTCACTAGACTCCTAGAAAAAGGGTTCTCTTAAAAGCCATAACCTTGTGCTCAGTTCTCAATAATCAGACGTTTATTTGGATTAGTTCCTATATCGTACAATACACCACTGTCCGTCTCCCCTTGCCATGCCCAATGAACCAAGTCCACAAGTGAGAAAAAAAAGTCGTAGAATATGTTGAGAAACGCAGAAAAAAAGTCCGAGTGCGAGCATCATCCAAATAAAAAGAAAACCGAAATCTTGCTGGGCAACTTTTTGTAAATGTTGTGCCCCAAATGTGTGGTGCCAGAAAAAACGATTTTTCATCCCACAATTTTCCCGATGAACGGAAACGAAGAAATTCCAAATAAAGAATCGAAATGCATCCGAATGATGAATGGCGAGAGAAAGGTCAGGGGTTTTTTGGTTTAAAATGCGACACGGCCGTATCAAAAGGAGAGGTCGCGACGAAGGAAAATGGCGGCTTTCATCTTGTAAGAAATACGCACATCGCGCCAGCGCCGAGAGAACAAAACTGGCACGTCAAACTCCAATACCGTTGGCAAGATATACGTCCTGCGTCTCAATAGCAAATCTGCTTTTTTTTTTTTTTTTTTGCTTTTTAGTATGTGTTGTGGTCCACTGTATAGTCGAGAGGGCAATGTCGGTAGTCCAATCGCCGTCATGATATCACGCTTCTGCTGTTCCATGCTGATGTCTGACAAGTGTCGAGGCTTTTTGTAGAAGAAAAAACAATTATGTACCGTAAAGAATCTGACCGAGTTTCGTCGTCCGTCGCTCGATGAAATGGTGGAGAAAAAATAAAAATCCCAACAAAACCAGCCAAGGCGTCGGAATGCCGATGATGCTGTCTTCGTTCATTCTCAGCAGCTCATGTAATCGATGCAGTGGCTTAGCTTCAAAAATAAGCCTGATGCAAACGCCGTGACCCTTTTTCTTTTTCAACTTTTGCTACCCAACTCCCTGGGTCAAAGCTAATTCCTGTCCAGAGCATATGAGACTCTGGATTTTCCATATACCGTCTATTAAATCCGAATTCGCAAGCCTCGTTCGCTCTAACCATCATGCCAACAAAATACAAATGAAGCCTTGCTCAGGAGCAGCAGCTGGTCTGCCACAGCTGTTCTGCACGCTCGTTTGTCATACTGTAGGGTGTCGTGGGCGCAGTTCTTACGCCTCAGCGTGGACACCGTTTTGCTTCTCGTGAGCGCCGTTGGCGGTGCCGTTGGCCTTGGGCGCAGGATTCTGAACGGCCCCTGACGGCGCAAAGTCTGGGACGGCGGCAGAGAGCTGCGAGCCCTTGTGGCTGTGTCCGTTGATGCCGTTGACGCCATTCACGGCGTGGTGATCAAATTGCTGGAAGTCCTGAGGAACAAAGGCGGGTGGAGAGGGCATGCCATAATGCATTTGCATGCCGTTGAACTGAGGCTGCATGGCGTACGGGGCACGGTTTTTGAAAGAGAGCTGCACAGGACCGTGGTTTCTTGCCAGCTCGTCACGATCCTCAAGAGGCAGGACAAAGCTCTCCCAGCCTTCCCTTCTGCGCACACGCTCAATATCATCCTCACCAACAGCCAAGTCAATATCCATAGACATCTCGCAAACTGCGCGGAGCATGCCAATATCGGCCGACAAGTCGCGGACGCGCTTAAAAGCTGCGATGAAATGCAGGGGAACAAAGCCCTGGGTGTCCATTCTTTGGCGGAGGTACATGTCCTTGCAAAGATTCTCAATGGAGAAGTAGTACTCGATCTGGTTCTTGAGAACGGGAACCGTCATGTTGTCCCAGTATGGCTGAGGCTGGAACGGCATAGCGCTCATGGGGGCCATCGGGTATTCATACGACGCAAATTGAGTCTGGACAGCAGGGATGCGGCCGTTGGGCAGCGACATGCGGTGAAAGTTGGCGGCATTGCCGCGGCCACGCCCTCGTTGCGAGGGCGGCATGAACATCTGCCCGTGACCGCCGCGGGGAGGTGGGCTATAAGGACCCTGAGGGCGGCCGCTGACAGGGCCATTGCCGTTGTAGGAAGTGGTGTGCTGATGCTGAGTATGCGTACTGTTGTGGTGACCTCCACGTCCTCGGTACCCGCCGCGACCCCTGTCGGTACGGCCGTCGGCACGGTCGCGCGGTGGTTGCATCTGCTCCTGCCGAATGTTAGTGTAAGTTTTGTCGAAAGGACGGGTTCGACGTACGACGGGAGCAGGAGTAGCATCCTTGGCTTTCTCGCTGGTGGTACTGCCAGAAACCTTGCGCTGCTCACGGAGCGTGGCAACATCGACAGACGCTCTCTTATTCGGCGGCAGGGAGCCGGTGCGAGGGGCGCCGTTTGCTGTGCTCTGTCTTCGGTCACCAGTTTTGGGGGTAGGGGCAGCAGCGGCCGCTTTGTCGCCAGTCTGGCCAGGGACACTAGGGCGACCGCCGTTCACATTGCGGGCACCGCCACGAGGCTTGGTATTGCGCATCTGTGGTAATTGCGTCTCAAAATTGACGGTGGGAACATAGTCGTAGGTAACCCACTTCTCCTTGGAGCGAGGCTTGCCAGCATCGTCCTGAGTCTCCTTGTTTTCGGGTTTGGCATCGCCCTTCTTCTTGCTGTCCTTGTCTTCTTGTACAGCCGTTTCCGGGGTAGGCCATAGCATGGCATCGTCAACAGAGGGTGGAAGCTCGCCCTTGCCATCTCGAGCTTCTCTGTCAGCGACCCTGGCGCCACGGCTGGCACGCTCTGGGCGGGGAGCATCGGCCTTGCGGGTGCTCTTGTGTCCGTTAACGGCACCGGCAAAGTCGGTGGCCTTGGGGAGAGGCTTCACGTCCTCAGAAGCAGCGGTGCTGCTAGCATCATCAGGCTTGCCAACCTTGGCAGCGGCGGCCTCTTTGCGCTGCTGCCAGATGTTCACAGAGGGGACGGGAGCCTCGGTGAGCTCAATCTTGGGCTGCTCCTCCTCGGCGGGCTTATCACCCTTCTTCTTGCCCTTTCGGCGTTTCGAGTCGGCATCGTCAGTGGATCGAGTCGAGGGCTCCCTGTCAGCTCTACGCCAGGGGCGCTCTAATCTGCTCAATTCCTCCTCTTTGCGGCCATCTGTGCGTCTGGAAAGAACAGACTCGGAGCGAATATCGCTCTCGGAGTCAACGCTGCTGGCAGCGTCGTGCTTATCGGCAGGGGCACCGGCGGTGTCCTGATTGCCGGAGCCGGCGACCGAAGCGTCATCTAGCGTAGTAGTAGCGGAAGCGGGAATCGCGGAAAGCGAGTCCGTGGCCTGGGAGGTAGACTGAGGGGATTCGGGATTGGAGTTTTGGCCCTTTGCGGCCTGTGCGTAGGAGAAAGCTGAAGCAGTAGCCATGGCGAAAAAGTGTTCGGTGGATAACCCGGCGGTATTGGACTCGTCACGGCAGGAGGAAATCGGACAAGCTTGAAAGAGCCTACGGGATAAGCGTAGGGGGTATATCAAGCGCGAGATTTGTCACGGGTCGTCGCCGACCAAAATGGGATTCAATGATCTCCCGAGTCAGCAGAACCCTGTGGGTTTTCGGCTCTCGATCGTCGACCAGGACAGGAAAGGGTATACGGCCGAAGAAGTCGGCTCTGTCGCGGGGTTGCCAAAAGGGCGAGGGATTGCGGCTTCAACGGAGCAAGAGTCGATTGGAGCGGACGAAGAGTTTGGGGTTGACAAGGCGAAGAGGCCAGCAGAAGGTTGCGGTCGCGCGGCAAACGGAAAAACAATAGACGACGGCGTTGGTCGTGGGTTGGGCAAAAAGACCGGTGCAACCAAATCGAACAACAAACAGAAGTCGGGTTGCTCGAGGACTTGTCGACTGCGGTCTCTGACGAGGGCGCGGCGGCAAGCAGTAGATGAAGAAGTAAAAAAGAAGAAGAAAAAAGGTAAGAGAAAAACGGCCGATGAGTAGAGACTGGTGAGTAACTTCAAGGGCGTTGATTGACTTTTATTTTTGGCTCTTCTGGGGCATGCGGGAAGCAGGGGCAGAAAAGTTGTGGTGGCCAGAAAAGCCAGCTGCGCTTCCTCGTCGGGGGGTCGGCTCGCTCGAATCGAAAAGGTTTTGGATCGTCGAGGCGCAGTCCCAGGACCGGGTAGGTTTGCTCGCAGAAGGCTAAAACGGCAAAATGTCAGAAAGCAATTTGGCGAGACGGCAGACAAATGCTGTAGGAGTGGTGAGGGGGGAATTGCGGACGAACAAGACACGAAGGGACGACTCCGTCGGCAGGGCTAACGAGGGTTTGGGGAAGAGAGAAGAGAGAGGGAGTACCTGAGATCAGAGAGAAAGAGAGTGGCTTTAGCTCCGGCAGGTCAATAATTTTTGCTGTGTGTGAAGTAATAAATTTTTCTGGGCTGGGCTAGGTATACGCTGCTGGCCGGCGCAGTTTCCCCTCCTCTTTGCTGGGCCTGTCACTTGCCTGGGGCCGCTGGGGACTGGGCCGATGTGTGCTGGCGGCGGCGGCGGTGCAGTGGACAGTGAAGGTAGAGGTACTTTGCACTGAACCACTGGCCGTGATTATTTAGCACCGCCAGCAGTAACTGCAACGCAGACTGCAGCTAAACACGCCAAGTTACAGAGGCCACTATAACGTTTTAGGTAGCCTGCAGACAGCGTGCGTGCCTCTGGGGTGCTTTTGGGGCAATGGGGCCTTGGGATTGGACGGCTGGCAAAACAGCGCATTTCGGCACGCTACGGGCGCTTTTACCTCCGTTGGAGACTGATGAGCAGATGGGGCTCATAATCAGGCACTACCTAGGTAACTATTCGTACCTACCTAGGGGCCTAGGTACCATGCCAAGGGTGCTAGGTAAGGTCTGGTAAGTAGCACCAAGGCACCAACACCAGTCAAGGTGCCTCCAGTTCTGTGAAAGCACTCCAGCAATATCGACAAAAATAGGCGGCACGACGCAATACCAGTAAAGCCTTGCAGCAAACATGGTGGAACAGCCCCTCTCCCACCTCTACATTTGCGCAAGTCTCACTATGGCTGTGGCTGCCTTGTCCATCCCTCCTGTCTTGCCCCAGGTCGGTGCCGCAGCTTGCAGAGCCGGCAGGCGCGCTACGACAAAAGCCCACCACCTACCTGAGGCATTCCATCAACCCGCATCCGCAGAGCGCCGGACCTCTTTTAAATAGGCACTCGATTTAAATATTTGCTGGTTGTAAAACGACCCGGGTCGGTATCCGTGCATGTTGGCCCTTTTTTACTCCCCTCCCTGTTGTACCAGTACCTGCGCCATCCTCGCGTGCCCAAGGACATATTTTAGTAGGTGCTCATCTTTGCAACACATCCCGCGCCAAATCATGGGTGGTGGGCTCGGTATGACGCATAGCTAATGGCAAATCAAACCAACTCTTTGCCAGACTGCATTGATGGCAAGCATGTCACCTGCGATTTCACGAGCTGTCTGTCCTACGAGCAAAGCGGTTTTTCTTTTCAAGATTCATCATCGGAGTTCCAGGGTCAGAAAAATATAATCAAGAAAGAGCCCATTTGTGGTTTTCGTGCCCACACGACAGCCCCACCTTTTTGGTATATCCGTCAACGTCGGTCGGTTGTGGAGAGAGAAAAAAAGACGAAAAGACCAAAAGAGAACAAGAAAGAAAGAAAGGAGCAAGGAAAGAAGAATTCAGGCCAAAATCCGTCTCAAGCTCTCAAGGAGACGCTTGTCACACTTGCACACGGGCAGCTGCGCGAATAACCTGCCCTAGCAGCAGCCCTGTCAGCATGCCTCGCTCAGCACAACTCGTCAGGTCGTCTAGCTACCAGTACCTACCCAGGTAGGTACAGGTCAGTCACTCTGACCACCGTCACACCCAAACCAAGCCTTGGCCGCTTCCGCTTTCTTCATTTACGAGCACGGGGAAGCAGAAGCCCTTATTATGCAAGCCACCCTTCCCTTCCCGTAGCTATGCCGAGCACCCGCGGCGAGCCAAATATTTGACAGAGAAAAAAGAGGCCACTTTCCCCTCCCAAATGGCAGCTGGGGTACACTCCGAGGCTCGCGGCTCGCGCCTTTTTACTGTTGACGCCCTCCGCTTCCGACCTCTCCCTGAAAAGTCCGTATGATGATGGGCCCTCTCCTCTCCAGCAGCCCGGAGGCCAGGGCGTGCTCCAGAGCGGAGGACGAAGCAATCCTGTATTTACCCGGTAACCAAGTAAAGAGGCAAGGGCCACCGGTATTACATTGGTACGAGGGTGGTTTGGCCGGCGATATCCACCCCGAAAATGCCATTTGCCATGCCACCACACACTCACGCTCACACACACACTCACTCGCTCGCTCATACCCGCATATGGAGGACGCGCCCATCCATCCATCAGGAAGATGCACCCGTGGCGCCGTAGTGGAATGTATGAATCAGGAAGGCCGTTGGGGGCTGGTTCGCTTTAGCGTCGCTGCTCGACCGGGTCGAGCGCACAAGGACAAGGTGGCATATTACTGGTACTCCAGCCAGTGCCCAGGCCGCGGCCGTGCCAAGTCCAGTAGCAAGCAGCGAGGCTTTCTTCTTCGCTCAAGACACGGTGGCGGCTGGAAGAGTACGAGCACCTCTTTTTATATGCCGCTGATTTTGCTCGTTGCCGGGGCCGTACCAGCACTGGGAATCCTCAAATACCCCTCAGGCACCCACACCCATGAGGTACCACTACCACACGACCCGCGGCTACCACCTGCCCATGAGTGAGTGGGAGCCGACGTCATGGGCACCCTTGTGAACAGAGCTTGCCATGAAAAATGGTCCAAAATGCCTTGAAGACTCCTCGTCTGTTGAAATGAAGTAATTTCAGCGACCAAGCTGGATCTTGCATTGCTGTCTGGTTTGCATTGCCTCCTCGCATAGCGGATGTCAGGCAAGGCTGGAGTGCGTGGCCGCCTCACCAGGCAACAGAGCAGACGTCGGAGCTACAAGGCGCTTTTTTTCGCATACGCTCTAAGCTCTCTCCTTGCTCTTTCTTTTTTTTTTCCCTTTTTTCCTTATATTAATGTCTGCCTAGAGGCCGCGCTTGGCGTCTGAGGAGGTGCCAGTCTTTCGGCTGCAAAGCCTCCAGCAAAAGCAAGGGCTCGGAAATACCGCAGAACTGCTGTTCAAACCGGGCGGCCGTTGCCTGTCGGTGGCTTGCAGAACGACATTGTGGTCTGGCAACTCTGAAATTGTGGCAGCCCTGTCTTAATCGCCAAGTTCCCTGACAGAGGAACCGATTTGAACGTCCCGCTCACGGTTTCGCTGCCTGTCACCGCCATGGCCACCTGTCAAGGTAATTTTGCCTTTCTGGTCGTCCGCTCGCCAAACTCAAAGCTTTGAGCGACACGAGTATGTGCGTAGACAGGTGTGTGCATTTTCTCGATTTAATGTATTTGTAAGCGGCAAGATGCGCTCTTACAAAAGCTCGACGGATGGAAATGTTGCGCATCAGGCGATGCGCCATCTTTTCCCGCCGCATCATAGCAACTGCACAAGTATTATGGCTAAATCTGGTCATGTTGCTTCATTCTTCGATTCAGACATGCACAGCCTATAATATGCTCACTGAATGCTGCTATGGCGAGAGGAGAGGAAAGCTCATCCGGCGACCAGAGGTGTCAGTCACAGCCTGGCACAAGCTGGCTCCTCCGCGCCACTTGGCTGCTGTCTCAAACACAGTGTAGAGGTTTAGAGGTAACGCCTGATTCTTGGGAATAATGCATGACCCAGGTCTAGTCATTGAAGCCAAATTGTCCGTAGATCTGCCATAGTTGCCTATTGGCGACTCGTGGGCTTGTCGCCCGCGCAGTTCTCGCGGCATCCTGGCGCGGTCAGAGCAGTCGAATAGCCTCGTGGCAATTGACGATTGGGAGACAGTGCAGAGGCCGGAATTGAAAACTTGCCAAGATCTGCCCAAGCCTCCATTTAGGTCTATTCTGACAAGCTACTCCAGCCTGCAGAGAAATCGGGCTCCAGATGACGTATGGACATGGCCAATCTAGTTTCGTGCCGTATCCTGGAATGGCATCGTATTTGATTCTTGGCTTCATCGTATTTCTCCCCATCAAGAATATTCCCCTTTTTTCGCGTATACTCCCCCATGGTCTATTTTTATAGCACTCTCCAGCTTATGTTTCCGGGATATTTTCAAATCGGGCGACGCCTCCCGTCAGCCAACCACTCGGCGGCTAGCCAGAAACTCTATCGATGCCGATCTTCACCACCACCACCACCACCACAACTCCACATCAAAGGGAATGTGGTGAAAGAATTTACGAGGGGACAAATCTGCTTCAAGTCGGCGCATTTGCTTCTTCTATTTGCTGCGTCAAAACAACTATTGTTACTCGTTGGTTGGTTTCAAATGTATCGGCATCATGTTGGGTTCCGCGCAACACAACAGCTGTCATGTCTTGTGCAACACCCTCATTTGGCTCAGAACTGGTCTTTGCAGCTCATCTACAAGCCATGAAAGCAACTTTGACTCATTCTTTTGACACTATTTTTGCTGCACCACTCATCTCGTAAACGGAACTCAGATTTCACAACGTCGTCGAATCCCGATCCCGTAAATCCACGGTTTAGACTTTGCCATCGTCGTCGTAGTGGCGGTTACAGGGTCGTCACATCGGCCCAACTCTGTTACCCTCACCTGTCTTGGGTAAAATTGCAACGTAAACAGGAGGAAGAGGAAACAAGCTTTTCTGTTAGCTCATTTCTCATCCAGATCATCGGTCTAGCAGCGGTCCGCGCTGAAGCATGTTGTATTATTATTCCTTTTGTAGTCATACATTGTTCATTATAGCGTGAGTTTTTGGTACAGATTTCGGGGGACAACGCCAAAGACCCAGAGTTCACATCCCACCAGCTTCCATCACGTGGAAATACTGGCTGTTTCGGATGGGTAAGCAGAGATTTTACAGTTTGCACCGGCTGGTGCTGGGGTTGTGGTGTTTTAGCCAGTCATCCAAGAGGTTGCTTGTCTGGCACCAAACGTCGTCGCCATGCGCAGACCGGCTGCACCCATGGGAAAGTAGCTGACGAGGTACCAAGCAAGGGCGGCAATCTGGACGAGGGCGGAAAACAACGTGAGAAGCGTGCTTTGTAGCTGCAACGGTTAGCATGGCGCATGTACATGATATGGGTCATGTGCTCACTTTAATGGCAAAGACCAACGTCATTATGATGGACCCAAAGTAGGCCGCCGTAAAGGGCAGTCTAGGCGTCGACAAGAGATGATAGACATAGTTCATGGGGCCCATAACGGCCGCAAAGGATGCCAAGAACAAGAAGGATCCCACAGTCCATCTGTATAGGTTAGCATGCAAGATACGGTCAAGCTTTGACACGAGTACATGGTGAGTAGACGGGAAACAGGATAAGAGAGACATGACGTGCATGGCCCACGCGCACAGCCGATGAGCTGCCAGAGAGTGCGCCAAGGACGGCCGGCTGTCCGCGAGACAGGCCGGTAGAGAAGGCGAGTGGTCGAGACAGAGTAGCTTCTTAGATGGGGAAGGTTGCAGGCATCGGGCTAGGCATGGGAAATGGGCAAGAGAAGTGCCGAAGTGCAAGAGGAACTTACAAGAGGACAAACTTGCGCGGGCGAGTGGCGACGATGGGGAAAAGCGTGAAGCAGATGACGAAGCATGCTAGGGCTGCAAGGTTACAAGCAGCAAAGACCAAGAGTCTATCCCAGCGACTGACTATAACGCAACGAGTTAGCCACGGCAAGCCACGAGGCGTCGCATCTGCATCACATGCAGAAATCGCGGGAGGTGGAGGGGGCGCAGGCAGACCACAGGGAGGAAGCTGCGGTTCCGCCTGCAAGGGCATGGGTGGGTGGCGGATGCACAGGTACCGGGCAATCTGGAGCCATGACGGGAGCAGACTTACGGACAAACCAACCCTCTTCTTCCTCACGACGACTTGGGGCAGGCAAAGGCGCACCTGGCGACGCTTCGTGTGTGGGCAGCTGCAGGTATCCGCGATCTTGAAAAGGGTTCAAATTCTGGATACTAGAGAGAAACCCCGAGTCTCTCGAGGTATTGACGGGCTCTTCGGTGGCGCGCGACCAGCCCAGCGAGTTTATCGAGTCTCGGAACGATGAGGAAGCCATGGTAGCGGTCAAGGTGGGCACTGGTTGAGGGTAGGGGCGGTACGGCTGTTGGCGAGCGATCGACGTAACCGGTGACTTGCTCTGCAACAATGGCCGAGCACTTTTAGATTCTGTCGCAAAGGATAGAGTCGAACAAGGCCGAGCGAGGGACGAGATGGGGGGCTCGTCGAGTTGTGGGGGGTGCGTGTGTCGAGACTAATTATCTTGTTTGGTCAGTCAAGGGGGCGAGGCAGTTATAGTCGCAAAGAACCGGATGTGGCTAGGGGGGGAAGAGTTGATGGGGAAAAGGTGGCAGGCATTGCGTCGCTGGCCGCGCAAGAAGGCGAGAGGCATAGGCAGCAAAGAACGGCGCAGCATGGCATCGCGGGCGCGACCGCGCGTACGACAGCCAGCCGTGGGAGCACATGCGATTCGAGGAGGCCAAGCAGCGATGAGCGACGCACGACGGGAGCGGTGGAGCAGTGTCTGGGCAGGCGGGAGGAAAGGCCCGGCAGGTAGTGGAGCAAGGGTGTAAGGAATGATGGAAGATGGCAAGCCGAGCGTGGGAATGGGGACGACGGACGTACAGGCTCGTCGCAGAAAGCAAAGTCGATATGGTTGAAGAGATACGAAGTCGAAGAGCTGGTGGTGTGCAAGAGACCAGTAGGCAGTGGAGAGGAGGTGGCACATGATTGGCAGATGCGGGTCGGATGCTACGGTAGAGGCTCTGGTGCGGGTGGTTTGGAGGGAGGACGCGCCCGCTAGAGACCGCTAAAGACCGCTAGGCAAGGGTGCTGGTAGGCAGCTGCAGGCGCTTCCCACCTAGAGAGGCCGGAGAAACACTGCAAGTCACACTGCTAGGCCGCTTCACATGCATGCCGTGTGGCCGGGGAGAAGGCAGGCAGGTATTCCTGTTTCTAATATGGAGTCCGTCTAGGATGAGTATTTGATATCATGACCATGCGCCGAAATAGTGGACGGTGGCAGTGGTGGCAGTGGTGGCGGTGGTGCAAGTAAGTGGCGATGCTAACTCCAAGTGTGGCTAGTGACCGGTACGGCACGGTACGTATCACCACCACCACGAGCGGCAGCCCGCCAACTAGACAGACCGCAAGACCGATGGACAAGACAAGGATCAAGAATAATGCATGCATGTGCTCCGTATTGCCAGTAGTCAACTCGCAAGAAGAGTACATGGGCTGACGGATGCCCTACTGCGGCCGCTTGTCTACATACATACCAGTAGCTGCCTCTTGACGGATTGCACAATGGCCACAAACCGTGTAGTGCGATTCGCCCATGCAAGATTGTGGAATGCCGGTTTTGGCTCTGGTCCATGCAGGCGGTGGGAACGGGTTGCGAAGCCATGGATCGACGGGCGATGGGTTGTGTTACGAGGAAGGCTATCCTGATAAGCCATCTGGGGTGCATACAGACAGGCTCGCCTAGAGCAGCACACGCTTGGCAGGTTACGATGCTGCAGTAAAGTCAAACTCCATGGGAGCTGCGAGGCCTCCTCCGGCAACTTTGCCTCGTTACTTTCTCTCGGTATCGCACTCCATCTCTCCCTCTTCCTCTTCTTTCTGTCTTGCCCAAAGTTACTTCAGTAAGTCTCCTCCAAAAGCCCCGTCTCTCGAAAGTACGATTCACCCTGGTGCCTTACATGACCGCGTGGTCCCCGATGGGGGAGTCGGCAACGACGTGCCCACAACCCATGACCGCCTCAGTCCCGCCGATGTCATGATGCATGGCGACGGCGATGGAAAAGCGCAAAGTCGAGCACAAAGATGGCCTTGGTGTCTTAGAGTCGAGTCACGTTCGGCCGAGCTGCCCACCATCTCAGACACTGATTGGTGTGGGCACTTGGTGGAGGGCGGCCACCACGCTGCGACGCCAGAGCAAGTCAGGAGACGCGCCCGGGCAGCATGGCTAAGTGCTTCTATTTACAATGCCTTTGCCATGGTCGCCGGACGGGCAAGTCGCAGCGGCCGCGAAACGGCGGACCATGCAGCCATGGCATTGTATTTTTAGACGGTAGCCAAGGGTGGGCTTGGTAATGGTCATGATGTCGATGGCCCGCTGAAGAAATTGAAGAGTATAAAGAGCAATGCCCCGATTTGATTCGCGCGCAAAGTTGAACATGGTTTTTGCCTCTATCAATCACTAATCTGACTTTTTGTTTCCTGATCAACGGCTCAAGTCACGACCTGGTTGCGCAAACCTAGTCTAGTCTTGTCTCTACTCACAATCAACTTACACCTACACACTGTGTACACTCACCTGTACTCACCGACGCGCAAACGGCAAAGTCAAAAGAACCCGACCGAGAGAGAAACAAACGGGTTGTTCAGCTTCCGCTCAGCTCTCCTTGTTCGCTAGTCGCATCGCGCGGCCGCCACCGGCATCCCAGCCCCATAACTACACCAAGGACTCGAGGATACGTGACACACGGTACGGCTAGCATATCTCGCTCCCCAGCATACCCGTCCGTCCCCCTGCAAGGCCCGTTGTAGCGGCAGATGGTTCCCGCCTGTGTTTTGCATCGAACGGCTGGAGCTTGGACTAGGGGTCTGCATTACATGAGCGAATCCGGGCTAATCCGTCTCTTTGTCTAGCTGCAGCAAACGAAACGCCAACGTCGCATCGCGAGCCCCCCCCCCTCGGCCGAACTATTACCTTTTACATTATTATTATTTATTTCCATGTCGCAAATAGCGCAAGCGAGGCAACAATATCAGCGTTATTGCAAGTACAGATAAGAGCAATCTGCCATTTTGCATTTGCGCCGCCAACATTTTGGTAAGCACTCCGACAGACAAAGCCAACGCCAAGGTGCAGCGCACCGTGCTCTCCGGCTTCCCCACTCAGGCTGCGCCACAGGCAGCGCCTTGAACGCCCACTGGCCAAGCGGTCTGAACTTTGGTCTACAGGGACTTGCCGTGACTTGCAGCGACTCGCAGGGCTCAGATATAGTGGTTGCAGCACTGACTGACTTGAATCTGGATAGCGTCGCTACCGACCAGACCACTTGAACCGGCCACTCAAAGGCTGCAACCCCGCCACCACCACCACCTCACAGTGGCCACCACCACCGAGACACACGCTACCGCCCGCTGCTACCGTCAGCCACAGCACCATCTGCTAGCGTCCCACCCGCTACCACCGTGTTCAGCAGGCCTCTGCTTCGGCTTCTGCCTTTGCCTCTGACTGTTCAGGTCGCCACCTCCACAATTGCGTACTTTGGCTACTCGTACCAAGTACCCCTTGTGAATTACTCGACGCCGCCAGTACCGGTCGATTAATTCTAGTTTCAAGGTTTGTTTTGTCTCGAGCCCGGTAGCTGCCTGCCCTTACTCACCCAGTTTCTATATTTACACCTCTTAGGCCGTCGTTACGATTCCTGATCGCGCAGGCCTGTTTCCGCTTCTGCAGACCCGGCTGTAAGTGTGCTCATATATCAAGCCTCGTCCTCCTCCCGCTGCATGTTGCATGTCACATCTCTCGACTCCCGCCGCATCCGCTCCCGGGAAGAGATACCTGTCTTCATCCACACTGGCTGGTGTCCTTGTAACCTTGGTCTCTGCTAATCATCCCCAGCCTATAACACATATTCCCCGCGTCCGGACAGACGGCAATCCTCCGTCAGCAAGCACCTGTTTTACCTCGTCATTCTGCCAGCTGCCAGCTGCCAACTGCCAACTGTCAACTGCCAACCGCAAACACAGCCAGCGCTTCGTAAGTACAAAGTCCGCTCTCGCCGCCTTTGCATTTCTTTCCTGCATCCTTTCCTCGTCTTCCATCGCCTCTCTATTCACCGCACCATCAAGCTTGGCTACTCCCTTGTCGTGCATCCACATCGCAGCCGGCCTTTGCCTTCTGTTAACCCAACCTTTTACAACAAACTGTCTGGGCTATATTTCCTTTTCCCTTTTTATGGGGCTCCTCGCCCGCAGTGCTGCCGATCCCTTCAACTCGCTCTCACGGCGGTGCGCCTCACTGCACACTGCTGCTCTTTTCCCCTCAATCCGCCTGGCTGACCAGATTCCTCTTAGCGCCCAACAGGCTTGCCCATCCAAGACGCTCCTAGTCGCAACTTGCCGTCACCGCCTGCACTCATCTGAGTCGGTAGGCAAAAAAGACCCTTGGCGCGCCCGTCAAACTCGCCGCACCGCAACTGGCTCCGCCCTACCTACCGCTCTCCCTCTGTCAGAAAAGCACGGCCGCGCAGCCCCTCGCACCAATTCCCAACAACCATTTCTGACGTCGCACCTCTTTGCCTTCCCGCATATACATCCCGCGCAACCTGACAAGTCACAAAATCGTCTTCCTCTGGCGACGCATGGCCTTGCGATAACTCTACTACTCCTGCTGCTCGCATATCTGCCACTCGTACTGGAGGTGAGTCGCCCACGCTCCCGCACTGCCACACCCTCCGAGACTCGCTCTCGCTTCGCCCACATCACGTCAGACAAACTTGACCCTTCCTCTTGTTATACAGCACCACACTCTGTCGGCCTCTCTCTCTCTCGCATCCCAACTGACAACTTGCATCAGCGCGTTGCTCGACACTCGATTTAACCCTATTCCGATCCCCGCGTGCGGCGCTTGCTGCGCACCAACTCTACTCTATCACTTCGCCCTTTGGGCATCCACATATCTTTCAAACTTGTCGAATCCGACCACGCCGACCGACTTACTATGGCTCAGCACGGTTTCGCCCAGTTTGGCTCTGCCAACGGTGGCAACATCGATCCTAATGATCTCGGCCTTTCTTCCCCCTACTCCAACGCCAACAACTTCAACACCAACTCCAACCAGCCTAATGGGTTTTCAAGCGGCTCCGCCGTGTTTGGTGATGACGAACTGCTCGATGGCCTCGCCAGCCCTGGCGACAACCAGCACCTGAACCAGGACTTTAGCAACATGAATATGGGCTATTCCCAGTCAAACTTTACCCACCGTGGCTCCCTCCAGATTGACCCTGCCAACGGCTACTCCAGCACCCCAGACGGTGACCCTATCCAGAGCCCGTTCAGCCACGGGTTTGGCAATGCACAGTTCCGCCAGATGGGCACCTCGTTGCACTCCCCCTTGTCTTACAACGGGTCTCCTCTCGCTGCCGGCGATATGGCTTCCGCCAGAGCCAGAATGTCCCAGGAGATGCAAAGGAAGGCGTCCAACAATAGGACTCCCATGACACCCAAGACCAACAGCATTCACGGAATCCCCATCGGCTCCCATGAGTCTCCCTCATTTGGCCCTCAGTCCATGCAGAACTCTGGAAGCCATGAAAAATCCCCTGGTCACTGGCTGAATACTCCCAGTGGCAGCATCCCAGCCTCGTACAACTCGGGCTTCTCCTCGCCCATGCAGCAAGGTATGGTGCCCATCAATGAGGTCATGATGAAGGGCGGCACGTCCATGCCCGCCAAGCTCAGTGGTCCTCCCGGGGGTGCCGTATCTTCTCAGGAGATGAAACGCAAGCGCCGCCGCGAGTCGCACAACCTTGTTGAGCGTCGCCGCCGCGACAACATCAATGAGAGAATCCAAGATCTCAGTCGTCTTGTTCCCTCGCACCGTCTCGAAGACGAAAAGATTCGCAAGCTTATTCAGAATGGAACCCCGCTCTCCCCTACTCTGACGGGCATCTCCAGCCCTTCCCAGGCCACCTCTGGTCTCGCTGGACCTGGAGCCAGAAGGGCCACGGGCGGTGCCGCTGGCAACATCACCACCGGACTCCCAATCGAGGACAAGGACAAGGGCCCAAACAAAGGAGACATCCTCAATGGTGCCGTCAGCTGGACCCGCGACCTGATGTGGATGCTACACCTCAAGCTTCAACAGCACGAGGAGCTTATGAACACCATTACCGAGCTTGGCGGCCAGTTCCCCTATGAACTGACTGACGACGAGAGACGCATGCAGACTGAGCTCATGGAGGCCCTGACCCGCACCGAGAATGGCCACATGACGTACTCCCGCACCTCTGGCTCTGGTCTTCGCGTGCCCGACCACACTGACTACCGCGGCGAGCCTCTCAACGGTGCCGGTCCCAACCTTGATACCATTGGCATTACCCCCGATGCCTCTGGCGCTTTGGGTGGCGACATGGGTGATGCGGGGCAGTTCTGGCACGAAGACCATGATGATGGTAGCGGCAACGTGCCGCTCAACTTCAAGCACGAAGATGAGTACGACATGGACCTGAATTAAGCCACCACACCCTGTCCGGTCGTTTATGAATAACGTCTGTGCATCGGTCGCCTGCTTGAACAGCATGCAGCCTTATTTTTTCTAGCCATATCCTCAAAGCATGGTATTCTGGCGTCATTTGGTGTTTTTGTCCTTTGCTCATTTCTTCTGCCGCCGTGCACCGAGATACCGCCCACGTCTTCCGTCACACCCAGCGATTCGGAATATCATTATGAAGTGATGTGGCGATGTGGAGCTGGCTTTACTATTGCCGTTGCTTCTATGACCTTCGGACGGCAACACTTGACCTGCACGTTATACAACGGGCGCAGCGAGTCCCTTTTGCTTTTGGCCTTTTGGTGTTTTCTTTTTCCTCTTTCTCGAAGATTATGCTTCCCTTTCCTCTTCTCAGTCAAGGGTGCTGCGCCTCTTGTCTATTGCCAGTTTTCCTCATTTATTTCATTTTATTCCCGCGCGTCATAAACTATTGTTTTTTTAGTCTGCTTTATACATGTGGCGTGTACTTGTTTTCTACACATGTTAGAGTGTTTCATGGTGGATATTTTGTTACTTGTGTTGTTTGTCGTTTTAATCTGTTATACTTGTCGATGGCTTTGATACACTTTGTGAGGGACCTTTGCTCCCCTGTTTTTTCTCCAGATACCACAGACTATTCTCTTTTTTTCTTATGCTTTAGCTTTTGTCTTTTTGTCCTTCTCCCCTCTCTTTGCAAGTTATCTAGTTTGGGAAATCAAACCTTTTGCTTGACTGCCGATGCTACACTGTGATGACTTAGTAACGCAGACCTTTTTCCCAACACACTATACCATGCTCTGACATGTCACAACCTCATCGCGTATATTTATCTTGGTGACTCAAATTATATTTCATTAAACGCAAGGGCATATTTGCTGTGTGGCCGCATGCTTCAGGATTAGGGGACAGGTCGCGTCAACCACGTCATGTACAATGTCATCTCCGTTTCCGTCATCCCATCTTTTTTTCAGGCTACCAATGCCTCGTGCAGATCAAGTACTCACTCATGGCAGTGAGGAGCATCCAAGCTTCCTTACGCTTCATCTCCTCCTGCAGAGCGACCCTCTCCAGCGCGCAGTGGCCGTCAAAGTACCGGCACATGCTGGCCCAGGCCTGCCTCACGCGGTCGTCGCGCAGCCGCAGCGCAATCGCGGCCAGGTACCGCGACTCCTGCCCGGTCGTCTTCTTGGCGTCGAGGATGATGTGCGGCGCGATGCCCGCGAGGTGCGGGCTGCGGTTGGTGGACGGATGCGCCGTGGCCTCGGGGACGGCCTTGCGCGCGTGCGCGGCGGCCTTGTCGGCGGCCTCGCGGGACACGCGCTGCGCGATGCGCTCGAGGCGCGCGGCCTCGGCGGCGCGCTCCGTCGTGCTGGGAATGGGCACGGCGCCGCTCGCGGAGGGCAGCGAGGAGGAGCTGGCCGCGGTGGTGCCGTCGGAGGGTGCGGTGCTGGCTATGCTCGCCTGGCGGGCCTTGGACTCGGCAGCGTGTGCCAGGGAGGCGGAGAGGGCCGAGCTGGTGCTGGTCGGGGAGAGGACGGAGCCGATCTTGTCCTCGTCGTCGACGTCGTCTTCGTCCTCGTCGTCGGGGATGCGGGGGAGCTCGTTGTGCGGACGAGCAACAGCGGCGGCGGAGGCGGCGGCGGCACTGCTCGTCATGGGCGAGACGGAAGATTCGGCACCGGCCGAGTGCGGCGACGTGGACGGCGTCGGGCCCTCGAGCTCCTCGGCTTCCATCTCGTAGTCGACCTGGTAGATAATCTCCGGCCAGACGACGACGTACGCAAAGGTGCACAGCTGCGTGACCCAGCCGCCGCGCATCAGCCACGCCAGCATGCGCAGGTACAGCGGGCGGTGGACCTTGCTCGGGCAAAACGTCTTGTACGGCCGCGGGCACACGGACATGTCGGAGAGGAAGTTGGGGAGGGGCGGCGCGAGCGGGAATGCATTCTGCCACTCGGCCGACGCCTCGGGCAGCCGCGCCAGGTCGCAGTTTGGCGAGACAATGTATGTGTCGCGCGCGTGCAGCGGTGGAATGGCAATGGCGCGCCGCCAGAATATAAAGTGCTGCGCAAACTTGCGGACTTGCGAAAGACTCAGGATGTTGCTCTGGCCGACTTGGTAGAAGCTAGTCTGAGTGTCAGCGTTTGGGCTCTCTCGTGTACCGGGTTTCGGAGCTCACCTCATTGTCGGCTTGGAGAGGCGCACAAACTCCACCATGGGCAGCGCGCTTGGGTCGCCATCGGCCTGCAGCTGCAGCTCGGTGACAATCTTCTTCTCATCCTCCATGAGTAGCAGGCCAAAGTTACGATCGAGAAAGCCCGGCTCCTCGAGGGCATCCTGCGTGAGGAAGGCGTTGGCAGTCGTGAGCCACAGACCCCGCGCGCGCATGGCCTCGTCCGGCGGTAGGTCAGCGATGTAGAACGGTGCGGGTATCTGTACCGACGGGCTCAGCACCCCGGCGGCGGTGTCGAGGTGTAGCGTGGCGATGCGGTTTTGCGAAATGGCATCGTAGATGTCTTGGACAGAGGCGGCGAGGGAGGACTGCTCTCGGAGCTCTTTCCAGAGATCGCTCATCCGTTTTTCTGAACCATTGTTAGATGTTCCCTATGAATGAGCAAAGATAGCGACCTACTGTCTTCGCGCGCGCGGTCCTTGGTGGCCAGAATCTTCTTAGATTCTTTCCACACAAAGTCACTATGCTGCTGGCTGTATTTAAAGGCTTTGTTCACCTTTTTGGCTATATTCGAGTAGAGGGCATCGACCAGCTCTCTCGTTTGGTCCTTTTTGGGTCGTAGTATAAAGACCAGGTTGAACATGGTCATGGAACTCCTCTTCTCATCGTCTTCGTCCTTTTTGTCCTTGTCCTTGTCCTTGTCCTTGTCCTTTTCCTTGTCATTATCCTTGTCTTTGTCCTTTTCCGTCAGACCATCCGAGTCGGTTGGCGCAGACGCCGCCGAAATAGCAATTGACGGCGCTCGCGAAGTTGCCGGGGCGTCGTCGTCCATGGCGGAGAATGCGCGGCCGGCTTTGCTCTTCTTGGCTTTTTTCCATTTGCCGCTTTCGGGGACATGGATGGGGTAGGAGACGCAGAGGAGCGGATCGAGCGAGAGCTGGAAGAGCTTCTTGTGGTAAGGCCGCGCAGGGGTCAAGATACCAGCAAGATCGCGCGTGGGAAACCCGGCGACGCTTTCCCACGGGACGGTCTGCGTGCCGGACTCGGACATTGTGTGCTCGTCGTGGTTGTGTCTGCGGGCGTGGCTGTGCTTGCTGTTGGAGGGAGAGCGGTCCTCAGCGTCGCGAAACAGCGGCCGCGACAGCTTCTCGAGAAGCATGTCCTCGGAGTCGGCGGCATCGCCGGGGTGGTCGGCGTCGCCGCCAACGGGAAGGACGGCAGCCGGGTAATGGAAGACAAAGGTTGGGCCGTCGCGCGACCGGTTGATGACGAGGGCGACGGCGATGAGGTTGTCGGGATTGACAAATGACATGGCGTTTACATTGCGCAGATGGATGTATGAGTTTCTTTGACGCGCTTTGGCGAGACTGGGCTACGTCTGCGCGGCGAGACAGAGCATCGCGGTGGTGGTTACTCTGGCGAGGTTGGAGAAGCTAAGTAGTTTGGTGGAGATGCCGGATCTGATGTCGGGGTACCCATGCGGGGCAACAGTGTAGCCAAAGCTGATGAACATACGTCCTTTTTTGGACCATGGAGTGGAAATGTAATGAATCACTGGACTGGGGTTTCCACGTCACTGTTGAGTCCCTGACTTTCCTTGGCGTAGCTGAGGTTGGTGGTTCTAAAAACGCCTGCCTGCTTCAAGCTCGTCCCTTTGTGCGAACCTAGGCATACGTGACATCGGCGTCTCCATCCTCTAGCACGAAGGCTGCTCCTCTACATTGTGAGATGCAACATTCTTGTATTGTCTTGGCAGATTTTCACTCAGATCTAAGGCTCTGTTTCCTTGAAATCAGGATATCAAGGCTGCGCGACGACGTCTTTGACCGCTGCACTAGCTATAGGGTAGGTAGCTGCTCTGGAGCGGGCGAGCGAGGGTCGATTGACCTGGATGGGAAGATTCGGTTGTACTCGGCGGTGTCAATAAATTGGAGAAAAGGGTGCCGCCTGCTGATCTGCGACATTGTCGTCTTTTATTTCTTAACGGATAGCGAAGTTGGTTCCCATATTGCGCCTCAATACAATCAATAATGCTCGCCTGTGATTTTGCTCACAACGCAAGGACTCTAGACCGGAAGAGGCAACCTATCAGACTTGAGTACGTATCTCGCAAAGGCTGAATGTCGGGTGTGACAAGATCAAGTGACAGACGAGCCGTATGGTGCCGTCGCGGCGCAGTGACGACGTGGCGGCGATGCGCAAGCGACCCCTCAGCGCCGGCACAGGCTGCAGGCAAAGGCGGGACGGTGGCTAGCGGGACACAGAATAGGTACAGGGTCGAATGGTGCAGGCGGGGGCTGTGGGCAATCAAGCAATGTACTGGTAGTGGCGGGCACTTGTATCAGTGACGCAGCCGGTTCTGGGTACCTCGAGATTGGCTGTCTGATAACGAAGTACAGGTACCGGCTGGCGGAGGCTACCAGTCGCACTGGCCCAGGCACATGCCCTTGTCAGCCACAGGGTCTGAGGCTCAAGGCCGTAAGTTAACTGTTGACCAGCCTACAGCCAGGAACCGATTACAGCAATTTGATCGAGGTGTCTGGCGATGTTGGAGCCTTTCCGTTATGACGCCGCTGTGCGAGGTCGCCATTCCCTTGGAAACGATGACCAAATGACACAAATCGGACTGGCAGAGAGATGAAAAAAAAAAGGTGCACCAACACCATTTTAGTCAGAGAAAAACAATGATAATAAAAATTCGCTAGTTAGATTCATTCCTCATCGCGTGCCCTGCTCAGGGGTCCATTTCTAAATTACCTGCTCAACAAAATCGATATCCTCGGTACCCCAGCGAGTACAAGCGACCGATAGCGTGCGCTTGTACCTTGTACATGCTCACGCTCCCCTCGCCGGCCCCAGCCAACGCCGCCGCGTCGCCTTGTGCAAAAAGTCTCCAAACCACCATTCCAAACATGATAAACTACTAGCTGCACCAAAAGCCACACGCACCAGCACATTATTAGCTCGCATCGACTTGCCTTGCTTTTCGACAAACTAACACCTAGCGCAAGTGTCCGACCGCTTTTTTCCTGCTAGCCACTGACCCCCTGCAACGGCTTTCACATGGTCCCTGGCCGCCTCATCACTGGCTGCCCTCCCCGCCCTCGACAACTTGGCCAAACTACAAACAGCAAAAGGTCTCGTGCTTTCTGCCAGCTACATCTGTCCTAACAATCTGTGAGATTCGCATCGCCCAACCCCATGACGCCGTGATTTACCTCTGGACTGACAATTATCTATCCCAGTCTCCGCCACAGGACCTTCTGCCACGTCTAGCCACCAATCTTTGCCTCCTTTGCCACCCTTTGGTCTCGAATTTTCGCTTCTCGCTGCCGCCTCTCCTGAATTACCTCGGCCTCTTCTGTCACCCATAGACCTGAACAAGCCATGGCTCCCGCCGCTGTTAGCCTTGGTCCCGGCCATGTGCGCTTCATTCCATTCACCTACGACCCCGCCGACTCCCAGGCGTCCGCCCTTAAGCTCATTTACACCATTGCGCCGCAATGGGCCAACGATGACACTGTCGAGTTTGTCCGCTTCACCGACGGCATCACAAACACTCTGCTCAAGGCCGTCAACCGTCGCCCTGGCCTGTCCAAGGCTGACATTGACCGCGAGGCCATTCTTCTCCGCGCATATGGCAACGGTACCGACATTCTCATTGACCGCGAGCGAGAAGCCGCCAACCACGAGCTGCTCATGAAGCACAACCTCGCTCCAACTCTTCTCGCACGCTTCGCCAACGGCATGCTATACCGCTTCATTCCCGGCGGCGTCGCCCAGCCCAAAGATCTGCCCGATCCCGTCCTCAGCAAAGCCATTGCCCGTCGGCTGGCACAATGGCACGCCACAGTCCCTTGTCTGCCCGACACGAGAAACTCCACGACCAGCATTGATTTGACCGCCAGCAGTAGCAAAGCCAAGATCGCCAACGCTGCCCCCGGAAAGCCCGTTCCCAACCTTTGGTCCACCATCCAGAAATGGATACTTGCACTACCGGCCGGCACCGAGGCCGAGCGTGAACGCCAAAACACGCTGCAGACAGAGATGGAACTTCTCGTCAAGCAGCTCAGCCAACGTCCAGGATTTGGACAAAACGGCGTGAGTACTATCATTGTCACTACTGCGACGCGGCGACTTACCTTTAAATAGCTTGTCTTTGCGCACTGCGATCTGCTGAGCGCCAATGTCATTATGCACAACGACGACGACAAGCCCTTGTCCGTCAGCTTCATCGACTACGAGTACGGCACGCCCTCGCCCGCCGCCTTTGATATTGCCAACCACTTCGCTGAATGGGCCGGCTACGACTGCGACTACGCCGACATTCCTAAACGCAGCCAGCGCCTAGCCTTTGTGCGCGAATACATTGAGACCTATGCACAGCTCTCGGGCGAGGACCTCGACATTGATCGGGAGACGAATAAGATGATGCAGGATGTAGACGACTTTCGCGGTGTACCCGGCTTCTACTGGGGTATCTGGTCCTCGATTCAGGCCACAATCTCCAAGATCGAGTTTGACTATGCCTCATACGCAGAGCTACGCCTAGGTGAATACTGGGCTTGCAAAGCAGAGCTAGACGGCACTCGCGCAGCCTCGGGCAAGGAGATACCCCTGCGCGAGGTGACGTGGGCAAGCGAGTAAATGGCAGAGGCACTCATTGCATATTCGACAACGACAGGCGCGCACTGTCCAACCTCCTTCAGTGGGGTTGCTCATATCATCGTATGCTTTTGGCGGCTGCACCCCGTCAGCTACGCCAGATTTGGTCATCGTTCGCTCTTGACCAACCGTACTTTCCTTCGTGATCATCTCGGCGGCCTCTTTTTTTTTCCTGCGTGCTTGCATGGCCGATGTGTAGCGCTTGATCCATCCGCGTTGTTGCTCTCGTCGAGCGGGTTTTTGATATTTACATTTCTTTTGAATCCTCATACAAGGAGCAATGGCGTACATAGACATTAATAGGGAGGCGGCTTATTCTGAACGGACAAAGATGGGATCAATGGAGCGAGAGGGGATTACTCATTCAACATGGCAAGGCCACAGTATTCGTTTCATCAGTGGGTGGTGGTGATACACGTGCGCAATTCCACATTGACGGTTCTTCTATTAAATACGACCCTATAAAGATTATTTCATTTGAACGTGCAACATTAGGGACCTGCCTGGGCGCCGACCAAGCCGTGTAAAGTGTACGGCGCAGTCTACCACGTAAACCACAGGTTGTTCTCAGTTGCTCGGGGCCGTGTGTTGACCCTCCAAATCCTTAACAGAGGAATTTTGTACGTCCGTTAACTGATGGCCCGGGGCAAACAGCTTATAAAGCAGTGCAAGACGGATAAGAACTGATACATGCGTGAAATTCGCAGCGGTTGTAGCAGATGAGCGGTGATGCTGGCAAGAGAACACATGGTGTTGGGGAGGCATGAGGCAGCAGACTGATGGGCCTCTCACTGCTAGAGGTATCCTGTACATCAACTCATAAAGTTGTACAGGAGCGAGTTAATAAATGATTTTAGGCATCGACCACTAGCCGCCATGTCTCGAAAATATCGCTTCATCATTCATAGCGATCTCTGCGCCCACGTGTGCAACCGGAATAATGGCGACCCAAGTGCTGTTGCCCATCGGAGGCGCTCGAAGATTTCCTCGTCGCTTGCAGACCTTGCGTCGGAATGGCTGAGAAAGAGGACAGCCAGTTGTAAGGCTGACTTTTGTCCCTGCAACGACACTGAGATTGTGAGGCCCGTCTCCCGTGACCTGCACAAGACCGGAATGATCCTGCGTCCATTGACTACCCAGCACAAGGTCCAAAGACTCCTACAGTCTTGTACAGCTGCTCCATACATACCTCTTGAGCCTCATTCAAAACTAAAGCTTCGGTTGCCACCAGTCCTGACCCGCCGAGCACTCGATCAGAAGGTTTGCCATGATGACTGCTTTGAGTCTCGATGCCACATCAGGGCGGCGAGCAAACGGGTCACTGCCACCTTTTTCCCGCGGCTGGTTCGGCTCTGATAAAAGGCAGCCTGTGATGACACTAACATGCTGAGGAGTTTCGAGCTCATGTCCTAAAAGAAAACGAACGTCACGATCTGTCATGGAAGTTTGCTGACAATATATGCTGGGGAGGGCAAGGCTAGAATGCCAAACGACTCTGCTGCGGACTTTAGGTGCGCAGCGGATTTACAAGGTTTTCACAACTGAGCAATCACAAACTTGAGGAAACATGCGTGTTCTCACTTGTATAATGGAACTGAACCCTCGATGCCTACCAAGAGAGTCGTACGAGGCGAGTCTGATGATCAGAGCCGTGACAGGACTCGATAACGTGACGCTTCCATTTCATCGCAAAGCACGCTCGACTGTCGAGAGTGTACACTCTGCAAAGTTCAGTGTCGGCCGCAACAGCTACACCGCTGTCCAGGCCAGCCAGAATCCTTTCTCACCAAGGATCCTGGAAAGAAAAGAACGTTTGCACTTTAGGGTCGTACCACAACACAGATCCTTCGCAACGATTTGAGAGTCCTGAAGCTTGAAAGAGAAAGGGCGGGAGAGGCTGCCTGCACCAAGATGAATCTTGAAGATGGGTACTCGCTGGGGTCGTTGCGAAAGACGTTGATGCTTTTCTCTGGTATATGACACCAAAAGCCATTGGCAGGCTGCGCCAGGAGATGGAATGTTTGGAGAGAAAGACTGCGGTGATCACTCACCATACGCGAGAGGGCCAAATCTAAACTGCGTCACCTCGGAACGGAAAAGCTACCTTGATGAAGCACAGGCTCGACTGGGTCAGACTGCTACGCACACCATAGCTCGCAGAATCTACCCTGTTATTGAGCCACAGGCCGAACAGCTCCTCGGGGCCGGCCATTGGGGACTCTGAAAGGCTGCTGGCGGAGCGAACCCTTGCAAGACGTCGTTCCAACATCATCTCCACGCTAAAACGAAGCATCATTTCTGGCTCTTCGGAAGCTTCTCATCCTGCAGTGGCGTTCATGGACGGCACGGAAACCTGCCACTGATGAGCCAGCTGCACGACTACAAACTGGGCGCGCCAGTTCAGGAATGTCCAGTTTGGTGGATTGACGCCGACACTCCAGTCCAGACGAAATGCGGTCACGTTTACTGGTTCAGCTGTTTCTCGGGAAACCTCTGCGGCAGCAACGGGGAGACGACGACTCTGCCATCGGTTTGCCACGGTGATCAAGGCAAGTGCAATGCCGTCGTGTGAGTTGATTGCTTTTTACTGGAGCATCTCTCCTCGGCCGTGCTCGAGCAAGGTATTTCGACGCATCTTGTTCGTTTCATGTCAATGGGGTGACTCAAGCGATGTACGCTGTTTGCTGCTCAACCCCAGACGGTTGCCGCTACATTTTACAGAGTCGCGCCCAAACGCAAGACAGGCGGAGCTGCTCCAACATTCTCCAGTCCAATATATGCCGCTTGCCATGAATCACATACCGGCATATCGCGTGCAGACTACCGCCGAGCTGATGTCGGGCTGTCGTGCGGCGCTCTTGGAGCTGAAGAAGACGGTGCGCATCAAGCATTGCTCAAAGTGTACGATTCGGATTTGAAAAGAATTGTCGGTCGCAATCACACAAAGTGCGCCGTCCCGCCAAACTCCTGTTTGCTGGGTGTCAAGGTGTGCATGATGACGTTTCCCCAGAGGCCCAGGCCGTCTACGCGCAAATGAGCAAGCTTCACGGAGTCCATGTCGGCATATCACGCTTTCTGATTACCTCGGAGACGGCGGACTTGTCTCACCATTCTAATCTCGACGCGAGACCCTACACGCTTCAAGTAGATGGCCGACTCGAAAGTGCATACTTTTGGTGTGAACTACGACCCCAGCGCCAAGAAACCAGTGGACAAAGATTTTGGGCGGGACATTCATTTCGGCGTCTGCGAAGCCGCTCTTCACCGGAGAGTTTAACCTACCGGTCGGTTCCCGAGCGAAAAAGGAAACTGGCCGAAGATTGCATCGAGTCTACTTTGCGTAGGGCTTTTTTTTTTGGAGGCGCTCCTTCGATGACCACCTTGTCTTTTTCTGCTCTCCGGCCGGCAAGGGCCTTGCACTACTGGGGCTAGCACTAGGCCCTGACCGAAAGAAACATTGTCGAGGTGCGCTATAAAAACGGCTCTCTTTGTCGATCTCGACGAGGTCAAGCACACCACCGCTGCAGGTGTGACTGCCCGCGCTGGTGGCTGTCTTCCCCCTCGTCTGCCGTTTTGGTGGCTTGAACCACGGACCGCAGTGATGTCAAGGTCAGGCAGGGCTAGCTAGTTACTGCTGTCCCCTTGCTGTGCAGCGACGAAAATAATGGCGTATCACTAGTGAGGATGGACTGAGATGTGGGGGAGGTGGATAGAATCCTTCCGCGCAGTTCAACAACGAGAGAGCGAGTTACGAGGAGAGGGGCTTCCTAACGCGGTAAGGCTCCTGGACTGGCAAATCACCAAGTGCCCAGCGTGAGATGATGGCTTCTTGGAGGGGCTTTTGTGGCTGGCATTCTAGAAGAGTCGTCCTAGGCTGGGCGCGGCATGTGTGATCTTGGACCATCTGGCTACATTAGCTTCGAGGCATTCTTGGTGTGTAATTGAGACAAAGTCCAGGGACCGACCCATGACCTGATTTCTGGCCAGGTTCGGTGGAAGAACAAAAACGAAATCTACCTGTCGCTTGTTCTACAAACAAGGCTCCGGCTCGTTTTAATGACAACCGTCGTGCTTCCGTAATCGCATCGGGTGCTTGTGTGTGCAGATGGTCGAGCCAGACTTGCATCTCCCCGGTCTCCCCCCGGTACGCCCCCCCGCACGAAAGTACGTTTTTGTCGAAAGTACGTACTGGTAGTGACAACCACCAACATCCTAGCAGAAGGAGAGAATACCGTGCCGATCGTCACAGGTTGCGGGCAACCAAGTGCGATGAAGCAGCACCCCTCCCGCCGGCTGGTGACCAGACGAATAGCAGCCAATTCATTAATCCCGCCTCCTGCTAGCCTGCTTTGCCTGCTGTACCCGTCCTCTGGCAGGGCATCAAAAAAACGTGGACTCATGGAGAGAGGGGGAGGAGCCGCAGGAGAGTCGTGATGGACCAAGCCTTGGCTGGATTAGGAAGGTCGGGGTTTTGCGAAAAGTGCGCCACTTCTTTTTTGGCCTTATCGCTTGGCTGGGCGTCTCTTTCCTCTCTAGTGCTTGGAATTTTGCGAGACAATGTCCATAGTCAACCTGTCATGAAGATGGTGCAGTACTGGTGCTCGGTGATTGATTGTGCCGGGGGGGCATGTGCCGGCAAGGGTACGTTTCCAGCGATGCAACTGTGAATGGTCGCGAGGAACATGTGATGCAATCAATGCTTGTGAAAGCCCCAAAAAAGGCCATCACGTACATAGCATAATGGCGACAAGGGGTGCAATGATGTCGGAGTACGGGACATACTTCAGGTTGATTGATTATCTTGCTCAGGTCGGCAAACGGCCAGGAGGTTAGCCGGTCGAGATGTGCATCTCGTACCCACTGCCATCAGGAAGCGGGGGTAGAGGACTAGTTACTTATTAGCTCTGCTGTACTTCGTAGTATCAGATTGCGCAAGAGGGCGCTTTTCCTTGATGATGACAAGACGGAAGGAAATAAATGAAGAAATAAATGAACAGGCCGTCGTCGACCAGTAGAATGGCGTCAATGTGGACTGTGGTGCAAAAGTATGATAGCCAAGGGCGTGTGCTCGTGTCGCGCAGTGAAACAATGCTCTGAGCCGATGTGTCTCTAAAAAAAAAGGAAAAGAACTGGGCTGCATTCGTAGAGGGAGCCCGGCAGTGAGACTCGGTGAGTTGGACAAGCACGAGAAGCTTTCGCCTCGTCGCGGTGGGAAGCTGATACAGTGTCTGGGGTGCAGTCGAGCACTGTAGCGCCACGAGTCTGCCATCACACGCCCC
>JAPFRW010000012.1:0-66751 GCA_030778065.1 Akanthomyces uredinophilus | reverse complement strand
GCGCCGCGCTGCGCACGCCGGCCGGCCGCGCGGCGTTTTGGCCCGCGTTCAACATTGTGCAGCTGCAGGCGCTCATTGCCAGCGCGCCGTGCCCGGCCGAGACGGACGCGTGGCTGGCCGCGTGCGAGGCGCACCTGCGCGACGACGACGACGGCGGCGGGGAGGAGCTGACGCTGCGCATCGCGCAGTACATTGCGCGCGTGTGCGACGTGCAGGCGCGCATCATGGCGCATCTCTGCGCGGCCGACTCTGGCGGCGCGTCGGACGGCGGCTACGCGTCGCTGCGGCAGGGTCTCGTCGACGCCGACGAGGCGTTTGACGTGTACCTGCGCACCCGCTCGCCGCTTCGGAACGGCGACGGCGGGGACATGGACGTGTACATGCGGAACCTGCACTGCGCGGCCGTCATCAAGAGCTACCACGCGATGCAGATGCTCTGCAACCTGCTCACGCACCACCGAGCGGCCGACGGCGGTGGCTGCGCCGTGCCGCTCGCGACGCTCTTTGCGCACCGCCGCCACGCGCTGCACCGCATCCACACGAGCGCGCAGGCCATTGTCGGCAGCCTGCCCGCGGCCATGGAGCCGCTGTCGCGGACGACGGTGCTCCGGCGCCCGCAGGTGCTCTTTGACGCCATGAAGCTCGTCTTCCCGCTCTTCCTCGTCGCGCGCGTCCCCGCGACGCGGCCGGAGCACAAGGCCGTGGCCGCGCGGGCGCTCACCTTTATCGGCAGGGAGGTGGGCATCCGGCAGGCGCTGGCGGGCGAGGGCGCGCCGCCTGCGACTCCTCCGCTGCCCGACGAGGCGCGGGCGCCGCTCGTCACGGACCTGCTGGTGGAGGAGCCGCCGTGGGTGCCTTGCGCACCGCCGCGGGACTTTACGGTGCTGGGCTTTTGAGGTTTTGCCTTGGTTTCAGATGAAGACGGGATGGGTTGCTGTGCTGGCTGCTGCGGGTTGGCTCTTCTTGGCCCTGCAACTCGCGCGTCTACGTTCAGGTTTTTGAAGACAGCCTGGGCGTCACTGGGGATCAAAAAGTTTACAATATACTTGTTGGCTTTTGGCCATGGCAATTGATGCCACTGTGACCTGTTTTGCTCGTTCCTCAAACTTTGTCCTTGCGAGTCGGCAAGACTGCATGTACATGACTTGAGGTCATTCTCGCGGAGATACGCTAAATCTGCAGCTCGCAAAGAACATGCTCTGATCTGCACAGAATGCAGATTACCGGACATGTTCAATTCGTTGATTTTCTTGCGAGTCAGTTCCGGGAAACAAAACATCTTGGCAGACGTAGGACCCTGAATTGCGCGTGTTCGGCCGAGTGGTCTCTTCCATTGCGCCACTGCGCACCACCATCCGTGACCCGCTCCGATTTGCAGCAAGTGAAAAAAAAAACATGGACAATTTTTGAACCATGCACATGTCGTAAGGCGACCAATTTTCCATGTCCACATTAAACACTGGGCTGGACCCTTTTTCCTCTCCTGGGGCTGCTGACAGGGCCCCGCGCTTGGCAGACGCCTTTTCCCTGATTTTCGAGTAGTGGCCAGTGGGGGTGGGAAAGGGAGAATGTCCTTCGTATTTCTGGCATCGGCCCTTTTTCTCATATTTTTTGTCTTTGTTCTGGCTATGCCAACAGACGGCCCCGTTTGCCAAACGTTCCTATTGGCGCTATTGTAAGATTCTTCCCATCTTGTCGCACGATGTTGCCACTTGGGCCTTTGCAACGTCGTTGGTTCCCGAGTTTGCTTCGCCCTCCGTTGCGAGTAACTTTTTACAAGTCTGGGATCCGCATTGGGTACACGCTCGGTCTTGCTGTGACGTCACAGCTCTGCTTCGGCAGTGACGAGCCCAGCAGATGAAGGCTGTTTGAAATATTTGCACATTGTCCGTGAAAGAATAAGATGCGCGCAGAGGGACTCCATCAATTGAAAGGACTGGTCTGTCTGAACGCAGAAGAAGCCGTCCAGATACAGCCCCGGCGGCGAGCCTGTAGAGTTTCGTGGTGGGCGCGGCTTGTTCCCGACGGGTCCTGTTGCTGTCGATCGTCCGCTACAGAGGGTGGCGTGCAGGCGATCATCGCACGGTAGCGGCAGAGAGTTGGTGCTCTATACCGAGTCGAAACCTTTGAACTTTGTTCTCTAATCAATGTCGGCTTTTGCTTATTCATGTCGATATGATCATGTTTCTGCTCAACTTGTTGGCTTCGTCGGGTGCGAATTGTCTGCTACGCTGATTCATTTTCGATTAGCCCAATCACCCCATCTCCAATCGGGAGCCTGCGGTGCCTGGTGGTTGCTTGGTAACTCCTCCGTAGGGCCGCACCAAGCTGCAGCACACGGGAATCCGGGAGCACACGCCACACCGAGGGGCTTCATCTGGGGAGGTGGGCGGCCAGCGCGCTGCAAGGCTGAGCGTGGACAACTTTTCTCCCGAGGTTTGTCAAGTGCCTTTCTTGGGTGGGAAAAGTCTCATCAGCCATCGGTCATGTAATGAATACGAACAGCAGCGCAAATCATTGCCTCGATTTCTAGCGCGCAAAGCCCAACGGGGAGGCCGCACATGACGAAAGGGGGCGGAGGCGAAGCAGGTGATTGGATCTGGCAATCGACTGCAACCGCTTGGGTCAAGAGGCAATGCTGGGCGAGCCGACCGGCAAAGATCCCCATGTAACGTGCCGAGAGGCTATGGCACAACTACATCGCCGGCCACTGTGAGGTCATACGAGGACCTTTGTCCTCTGGCCCTCTGTAACCCCAGTGCCACCTCCTGTTTCTCGTGCAACAGTGGTGTGCCGCGGCGTTGGCCCGAGTTCTCGTAGCGTCTTCATAGCGTCCTCCGCATGAGCAAACTAGTTGGCGTTCCGTGTCTCAGCACTTGATATTAGCGGGTGCCTAACCCCAGCGTGGTTTGTGCCAGCATTGGGTAGATCGACAGCGATTAATGACGGAAGCCGTAGCGAGGACGGCAATATATCGAAATGCGCAGCTGTATTTTTGTCTTTGTTTGTAGGTGATAACCTCGGCTCATCATCACCATGCAACGCTTCCTGTTGATTCAAATCAGCAAAAGAGAAGAGAGCAAAAAAAAAAAAAAAAGAGACTTTTCGGCCCTGGATACGATGCCACCATCTTACTGGTCACAGCCCAGAGGAAACAAATCCCATTGGCGCGAGAGAATGCGCCCATTTCCCGGTTTTCGACCAAGAGTTTAGCGTCCCAGCCAAGAACGACGTCTCCGCAACGCCACGCCACGCCCCAAACGGACATGGGCATTTGGATCTTTGTACCTTTTTTCCCGCCCCAGCGCGCGCCCGCCAGCCCGCAGAAAGACGAGAAGATGGCCTTCGTTTTCAGTGCAGCTTTGCTGTGACCCAACATGGTAGATGCGAGCGGAGGCCAGGGCCCGCCGGCGGTCGTGTGGTGGAGGAGGAAGACTCCCCTGCTCTCCCATCCACCCGCCGAGGTCCTTTTATTCCCGTCCACCCTCTTTCTCTCTCGCACAACACATCTTGGCACACAAACCCTTCTTTTCTCTCCATCCTTGCCCACAAACCTCTTTTACGATTTCTTTTTTTTTCTTTGTGTCTTTGTGTGCTTCATATACTCCAAATATCTTTCTTCACGGTTCGGAGTCGCTGCCAGGAGTTTCCATCTTTCTCGAATATCCCCCCATTCTGGCAAACCCACGGGTTAAATCTACATCTTTTTAAATCTCGAGTTGTATTTCTCGCCCTACAACAAACAATTCCCGCCAATCGCCCACCCAGACGCAAAAGAAACCAAAATGACAACCATTTCTCTGGCTCCAATGCCTCCTCCTCCCGCCTCGTCCGCCGGCGGTGGCCTTCCCGTCCCCGTCCGCCCCAAGTTTAACTCGCACATCACCTCGGACCGCCTGCGCGAGGGCGCCGGCCTGCGCCTGCCGCCCTTTGCCAGCAACATCCAAAAGGGCCGCACTTCCGTCTTTCGCGAGCTGGGCCTCGAGGACGACCTCGCCTTTGGCAGCGACACGTACCTCGTCGTCCGCGACGACGCCGCCAAGAAGCACTCTTCCGTCGACGACGATGCCACGTCGACGACCACGGGCAACCGCGGCGGCGGCCAGCAGACCTCGCGCCCCTGGTACGCCAAGCTGGCTGCTCGCCCGGCCCTGACGAAGCGCCAGTCTAGCCAGGGACGCATGACCATTCCCTCTGTCAACGTCGTCGGGCCCGACTCCCAATGATGAGCTGCACCCACACCAACAGCGGGAATCCGACTCGCGATGTACTCTCGCCTTGTGTCTTTGCGACTGCGCATAAACTTGTCCACCACATGTACAACTCAGCCTGGCGCTGGCAGCGTCAATGCACACACACACACACATCACCTATCTCTTCTACATACCACGAGCACGACCGAAACCTACTATACCACGCGCTCCCGACTCACAACATCTTCAAGATGCATGCCCTTGCGAGGGTTCTCTTTGGCGTTTTCATAGCATTCATGGCTCCAAAGTTGCCATGTATACATCGCTCGCTATTTTTCTGTTTTATATATTATTTTGCCCGACATGGGCCCGGGGGAGAAAGAGCAAGAGTCGAATGCAGGGACTCTTGGTTAATGAGGATGAGACGATGTTTTTATACATCTTGTACTATTTAGCTGGCGGCAATTAGTTATTCAATCGCCTGGCCACACCTTTTTGAATATGATTTTATTTATGCAAATTGTCCCGTAATATCATGAGGCCTGTACCCGACCTATATTCCAGTTCAGTATACCCAATATCATCCAATGTATGACAACGCCAAATCCTCAGTATGCTAGCTGAAGAGAAAAGTCCGAGAGAAATGCAGCAACAACAGAAACAAACGGACGTGAGGTTCAAACAGAAAAAAATGTGAAAAAATGCAGAACGCAAACATAGCAAGAATTGAGAGAGAAACTGTAGATAGCCATCATCAGAGCTCCTCCAACTCGTCATCGTCCATGGTGCCTACAAAGGCACGTCGAAGAAACTCAATCCACAGCTTATTCTTCTTGTCCTTCTTCTTCTTGCCCTTTTTCCCTTTCCTCCCCTTCTTCTTCTTTTTACCCGTGGCATCCACATCATCTTCCTCCTGACAGACCTCGTCATCATCGTCTGCCATGCTCATGTCCACCTGGGTCGTGACAATGTTCTCACGGTTGTCCACGCCAATGCTGTGCGCCAACTTGAGCATCTCGCGCACCGTCAAGTCCTCGAGCCGATACCAGTCGTCGTCGCGCGTGTCGTACTCGACCTCGAACTGCACCGGATTGGCCTCCAGGTCGCCGCCGGTGCGCTTCTCGGCGTCGTGGTTGATGCGCGTGAGGTTTGCGTAGTACTGCGTAAACGCCACCCATGAGAGCGTCTGCGGCATGTAGGCCGGTCCAGGCGGCGAGCCGGCATCGGGTCCTGGGGGCACGTTGAGTGAGGGCGGGCCACGACCCTTTCTCTTTCTCTTCTTCTTCTTGCCGGCATCATGCACATCATCGTCATTCTCAAAAATGTCGGGAAACTTCGCCTCAAACTCGGCCTCGGTCATGACAGGCTCGTCCAGCGAGCGGCGCTTCAGCTCTTCTGGAGCAAAACCAAACTCGTTTGCGCGCTGCATCTCGGCACCCTGGATCGTGGACGCTGTGCCGTATACGTCTTTCCAGAGCGGGTTATCCTCGATTCCAGTGATGTTGTACTCGTACACGCGCATGGTGGGAAAGTAGTTGGGAATGACGCTGGGGCCAATCATGGAGATTTGGTATCGTTCGGCGTACTTGCCGCCAATCTTTTTGAGGCCCTTCTTGTTCTTCTTCTTCTTCTTGCCACCTTTTCTTTTCTTGCCTTTGCCCTTTTTCTTGCCAAAGACGGTCTCAATGTCATACTCATCTTCGTCTTCCTCATCTTCATCATCGTCATCATTGTCATCATCGTCGCCTTCCAAGCTTTGTGCATTTTTGCTAGTGCCATGCCCGGCAGACTTTGGCAGCTTTGACCACTGTTGGCGTACATCCTGGAGATAATCGGTTTTGCCAGAAATGCCGAATTCATTGTCTTCGCCGAGATCCAGGCTCTGGCGAGTGTTGACGTCGCCCTGAGCAAGAATGCTGTCCTCGTCGAGGTCGTTTGTGTCTTGCAGAACAAAGTGATCAATGTTCATGTGACCAAAAAGCGAGCCGATGACAACATCTCGATATTGCTTCAACCAGAGAGTGTAGCGCTGCCAGCACGTCTCGTCCCAGTTTTGCTTGCTGTCGGTTCGTGCGGGCGGGACGTGGCCCATGAGGATAGCCTTCATGCCGCTCACACGCAACCGCTGCAGCTGAACGCGTAGCCATTCCATGTGCTTGTATCCGGGTTCCGAATCGAGCGCACAGCCATCGACGGCGGCATTGCGGTCAAAAAAGAACATGGTGTTGAGGCTAAAGACGACGAGCTTGTTGGGAACTACCTCGGTGTAGAACCATCCACCGTATTCAAACTGATGACGCTGCACCTCGGGGATAAAGGGCCCCCAGATGTCTGCATAGTCTACGAACCAGCGATTGGGACCAGGGACCATGATGTTGTGGGGGAGAAAGTCATTGTTGCCAAAGGTGGGCACGACGGGCAGCTGTAGCCCTGGCCCGCGAGGCGTGTCGGTTGCAAAAGTCTCAAACATCTTGGCGGCAACGATGCGATTGGTGCCAAGGACCTGCGCCGAGTTACGGGGGTGGTTCTCGTCATTGTCGTGGCGAGCGGTGTCGCCGGTCCATATGACAAAGTCAATCTGGTCGCGGAGGTTGTCGCGGACCCAATCGAGTGTATTGTTAGCGAGGGATATCGGCGAGTCACAGTCAGAGACCTCGGCGCCAAATGCACCAGCGGCGCCCTTGCCGCTGTGGCAGCTATCGTCAATGTCGGAGCGTGCCTTGTAGAATTGGTCGGGATGGAAGTCTGGCGGTGGTGAGTGATGCTGTTTAGGGTCTGAGGAAAGCGAGGCAAACCTGTTATGTGCAAAAACCGCCCGGTGAGCTTTCGAGGCTCTTCAGCAGAGAAAACAGAGCGCTCATTGACGTCGTGCGCAATCTTTCCAGGGGCGGCCAAGACGTATGCGGCCAACGCCCACAGCATTGGGAGCCGCAGCGTCGCAGCCGTGGAAAGCATGGTCGCAAGCCGCTGATGCGCGTCAGTCTAGTCGCACCGCATGTCACGTCCAGCAGGGAGGACGGAGGAGGCCTGAAGGGAAGTGGTTCAATGCGCGTTTCTGGAGCCTCGCACTCCTCTAGGTGTGGTCGGCTGTTGCAGATGAAGAATTCAAGGAGCTAGCTGACTGAACCGGTCTTGTCGGCGCAAGTCAGATCATCACGTCGAAAAGTAGCTTTCAAGTGGGTCAAGCTGGCTGGCGAGACAAGTGCGTCACTAACGTGAACGCTGAGGCTCCAACAGTTGGTTTGGAGACGCTGCAATTAGGTGCTATTCGGTGGTGAGATGGGTGGTGGCGCAGATCGCTGCCTGCGGGTACGCGCCGACGCTACTTCGTTTCCGGCGGAGTCTTTGCTGTGGTTCTGATGCTCGAGCTCTAGGTACTTGGGATGCGAATCACAGTTTGCGGCTGGGGACGAATATATAAATGGACGACAGACCGAGCAAGGGATGCGTCATGTCTCGAGCAGCTGGGATCATCACCGCGTTAGGGCTTTGGACGTTGCAGCGCTGGCGCAGTTTGCCTGGTGACTGACTGCTGGCGTGACGGCAAACGCGACAGCTGCCCCCCACGATGCGATGCACTCTATCTGGCAGAGCCAATCTCGCGCCGCCGACAGCCACACGTGCTCATGCAGGTAGGGGCCGCCAGGGTAGCGCCATCTGCAGCTGCGAGTCGGCCGACTCGAACTTGTGCGTCGGTGGCTTTGTTGGGTAGTAATGCAGTGGGCATCATGCGGAGGGGAAGTGGGTGGTGGTGTGGTGGGCGAGCTGATAGGTGCGAGGTGAGAGGCATGGGTATCGAAGAAAGAAGTTGGGCGGAAATATAATGAGAAGAATGAGGGATGCAGGATGTGGGGAGAGAAAAGGAAATGGAAGAAAAGAGGGAAAATCGGAGAAAAGAAAGAAAATCAGAGAAGTAGGAGACAATGATGACAGATGGCAATACAGCGCTCATGAGCGGTGGTTGGAAGAGCCTGGCGGTACTACTCCGTACACCACGCATCTACAGTGGGCGTACTTGGGCGGCATACTTTTGCCCCTGTCACTCTACTATATTAAAATACGAGAGATTTTTTTTTTGAAATAAAATGCAGCGGTCAAGAAAAGATAACAGGATGTATATACACACGGGATATGAAACGAAATTACCACTTTGCTCAAACCATCATTAGAAGATGGATTCAACGCTACCTAGGTACACCTCCACATGGCCTATACCAGCCTTAGCAGTTACTCGTACCCCCAATTATTAGTGAGGCCTCAAAGGTACCGAGACAGACACTTTTGCAACGCCAATAATTCTTCAAATTCAGATGGAAAATACTGCACTTCTCATATTTTGCGAGAATACTCGGCTTCGTGATCCGAGTCCTGAAGCTCTCGGGAAAGGAGGTAGGGCAAGCACCTTTTCGAAAATCAGATATGCTGCGTTCTAGGCGGTTCGCTGCCCTTGCTGCAAAGTTCCTCCCAGAGCGTAGCACGAAGGCACAAGACGCCTCGTGTGACCTGATGCAACCATTCTGCAGCGCCTCACTGTGCCTGCATCTGCAGTTGATGCAAAGGGCACAACGGGCATCTCCGTGCCTTATTCGCAGTGACATCAAGCAGCGTACTGAAAGCGCCAGCCCTCCCAGCCAACCAGCGCGCACCTCTCCCGCCCCACCTCCAGCTGCTTTGTTCAAGCTCCCAAATTTTCCGTCGTCCTCGTTTTCTCTCTTCTTCCCTCTTCACGCAACGATCAGGACCTCGCGAGTTATCCGCTCAGCGACACCGACGCACATTCTACTATCCCGATAGAATGCGTCACGCATCTGGGTCTTGCAGTTGCCAGAGGAAATATTTGCCGCTCGTTTGAGGGAGGCTGTACTGCGTTTTACGTGTGGCGGTCTCCCATGGTTTTTTTGTGGCTACATCACTACTCGAAGGGGTTCTCTTTACTTTCCTGGCAACAACGCCATGCTTGCCATGCTACTGAATATGCGCGTAGATGACGACTCGAGGCTTGTGCGACAAACGCCCTTGAGCCAATGGCTTCTACAGTCCGCGTGTCGTGGTGGATGCCGAAATAATCCAAACAGAAAACAATTTGAATTCGACAAATATGCTGCCACCGGTTGAGCGATGCTGCGTCACGAAAGCGTAAAGGGACCGACACACACAAACAGTGCCAAACTTTATGGCAGCGTAATGCTTTCCATTCAAGGCCATGCCAACAATCTATGCAGAATTCGTACAAAGCTTTTTTGTAACCCCAACGCCAGCTAATGCGTGTATATATGTACAAACTTTTATGCGCGACAAATCATCTAATCAAACAAGATCCTCCACACTTGATACCATTTGATGGACGGCGATGGTGGCAACTCGGCTGCCATTACATCCTCCATGCCCGAGTGAAGATCGATCTCGTGCAAAGGTGTCATCCAAGGGTCATGTCGTCCAATGGTAAATTTGTGCCCAAAATATAAAACAGCAAAAACCACAATGCCAATGTATGACGTGATGAACGTTGCCGTGTCCCAGTGGCCCTTGACAAATACCTTAAATCCGTTGAGAAGGAGCAGGATAAAGAAGACGATGCCACTGATCCAAGCCGCGTATGGCTGGAATCTTGAGCGATATGGAAGCTGGCCGTTGGCAACCGTTACGTTCTGCAGCGTTGTGGCCTTGTGAAACCGAACATATATGAAGCAGCAGCAGATCCAGCTCTGGAAAGCACCCGTATTCACAATATTGACGAGCCAGTTGAACACCACGGAGCCTGTACTCCCGAGGTTCATGTAGGCCAAGGCCGCAAAGCAGGCGCTCAGCGCAGTAGCATAGTGGGGGATGCCGTGCTTGGTGCAGCGCGCAAAGATGCGCGGCGCGTTGCCCGACAGCGCCAGCGAGTACAGGGCGCGGCTGGAAATGTAGAGGAACGAGTTGCCGGTGGACCATGCCGAGAGGACAATGACGGCGTTGATGATGGAGTCGAGCACCGGGATGCCGGCGGCATTGATGCCGAGCGCCCACGGCGAGGCGGCCGCCGTGTTGCCGGGCGAGAGCAGGCCGGCATTGTCGCTGCGGACGAGGATGCCAATGGCCAGCACGCCCAGCAGGTAAAAGACGACGAGGCGGTAAAAGTAGCGCTTGGTGGCCTTGGGCATGTTGCGGCGGGGCGACTGCATCTCGCCGGCCGTGGCGACGAGCATCTCGGGCGCAAAGATGAAGGCGTAGACGGAAAAGGTGAGGGTGCCGACAAACGCGCACAGGCGGCCGACGCCGCCCTCGAGGAGGTAGGCGTTGACGGGGCCCGGGTGCGCCCAGTTGGTAAAGTAGAGGGGTTCGTGCGTCGGGCCGCCGCCAAAGAAGAGGACGACGGTGAGGATGAGCAGGCCGACGATGGCGACGACTTTTGTCGACGCGAACCAAAACTCGGCCTCGCCGTAGACGGAGACGGGGAAAAAGTTGCAGGCGACGATGACGACGGCAATGATGGTGTACCAGGCGGCCGTGGGCACGGGCGACGCCCAGTACTGGATGACAATGGTGGTTATCGTGATTTCGCCGGCGATGCCCAGCGAAAAGATGTACCAGTAGAGCCAGCCGAGGGTGAAGCCGAGGCTGCGCGAGACGAAGCGGTGGCCGTAGTAGGCGACGCCGGAGCCGCGCACGGGCAGGTACGCGCTCATCTCGCCGACGCCCGTGGCGACGCCGTACAGCAGCAGCGTGATGATGGCGTAGCACGCGAGCAGCAGCGCCGGCCCGCCCATCTTGAGGCCCTGCCCGGAGCCGACAAAGAGGCCGGTGCCGATGGAGCCGCCGAGGGCAATCATCTGCGCGTGGCGCGACTTGAGCCCGCGCCGCGTCGACTCGCTCGTGCCCTCGCCATGGGACGCGGGCGCCGCCGGCTTGCCGAGCTCCTCGTCGTCGTGGAGGTGGTGTTTTTCGGAGCCAGGAGGGCTAAGCTCCGCGGAGGGCTCGTTGTCGCCCTTCATGGGTTCAATACGGCTTGGTACAGAGCACGTTGACGACAAGAGGGTGAAGGAAAGGGGAGGCGATGAATCAGATGAGAGGCATCGCGATGGAGATGGCGGGGGACTGCGTAGATGTCTGTCATGGATTTGCTCTGCTGGGGCCGCAGGTTGGAAAACGTGCATGAGCCTGCAGACCGGAGTCTCCATTTCGAGTCATGGAGCTGCACCAAGAGGCCCGCACTCCGTTCGGAGTTGACCCTCACGTGATGGAGACTGGTCACATTGAATGGCAGGCTCTTTGTTGGATAAATCCATTGCACAATAGTGTCGATGACCATTGATGTTCGAGGTTGTTTGGTCTGCGTGGCGGCATGCTCGCATGATCAAAAGAAGCTTACTCCGGGTGCCTGGCAGGATTCCGATCGGCAAAACGCCACACTCAAAATTCTGCAAGCCGCCGCCGCTGCCGCCGCACAGATAGTAAGATGGCGTCCACCAATGGTGCAGCGTAGTGGCTTGTCTCACTCGCCCAACTAGGTAGGTAGGGCTACAAGCCAATCGCAGGAGGCTCGTCAACGTTAGCGATTGTTGAAAAGGCCACCCATTATAAATTTTATAATTTAATGTGCGTGCTCTTAAAGATTGTGAATTGGTATGAAATGTGCTTTGCCGTGTTTTTTTGTGCCCAACTGTATCGCAGGGCTAGTGTCACTGCGCTACCAACGATACGGCCAGCGGCTAGACATCCGTGTTGACTAGCCATTCAAATGTTGGCAGTCCGTCAATGGAAGAAGGGCAAGCACTAGCCATATTCCAAATCGAATTTGGAGACAGGCTTATTGTTGAATTTGGCAGCTAGATAAAGTCATTTACTCTTGAACCCGCATTGTCAAAAAGGCCAAGTCGAAAGAAGAGCTCTGGCGTCTATACAGTTTAGCGCATCAGCAGTTTGATGAGGGTAGTTTGCCAGAGGTGTTGTGTTTTTGTCGGAGAACCATATCCCTAAAAAGAGCTAGTTTGAGGCATGAGTTTGTTGATCATGCGTCGCCAGCCTTGCTGCGCCCGGCAGCGGAAACCCCCCCCCCCCCCCCCGGGGGAGTCGGGCAATACAAAGCTCTCTTGGTAATTCTGCAGAATATTTTGAGAATACGTATTAGTTCATCAGCGCTGTGGTCATTATACAGCAGGCGGACCAAAGTAAGGATGTTCCTACCACTGCGCCAAGCAGGGATGCCCTGTTCTGCTTCTCCTCGCAATCCTGTGTGAGGGTCTGCCATGTTCCCTGGCTGCAGTGCCTCTCTTTCAGCACAGTATCCGAAACATTCTTGGCCACCTGAGCAGCAATTTCCCTGTATGTACAGACGTCCGGCTCTGTCTTGTCAAATACGGGGCACTGGTCCTGATGCTCAACACCAGGGGCGTTTATGGGTTTTGTGAAGATGTTGGTGACGAGGAGCGCGACGGAGGGCTCGGGCTTTAGCTCTGGGAATGCCTTGATGGACTCCTCCACTTTTGTCCTTTTCAATAAGATGAAATGTTTTTGGTAGCTGCTTTAAATTCTTCTAAAACACTTATAGTCATAAGACACCAACTCCGCACCGTAATTCGACGAACCACTTTCGTCACCAGACTGCCGGCGCCCATACCGCACCGCAGTTGAGGCTAATGCACCATGTACAAGGTTTTTTCTTTTTTTTTTCTTTTACAATTTGTTGCCCATGTTGATATGCACAGCTTTGACCTGCGAGTACGCCTCCAAGCCCGCCTCGCCCAGCTCCCGCCCGACGCCGCTCTGCTTGACGCCGCCAAACGGCACGCGCGGGTCGCAGTCCTGGCTGCTGTTGACCCAGACCATGCCGGCCTCAATCTCGGCCGCCACACGGTGGGCGCGCTCCAGGTCCCTCGTGAAGACGGCGGCGCCGAGGCCGTAGGTGGTGTCGTTGGCGAGCGCGACGGCCTCGTCCTCGGACGAGAAGCGGGCGATGGCGACGACGGGGCCGAAAATCTCCTCTTGGTAGATGCGCATCGTCGGCTCGACGTCGACAAAGACGGTCGGCGAGATGAAGAAGCCCTTGCCGTCGACGGGCGCCGGCGCGCCGCCCGCCGCGACGCGCGCGCCCTCTTGCTTGCCGATGCCAATGTACTCGAGGACGCGGTCGTACTGCACCTTGGAGACTTGCGGTCCTTGGTACGTGCCCTTGTCCCACTGGCTGCCGATCTTGCTCGTCGCCGTCGTGGTGTCGACGAACCTGCGCACAAACTCGTCGTACACGGCGTCCTCGACGAGGATGCGCGACGTCGCCGTGCAGATCTGGCCCTGGTTGGACATGATGCCAAAGTGCGACCACCGGACGGCCTGCTCCATGTCGGCGTCGCCAAACACGAGCAGCGGCGACTTGCCGCCCGACTCGAGCGTGACGTTCTTGAGCGTCTTGGCCGCCATGCCCATGATGCGCGCCGCCGTCGCCGTCGAGCCCGTGAACGCGACCTTGTCCACGAGCGGGTGCTGCACGAGCGCCGCGCCTGCCGTCGCGCCGTAGCCATTCACAAAATTTACGACGCCCGGCGGGAAGCCGGCGTCGCGGATCAGCTCGCCGAGCACCAGGATGCTGAGCGGCGTCTGCTCGGCGGCCTTGAGCACGACCGTGTTGCCGCACGCGAGCGCGGGGCCGAGCTTCCACGTCGCCATGGCGAGCGGGTAGTTCCAGGGAATGATTTGCGCGACGACGCCGACGGGCTGCCGCAGCGTGTAGGCAAACTTTTGCGGCGTCGTGCTGATGGTCTGCCCAAACGTCTTGTCCGCCCACCCGGCGTAGTAGCGGATCACGCCGACCGCCTCGGCGAGGTCCCCGTCGAGCGCCTCGGCGTACGTCTTGCCATTATCCCAGGCGTCAATCGTGGCGAGGAGCTCGCGCTTCGACTCCATCAGCTCGGCCAGCTTGGTCATGAGGATGCCGCGGTCCGTGGCGGGGAGCAGCTTCCACGAGGGGTCCTTGAGAGCGGCGCGCGCGGCGCCGACGGCAGCGTCAACGTCTTTCTCACCGGCAGCGTGGACGGTAGCAATAGGCTTTTCGGTGCTGTGAGTACGTTAGAAGGGAAGCAGCTCGGGGCGGGAGACGAGATGAAACATACGCGGGGTCGATTGAGGTGATTGTTTCGCCGCTCTGAGCCACTACAAATTCATTGTTGATGAACAAGCCGGTTGGCTGCGTCCACTTGACGCCATTAGGCGCTTCGAGTTGAACAGGCTCCGCCATGTCTTGTGCGTGTCTGTGTTTATGTTTGTGCGTCTGTCTAACGAAGATGCGACAAGAGTTGGTGCAGCTTTGTCGGCTGGAGTTTTTATGCGTATGACCTCGGGGCGAGGCGAGGAATCGGCAGACTGCAATTGCTTGAGAATGGCTTGAAATTTAGCCCCCGCGTAAGCTTCCCTCCGCATCATTTTTAGCGGCCCATATCGTTGATGTCGCCGCGCTCTCATTTCCCCTCCCCCGCTCGCCGGCGCCGGACGGAGGCCCGCACCAAGCGCTTGCGGCGTCCGAGGCGGCCGAGCCGCATATGCTTATTGAGACCCAAGTTGCCCCAGAGTTCGATTCGCTATTGATTGTAACTCACATGCTAAAATTTTTATTAGCCCACAATTGAACTTTTGAGCCTTAGATCAGGTCGGATAGTGGCTGCCAGACCTGTCCCAGCAATCATACGGTTCGGGCCATGTAAGTGCTATATGAACATACATTATATTTCGAGACAATAGCTGTTCAATTCCAGGTTCTGAAAAATCGAAACTAAGCTTCTCTTCGAAATCATGACAGAATTTTCCGAGGGGAACGACCCGTTACAGGCTCGTCCAGATTCATTACCACCGCCATCGAAAATCGGCCATTGGCTGCGGCTGCTTCATTAAACCCCCCCCCCTTCGTCGACAGAAACTGCCTCATGACAGTTGTGCTCGTGTGCCTCTGAAACAGTTGCATTTCCTTCTCTCGAAACGAAAAGCACATTCTTATGCTCTTCTCCCTCTTGATATGCGCCAGCCTCTGTCCCATGCGGCCATGAGCCCCTCCATGCCAGCAGGGGCAGGAAGGAGGACGGCTCCCGTGTCCCGCCCTTCAAAGTGGCAGCTCCGTAGTCTTTTGTCGGTAATGATCGACGCTAGCCGTCATGGAGATCTTCAGACAGCCAGGCAACTGGAAATGAATTGGCCGAGCTTGGACCTTTGCGCCAACTGCCCAACGTAGTGCGAGCGTAGCCTGTTGTCGCACTTGCTTGCTTGCTGTCCATCACCATTAGGCATTTTAACTCTTTATTGTTGAAGAATAATTCAAATAATAATTCTTAACCCCATCTACTTATTGACGGGGAAGCGAGATGGAAGCTCGATTTGCATGCCGTCACATGTCTCGGCTGGTGTTGGGCGGAGCTTGTCAATTGACGGCTTGCCGTCCGCAATACCAGCCATGCTCGTGACAAAAAGCGGCATAGACAACACGGAATTTTGAATTACTCCCTGACATCTCCAGTGGAAACTTTCTCCTTGCCTCCGTTTCTAAACTTGTGCCTCCGTTTCTAAACTTGTGCCTCCGTTTCTAAACTTGTCAGCTTGGAACTAGCCCGCGCAGGAGCTGGGGAAGTCGTTGTGTCTCGTCCGACAGGAATGCGCGCCGACACCGCCGCCTCGTAGCGGGATGGATCGGTGCTCTAGATTTCTCCATCCTCTTCCCCATTCAAGACATCTTGTCCATCTCCCCAGAGAATCAAGCTTTCCAGCTCCGCTACAGGCTCCATTCCCCCCACCAGTCTGATCGTTCCTGCACTCGGCCCCCCGATCATCCGTTGCTGATTCCCGTCCTGCAATTCTGGCTTCTCTATGATGACGCACCGCAACGGCCGGACGGGGAATGGTGCCGCCGACAACCCGATGGTTCTTGACTCCAAAGATAGTCTGGAGCATTCCAGAGTGCCCTCGGTCCCTTGATCGCTCAGTCGCTTGCCATCTCAGTCAAACGTATCCCTTGAGCGACACCACTGCTGTCAAACTCTCCCGACACTTGCCACCATTTGTGCCGTTGGCCCTCTCGATTCGCTTCGCCGGAATGAAGTTATGATGTAGTTGACCACAGCAGCATGGTCTAGGAAAGACCGGCATTCAGGTTGTCGAAGTGGCAACAGCATAGTAACAAATATTAAATAATTCTTGTATATAAAGAGCAATCAACCCCTCATCCCCCCAAATCTCTTTCTTCATCACACTCTTACAATATCAACACAAGCACAACAACAAACCAATCGACTATCCCAGATCCAACACCGCCAACATGCAATTCTCCACCGCTCTCGTCGCCATCTTCGCCTCCATCGCCTTTGCCGCGGGCCCTATGGGCGGCCCTGCCATGGCCTCCGCCAGCGCTGACGCCAAGGCTCCTGGAGTCACTGACGCCGCCAAGGGTGCCGGCAATGCCGCCAAGGGTACTCCCGACGGTGTTAGTTTTTGCTCGATCCTCCACCGCTGGTATAGATGATGCTGACTCGCAACCACAGCTCAAGAAGTGCCTCGCCAAGTGCGATGAAGGCAAGGGCGCCGTCGCCGAGGCCGTCAAGTGCCTCCAGACGAACTGCGGCGCGGTTCTCGCCTCCGTGACGGCTGGTGCCGACGCCAAGGCCACCGGCGGTGCAGACGGCGCTGATGTCGGTGCTGGCGGTAACGCCGGTAAGGCTGGCAAGGCCGGCAACAAGGCCGCCATGCCCATGCCCATGTCCATGCCCGCTGGTGTATGTTCAAGACGGACATTACTATCAAAGATGACACAAGACACTAACACGTAATTTCTCACAGATTAAGGAGTGCTCCTCCAAGTGCTCCGACAAGAAAGAGGTCCTGGACAAGGCGGTCAGGTGCCTCCAGAAGGAATGCGCCGGAGCCCTGAGCTCCATGAAGCCTTCCGGTGGTCCCAAGGCTACTGCCAGTGCTGGCCTCGATGCCGGTAATGCTGCCGGTGACGCTGGCAATGCTGCCGGCAACGCTGCCAAAAAGGGTGGCCTCTAAACGGACTCGTCTTGACTGAATGAATGAGACAAATCTCAAATTCCCTACGGTTCAAATCAAAAAGTTTCGGTAGAAAAGATGACTACGCGAGCCGAAAGGGTGGCAGGCCATCCTTGAAGGGTGTCGTAGATTTGGCTAGATAAGATAGCAATAAAAATTGGTTTGCTATGAAAATGAATCACAAAAATGTTGGGTGGGCAACCAACTCCGCCATCCTCCAACGATGAATAGTGCAGAGCGGCTTTTCTGTAGTTTCAAATCCAATGCCAAGCGCAAGTATAAATACCTTTGTTCTCTTTTTCCTTCTCCATTTCTTCTCATGATATTCATGAAATTCCAAAAGCCTTTGAGCCATCTGTCGCAAACGGAGCACGAGTAGCGGCTTTCATTGCTTGATAGCCGTCTCCAAAATGTCGATTAAAATGTCCGCTGCAACGATTTAGCACACATTCTTCCAGCAAACGTCCCCAAGGTCAACAAACTTACCATGTCCCTCTTCAAACACCAACATCGGCCGCAGGCGAATCGCCCTGTCACCACTCGCTCCGATGTTCAGGCCGTGCGCCTTGGCCTTGGCCAGCACCTGCTCCCTGCGGGGGCTGTCAAAGGCGATAAAGGTGCCCCTGTCCTTGCCGCGCAGGTTCTGCATCTCGCCGGGGTGCCTGGCCGCCAGGGCCTCGAGCTTCGCGTACAGGTAGCGGCCGACGGCCGCGGTGCGCTCCACGAGGCCGAGGCGGCGGACCTCGTCGTGGATGCCGCGGAAGAGCAGCGCGCGCGCCGGGTCGCCCATCCAGGTGTTGTACTGGCGGTACGGCTTGTTGGGCCGCAGCGCGTCGTCGCGGTAGTAGAAGCCCGCGGCCTGCGCCTTTTTGGAAAACGTTACCATGTCGGGCGGCGTCGCGAGCCCCCAGTGCTCGTGCGCCCAAAACTTGCCCGTGGCGCCGACGCCCGTCTGCACCTCGTCGACAATCAGGAGCACGTCGCGCGCGGCGGTAATCTCGCGCAGGCGCCGGAAAAAGGCGGGCGAGGCGTGGTTGTCGCCGCCCTCGGACTGGATCGGCTCGACAATGACGGCCGCGACGGGCTGCGGCCAGCTGGACAGCAGGCGCTCCGTCTCGGCGAGGCAGCGCTCCTCCTCGGCGGCGTTGGCGGCGGCGTGCTCCTCGAGGGGGTACCGCAGCTGCGGGAAGGGGGCCGCGGGCCAGTCGAAGGCGGGAATGTCGAGCTTGTGGATGGCCTTGCTGCGCGTGGCGCTCAGGCTGCCAAACAGACGGCCGTGGAAGCCGCCCTCGAAGGAGAGGATGGAGTACTTGGGCGCGCCGGGCTCTTCGTTCTTCATGACGGAAGAGAGCTCCTCCGCTGTGAAGTCGGCACCCTTGCGCTCCAGGGTGCGGCGCCAGATGAAGGCGGCCTTGAACGCCAGCTCATTGGCATCAGAACCGGTCATCGAAGTAAACACTTGGCTGAAGCCCTTGGGCGCCGCCTGTAGTAGACCAGTTTCCAGGACGTCTGCCCATTCGGACGAGGGAAAGGCTCCGATGGCAGGACGATTGACAATGGCGCTCTTCATCTGCGGACTGTCTGCGACCTCGAGCAGGTGAGGATTGTTATAACCCAGAGGGATTGAAGCAATCTGAGCAAATCTGTTTCATCAATCAGTAAAATTCTCTTTTAGGCTCATTCCTCTGTCTCTGGTGGCAATTTGAATACTTACGCGTCCAGTAGAACGTTGCCATCATGGTCGACGATGCTTGCAGCTGTTAGCCAGGACCGCGCACCCATGCTGGTGCACTCACTAATTTCCATGGCACTTGTCATAGTCGGCCACAAAATTCATGCTCCTCGTGTCAAACACTCTCTCCAACTTCTCTAATGCAGCCTTGGATTGAGGTCCGGGGATCGCAGTCTTGACGGCCGGCTTCGGAGGCTCGTTGGGGAACACCGACGAGGCTGTCGCCATGGGCCGCACCGCCTGCAGCTGGACAGCATGGCGAGGAAGACGACGCGCGCCTGCACGAACCAAAGACAGCATTTTTGTTGTACTCAAAATTTTCTATTGAAAGCAGCAAAGATTATTGTTGAGAATATCTAAAATTCCATAAGCAGAGAAAACGGGATGGTGCTGAGCTGATAAGCCTCGACAGGTGTACTGGGGTCGCTTATTTAGGTGAGATTGGGGTGCGTGGTCACTTGGCCGCCGGCCGTCTCCACGCCAAAATGGATACACGGAATTGGAGGGCGCTTCGGAATCAGACAATTCCATTCTTGGAATAGAAGGACACGATACAGGGCTCATTATGAGTCGAAGAGACCACCAGTAGCGGGGGGGCAAGGCGTTGTGCTTCACAGTGCACATGTTCCACGGGCGCAATACGCAGGCGTCTGCGATCCAAGAAACGAATCTCTAGATCCCCCATGGCCGCCGGCGACCGCGGACGCCAGGCTAAAACGGCGCTAGAGTTTTTTCGATGGGGTCGTGAGATGTTCGGTGGGCGCGAGAGGGCGCAACTGGAGTCTTTCCAGGGCGGATGTTTGCTGGTGACGTTGTTCGGAAGGCGCAATATGTGTTTTTGGGTCGTTGTAGCGGTGGATGATCCGCAATTTTGAAAGAGAAAAAAAAAATCTGCAAAGTATTAGGGTAGAGCAGGTGAGCCGTGCGACCGCGGCAGCGACCCTCAGGGTGGTATTGCTACTAGCATCAAGATGCCAAAAGTAGCGGCCGGCCAATTGGGTGCGCAAAATTGCAAGGCGCAAAGATCGATCGGTTTTCGCTCTCGCCTGGGACGCCTTGGCCGAGCGAAGCCGAGTCTTGGACGCAAACCCGCTTCTCGTAAAATAGCCGTTTGGAGTAGCTTTTATCGTGCACTCTCTTGTTCGCTTCCTGCCTCATACGCAGGCAGAGACATCCTTTTAGCATCTTGGTAAAAGAACAGAAGTAGTGAAGAAAGAGACTCGGTGAGGCCGCCTTCACGAGAATATTGCGTGAGCCGCGAGGGCGCTCGAGGTAAAGAAAGGATATACGGCTAGAGAACAAGAGATGTGCGAATGGAACAAGTATTCCCAGTCGTCTGAACGCTATTCATAACGGCCTCTGCCATAATGGTCAAAAACTGCCAATCACTCGCGCGTTCTGTGTTCTGCTCAGGTCAGTATCGGCGGTGCAATTGGCCGGCATCGCTTTCGGATTAGTCTTGCCGCGTCCAAAGGTCTGCAAGAGTCTTTTCCCCCGTCGCAAGATTGCCATCCTGCTCAAGTCAGCCAGTACCACATAATCACAAAGTCAAATTTTTGTTTGTCGTGTCATTCGATGAACATGGCATCGAAAAACATGGCGAGTCAAGTCGACTTCGCTCTCAAATGGCATTGCAACGCCTAAACCGGGGGTATCTAATTTTCGTCTTGCTCATCCGCATAGAGCTCGTCGCGACATGCCGGCCCTCCCAAACCCTGGGAGGGACATGTTCCGTATCAAAAGAAAAACTCCAGTCCCATAAAAAGTACCTGTTGAAACTAATAACCTATTCTCTGCCCATCAAGGCAGTCATGTTGTCAAAAAGAACAGAAACGCAGTCTCGGAAATCCAAAATCGTCAATTTATAACAAAAGAAAGTGGTGTTTTAATATGGTTTTTTCTTCTTTCTTTTTTGCGCGTTCTTCGTGCTCAAGCATCACCCTTCCAGTAGCGGGTCTGGATAAAGGGCATCTTGGCCACGACGCCCTTTCTCTTGCGGCCGCGAACGACGACGTCAACCTCGGTGCCCGACTTGTGCTGGCCATCCTTGATGTAGCCCATGGCAATATTCTTGCCGAGGGTGGGGCTGGGGACGCCAGAGGTGATGTTGCCAATGGTCTCGCCGTCCTTTTCAATGGTGGCGCCCTCGCGCGCGGGCGCGCCCTCGACGACGAGGCCGACGCGGCGCTTGGCCACGCCGGCGCCGCCCTTGTTCCGGGGGGTCATCTGGGGCACGACGGTCTCGGCGCCGTGGAAGCCGGCGCCGGCGACGCGGCGCTCCTTGGGGATGATCCAGCTGAGGCCGGCCTCGACGGGGGTGATTGTGTCGTCGAGGTCGTGGCCGTAGAGGCACATGCCGGCCTCGAGGCGGAGCGAGTCGCGGGCGCCGAGGCCGGACATTTGCAGGCGCTCGGGGCCGGCGGCCTGGAGGAGCGCCTCGACGGCGGGCGTCGTCGTGTCAAAGGCAGGGTACAGCTTGCCGTTGAACGACACCTCGAAGCCGTCCTCGCCGGTGTAGCCGCCGCGGGAGATGAGGACCGGGTGCGTCTTGCTGCCGTCGGCGAGCTTGAGCTGCGCCCAGACGGCGTTGCCAAAGTAGAGGCTCCTGAGGTCGACGTCGGCGTAGTCCCTGTCGAGGACCTGCTCGAGAATCTCGACCGCCTGCGGGCCCTGCATGGCAAACAGGCCCGAGTCGTCGAGGCGCGTCCACTCGACGCCGCCGCCAAACTGGCCGAGCTGCTCGTCAATGTACTTTGTGTCCTTTTCGAGGCACGCGCCATTGGTGACGACGTAGTACTCGTCCTCGCCGAGGCGGGTGATGACGGTGTCGTCGACGATGCCGCCGGTGCCCGGCCACAGAAACGTCGTCAGCTTGCTCTGCATGTGGCCCTGCGTGGCCCAGGCCGACGGGGTGACGCGCTCGAGAAAGGCGGCCGCGTTGGGGCCCTTGAAGATGTGCTGCACCATGTGCGAGACGTCAAAGATGGACGCGTGGTTGCGGGTAAAGTGGTGCGAGTCGGCCAGCGACAGGCTGCTGTACTGCACGGGCATGTGGTAGCCGGCAAACGGCACCATCTTGCCGCCGCGGGCGACGTGGAAGTCGTAGAGCGGCGTCTTCTTCAGGTCGCCGGCGGCAGCAGCGCCAGAGCCGTGGCGGACAGCGCCGCGCTGGCCGAGGGCGCCGACGCGGAATGTGGTGAGGCGGCTGGCGGCCATTGCAGGCCGAGCGCGCGCAACCATGGCGATGCCCTTCATGATGTGTGTGCGTGTGTGTGTGTGTGTGTGCTTGTCGAAGAGTGGCGAGTCAATTGGGAAAAGGGGACGAGCTGCCGAGCGAGAAAATGAACAGGCGTCGTGAGGAGGAAAGAAGAAAAGTGGTGGAGGGGAGGAGAAGGATGCGTCTCGTCTCCACGGCAAAAGAATTTGGAGTCTTGAGGAATTCAACGATTATCAGTTCCTGGTACGTAACAGCCCAAGCTGTGGTGGGGTTCGGGTACCCCCGGACTCGAAGCACAATGACCTCCGGCGTCAGAGACGGATCCGGGCGACGGCGGGGTTTGCGCTTCTTTCAGGAGGCTCGACCGCTGTAGGCCGCTCGCTTCAGCGCCCATCCGCTACAGAATCGCCCAGTGCCACTCAACCCAGTGTACCTACGAAAGCGCATTACCAAACAGTTACCCAATCTACCATTACTCTTCAAGCACATGTCAGAAGGCAAGGAGTTCCAGATTTTTCGGAGATATTTATCAAGCGCGTCTGCAACCAAACAAATAACTACAATGCACGATACGAACAAAGCTATCACTGTGGGACCAATGGATGTCGCGATGTTTCTTTTATGCCTGTAAACGCAGTTTGTACATGCAGTCAATGACTGACATCATGCGTCTACAACTACCATTTCTCATATTAAACAAACCCTAGAAAAACAACTTCGGCACGTACAATTGTATTCGCTATGCCGCATCTCCTCTGCAAAGTTACTCGTGCTCGTCCAAGCCGCGCTCCTACGTCGATTGCTCAAAACTGTACTTGAGCCAGCCTCCCAAAGCTCGCAGACTCTCCCATCGCACATTTTCGTCTTCCGACTGCATAAGCTCCATGATTCTCGTCTTGAGGCCTGACTTTTCGAGCTGCCATCTCTTTTCTGGCACCTCCTTGACCAGGCAGGCGACGTCGTTGCAGGCAATGGCCAGCACTTGCTTGTCGTTGTCCCACGGCTTCTTCATAATCTCGGCGAGTTGCCGGGGAATCTCGCCATTCTGGTGCTCCAAGATCTTCCGTGCATTCTCTGCCCAGAATACCTGACTTCTGTGAGGAGGGGACCAGCGAAGGTGGCCAGACTGCACCTCAGCTACGTATTCGTCAAACGTTGTCTTGGTCTTGGTGTACTCCTCGAGCATGTCCTTGAGATTCTGAAGATCATCGAGCAGGTCGACATCGGTAAGGTGGCGGCCGCCAAGAGTGTCCAGCAGAGGCGGTAGGCGTGCGAGAACTGCCGTAGGTAGCAGCGACGTCTGATTCTTGACTAGCAGGTTGTACAGCGTCGAAAGAATGAGTCGGCTGGTCTTTTCTTTGGGCGACAGTCGCAAAAGATGTGTGTACAGAAGAACAATATCGTACTCGCTATGGATGGTAAGCGTGTTTTCGATTGAAGAAGTAGGGTCGACTTACTCGTTGAGGTCATCACCAATCTCATCAGCCTCAAAGCTCATCTGCCAAAGGACCAACAAGACATGGTATAGCAGCTGCAGGCCGACGCCGCCGCCGACAGATCCTTCGGTCGCAGCTGCGCGGCCATTGGTAGTCCCACTCCACAGGGTAGCCGATGCATTGCCTGAGTTGCTGACACCTGCAGCGCTGTGAAGGATCTTGATGAGCGGCTCGATAGTCTCGCTGCGCTGGTTCCAAAACTGCTCGCGGGAAGCGCGGCCGTTTAGCAGTGTCGAGTACTCCTGTACAGCAATGTCTTGTAGGCCGGCATCGGTGCTTTTGGCGAGGCCAGAGATGTATGTAAAGAGGACAGGGAGGGCGCGGAGGGTCGCTTTGGACTCGTCGCGCGAGAGAGCCATCAGCGTCGTCAATGCGTGAGAGGTAAGCAAAGGTATGTGGTCCTCGGTGGTATTGGAGTGAAGGAGCGGTAGGAAGTGCGTGTATGGCTCGGGGTTCTTGAAGAGAGACCTGGCTAGGGATGGAACAGCTAAATGATGCAGAAGAGGTGAATGTCAGTAGAGGTAGATTGGCAGAATGGGGAGCTGCAGGGACGGTGCGGCCAAGTCTTGGGCTTCTGTGACATGGCCGCGACTTCCTCACGTAGCTCTACAGCTCAATGTATCAACGTACCATCCAAGACATCGGCCAGCAGGACAAGGATATACTGGATGACGTTGGCCTGCTTGGAAGCCGTCTCAAGAACGCTGGGCTCGCCCTGGCCGCCAACGAAAAGCAAGCGGTATCCATCGAGGTCGGCCTCGACAATCGCCTTGCGCTGCTCGGGCTTCTTGGCCTTGTCGACGGCGCGGATCTTGGCGTGCTGGTCCTCGGTGAGGGTGCCGGCGCGGACTGCTCCCTCCCAAGGAATGGGCCGCTGGCGGATGTTGCTCTGGAGGGAAGCGAGGTACGTCGGCGGGTCGAGCGACATGGTGGCTCGCGCGTCGCAGCGGAAGGTGGCCAGAAAAAAGGGTAGATGCGAGGAAAGGACGGCCGGTCGGGATTCGGCGGCAAATTGGAGTGATGAGGGCGGATAGCCAGGGACGCCGGCGGAGGGTGAAGGCGAGGTTTAGGTCCGGTGATGATGTAGCCTGCCAGCCGACTGCGTTGAGAGCTTGGGCGCTGCGCTAACAGCAGTGCGCACCACCAGTGGCAGTACTGGCACTCTGTAGCCAGGCACCTACCTGGTAGGAAGTGGGCGGTGTCAAGCCACAGAAGCACCCCACATGAGTTGCAGGTTGTGGCGGTGCTGGTTCCAGCCACCGACAGAGTCTCACGGGCCTTGACAAGCCAAAGTCGAATGCACGCCGGCGACAAAGCTACGAGGAAGAAGAAAATGACAAGATTGCATGGAAGAATTGCAATTGTGAAACACACCTTTAGTGCCGGAATCTTACACCTCTTCCCCGACGAGCCGCCGACTCTTATGTCCGCCCGCAAGGTTCTGAGCAGTCGCTCATCCCACCAAGTTCAATCCTTCAGGATTTCGATGCTACCACGCCACCAATGCCGTTACGCTTCCGTACTAATAAGTACGAGCTAAGCTGTGATACGCGAATGCGAGTCGGTGAGATTTTTGAGCCGCCGGGCAACGTCTCCAAATGTATAAATAAGCGTGGTGGCCCGACAAGATGCTGCAGTTGTACACGTTGACCTATTTCGCGCCATTGGACAAGATGCACGTCTCCATTCTATTCTGCTCGGCCTTGGCCGCTTTCGTCGCTCCCGCCATTGCGGACTATCAAGAGTGTCCTGACCACCTGGCGCCTGTTACCCAGTTCTACCTCTTTGGCAACGAGGACTGCGCCAACAATGGACCCGGCAAGCGGCTCGGCAACGTCCGCGTGTGCATGACGGATCTCGCGGAGCACAACTACGGCGAGCCGCAGGGCTGCCACAAGCTGGAGCAGGGAGGTGTGCTGTCAATCTCGCAGTGGACAAACATTCAAGGATGCAACCGTCAGTATGCCACGTCAAGTGTTGAGATGCGTGGCTAATGAACTGGGACAGTCTACATGTATACTGATGCCGAGTGCCTCAGCGGCATCAAGGAGCTCACTGACATGGGCGGGTGCAACTCTCCGTCTGGAGACTACAACGGCAAGCCATGGCTGGCTTACCGAGCTTGGTGCCCGCCAATGTAGAGAGCTCAGTCGCGGGCAGATGGTCGATGCTGTATAGCGGTGTGTGTACGTTGTGTTTGTGGCGATGGTCAGACACCTTCAAAGGAGGGACTGCTAATGCAATGCTGTCATTGCTCGCCCAACGGGCCCACACCACATATTGTTAGTAAAGTTGGCTAATTGAGACACATTTGAACGATTGCTCGTATGTCTGGGATCGTGCGTGGTGAACGCATTGTTTTGTTCGTAGCAACAATGCAGGGTAGGCGGCGCGGATCGAGACATCTGGCACACCCGCCGCCACTAGTGTGACATGGCAACGCGGGCCGGCCATTGGCAGAAGATGGGATGCAACGGCCTGTAAATAAGCAGTTGCCAATTTGGTAGCTAGGCACCGCTTTTGTCTGTTGTTAGGCCTTCTTGGGCGACAAGACAGGTGCCACTCTTGTCTGGTCCAGCATTGACCTGTTGGGCGTGATTGGAGAGCCCAAGCTGCCAGCCTCTGCGGCTTTGAGCGGGACATACCCTCATAAGACGGCCAGCACGTTGACGAGCAATCGGCGATTATGACTAGAAGATGATGTAGGCATGGAGTACTGTGCGCTGGCAGAGCCGAAATTAAGACAAGGTTAACAAATAATAAACACGAGGTGGAGGCGACTGAATCGTCCGAGACCATCACCTTGCCGATAAGACACCAACCAAACACCGAGGACAAACATAACATAAAGTTATAGGTGGTAAGGTACTTGGGTACCTACCAGTAGTGACTCCGCACTAAAATTCAGGTGGCCCAGGGCCTGATGAGTGATGGACTACGACACGACAGATACCTACACCACAACACGTCTGTCACGTTGACCTGTTCCTGGATCTGGCTTGGCGCTAGACAGGGATCAGCGGGATAATGCAGGAACAGAAAAAAAAAAGACAAAAGCCAAGGTAAAAATTTCCCATGTTCAGCCGAATTGAATTTTGCAGGGTGTTGTAGATCTTGACTGGTCGGGCCTTGGTTTCGCGAAATGGAGGGGCTGGTCGGCGCTGTAAGTGGGAGGCTGGGAGCTATCGTGTTAGCGTCGCAGCCCGCACCACCCAACCTTCTTAAAAGTCATTATGCAGGCCAGCGCCGCAGCACGAATTGTTTTTCGCTCTCCCTCCCTTCCTCTTCATCTTTTCTACCGTTTTTCTGTCATACCAAAACCGTTGTTCTTTTTTTCGTATACTTCTCAAAACGGCGATTATCAGTTCCGTGTGTTACCTCGAAGCCGCAGACATCCATCTACCTAGGTGCATTCCGCTCAGTGGTGTCACCTCGCTGCGGCCCGCTCCCGCATTCCAGCGCAACAGACGCAAAAAAACGCCGACCACACACACACTCACACAGACTCTCCTTCTACGGAGCTTCTGCTTCGGGCAGATCCCAACGGCGCAATGGGGATTCACATTCCTTGCTCGTCATCGTCGTGGCGGACACGGCTGCTGCTCCTCCTGGCCGCCGCCGCCGCCTCGACAGACAAAACCCTCGTCTCCGCCTCGCCCTATCCCAACATCAAGGGCGACATCCTCCACGACGCTCGCTACGCCTACCTCGTCGGCCGCACGTGCGCGAGCTTCTGCGGCGAAAACGGCCAGTACTGCTGCGGCGGCAACGAGCACTGCACCACGCTGTCCAACAATGTCGCCACCTGCATCGTCAACGGCGCCGTCGCCTCGCCGCTCTACACCACCACCTGGACCGAGACGCGCACCTACACCAGCACCATCCTGACCTGGTTCCTGCCGCCCCCGGCCCCGACCGCCGGCGTCGACTGCGTGCCCCAGCGGCCCGAGTGGGAGGCCTGCGGCGAGATTTGCTGCGCCGGCTGGCAGACGTGCGCCTTCAAGGGCCAGTGCTCGGCCAAGCCCGGCTACGGCGAGCCCTCGACCGTCGTCGTCACCACAAACGGCGTCGTCACCACCCAGTACTCGGCCCCCTACCGCGTCACCGGCACCACCACCGTCACCAGCACCGGCGTCCGCTCGACGGACGCCGGCGCCACCACCGGCACCGCCACGGCCACCTCGACGAGCAGCAGCCACACGTCCACGGCGACGCAAGACCCCGATAGCAACGTCGGCGGCGGCACCGGCACCGGCACGGGCCACAACAAGCTGAGCGGCGGCGCCATTGCCGGCATCGTCATTGGATCGCTCGCGGCCGCCGGCCTCCTCATCCTGCTCTGCTTCTGCTGCATCGCCCGCGGCCTCTTCCACGCCATCTTTGGCAAGAAGCGCGAAAAGGTCGACCAGTACGACGACCGCAGCCACTCGGCCCACTCGCGCCGCGACCGCCACTCGGGCTGGTTCGGCTTCGGCGGTGGCCGCAACCGCCCCGCGTCGGTCAGCGACCGACGCGACGAGAAGAAAAAGTCGAGCGGCGCCTGGTGGCTGGGCATCGCGGCCGCGGCGACGACGCTGCTGGCGCTGCTCAACTTTCGCAAAAAGGACAAGAAGGCGCCGTCGCGCAAGGGCACCGCCTCGCGCTACTCGGACTCGTACTACAGCTACTCCGACTACACGGGCATGAGCCCCAGCAGCGCCAGCTCCGGTCGCAGGACGGCTCGCACGGCGCGCACAGCGCACACGGCGCGGTCGGGGCGCTCGCGTACCAGCCGGGACAGCCGCAGCCGAATGGACAGCCGCAGCCGGGTGACGAGGTCTGCCTACACGACTAGATCGTCTCGCCGCGACTAAGGTCGGCTGGCGTTCCCTCGGGAGCAGTAGAGCGCTGCTTGCTAATACATGTCTTGCCCGCTCAGGCAGGGTCACAGGACCCAAACCGGACTGTACATTGGAAAAAAAAAATCTTTGCTCAACCTGCTCAATCTTGAATTGGCCCGGTCGGGTTGCATGGCATCTGCGTTTGATTTTGGTTCTTGTTATTTGCTCATTATCGATGAGCACGGGCGTTGGATTGATTGATTGTTTATACTTGATGTTTTGATTGGAATGAATCATGGACGCGGAGGAGAAGAAAAGACTGCAATGACGCCATCGAACAGACGGTATGAGGTTGGGAGGTTTGCTGATTTTTTGCTATTTGCTTTCGCTGCACATACCTTTGCATTTGGACATGACTTGACGATCTGATAGAATTTGAAAGAAAGAAGCCAATGGATTTCGAGCCTTGTCTCGTTTAAAGACTGGCGTGGTGTATTCAATGCTGATATTATAAATATATATATATATATAATCAACATGCACAACATGCTCAGAGACCGTCGCGCTCAGCACCCCCCTCTAATCAAGTCCTTGCTAATCAAGTCGTCCGTGACCGTCATCATCGTGTCCAACGCACGTGCACAAAACAGATCATGTAGACGTAAAAGTAGACGTTAGATTATTTTGTTTTGCTTTTGTATTTTTGTATGTAGCCCATTTGCTACATGACATGCAAGTAAACCTTCGCCTCTCCTGTAAGACCCAGAAACGCAAAAGAAACAAGAATCCGTGTCCATAATTTACTCCTCGACAATGTTGCCCTTCTCGGAAACGTACAGACCGTCCAGGAACTGGTCACTTGTTAGCGAACGACATTCAAGTGTATATTTGGCGAGCGGGCAGGATGAGGATTTCGTGGCCAGAACTTTTCAACCAAGTATAAAGAACGGCCCCGAATCTGTCCCCCGCACGGCCACTGTGTGATTTCTTTTCAGAAAAAGACGTACCTTTCGGATATCCTTGTTGCGGACCTTGCAGATCTGCTGAATGTCGGCGGCACTTTGCGAGACGTTCTCGATGGAGTTGCCAGAGAGGACGAGCTCGTCCTTTTGCGTGGACGAAATGGCGACGTCGACGCCCTCGGCCATGGCCACGCGGCGGACAATCTTCTCGCCGATGAAGTTGCGGATCTCGACCGTCCAGAGGCCAGTGTCCTTGGCCTTGTCGACGTTGACGTTGATGGGAAAATGCGCGTAGACGTAGCGCATCTTGTACTTGAAGCCCTTTGTGACACCGGTAATCATGTTGTTGATGATGGACTTGACGGTTCGCAGGGTGGCGACATTCTTGCGGTTGCCGTGGTGGATCTCGATGGAGATGGTGTTCTTGGTAGGATGGCCAAAGTTGACGGCGAGATGGCCGAGGTTCTTGACGAGCTTGCCGCGGGGACCCTCGACGGTGACGATGCGGGTCTTGATGCCGACCTTGACTGTAACGCGCAGTAAAGTCAGTAAAACAGTTTACGCAATCCCGTGTTGATTGTTCCTCCTGGTTCCGAACGGTGGACAGCAGTAGACGAGGACGAGAGCGAGGTTAAAAGTTTGAGATGTTGCGCCTCCGTAGCCATGGTCGCAGATTTTTCGATCCCAGCAGCGATTTCGTCCGTCATTTCTCCGAATAAGATCGCACAAAGCCAAGCGGGCATACGTTGTGGCGGCGGATGGTGCTGTCGAGCACGAAATCGTCGATTCGATGTGCATCTCAAACTTTTTTCCTCGTCGTTCGTCTAATCGTCTAAAGCTTTCCTCCGGCGCCGGTTCCAGTGATGACAATTTGGCAATTCGTTCACGTACCACCCTGGGGAATCTCCAGAAGCTCCTGGGAATGAATGTACTTCATCCTGCCGGTATTTGATGGGGTGGAATGGGCGTGAGGTTGAGGGTATCTAGAGGCTGGGCGGGCGGGAACACACAACGAAATGTTTAGCGAAATCGTTGTGGGTAGAAAAGTTCTAGGGCTCGGTGCACGTGAGGGCCGAAAAGTCGAGAGTGCCGACTTTTTCCCGGGCGACGGCGACCCACTGAGCATTTGGCGATTGGCGTCTGCGGGCTAGCGGCGGGGCGTGACAAAACACGTGATCTTGAATTGATGATCAGACCAGACTGAGCGTGAAGGATGAGATATTTGACGGTAGAGTGCAAGCGATTGCAAAGAGTCCAGCATTGTGTTTATTACCTACCTATGTGGCACGGCATGATGATTGAATAACACTATGGCGACAAGTCACTCGTTAGCCAGAGATATTGCTACTCGAGGCCACGTCCTTAGGCGGCCACAAATGCTGTTTCCCATTTGTACATAACTGCAATGATTTCAATCCTGGAAGCAGGCAGCCTGTAAATGTCGAATAACAGCATCAATGCAGACTGTCATCAGAGATGCTGTCCTTGTTCTCAATCTCCCAGCCATTAGCGCATGCCAGTATTAGTGCCAGCCCAACCATGGTCCATACGTCAGCTCTCCCCCGAGGCTCCACAGCAGCAGTAGCCGCAGCTTCCAACGAACGACAACGTCCCTCCAGGCACCTCTACACCCTCCCGCCCCTCCGAGCTCCCTCAGGTACGGCCATCGACGACTTGTCGCTCAACAACCCGCTGGGCAGTCTTGCTTCTTTCCCTCGCGACGGCGCATGTGAACATCTTGTCCTCGGTACAAGCCAAAATGTCGTACTTTTTCTCCACGCCCGTCGACATTGACGTCGTCCTCGACGCCGCCGACGACCGGTCCATGGTCGACGTCAAGCTCGACAAGAATCGCCGCGAAAAGGCGCCGCTGTACATGGACGGCGAGTCGGTCAAGGGCGGCGTGACGGTTCGGCCCAAGGACGGCAAGCGCCTCGAGCACACCGGCATCAAGGTGCAATTCATTGGCACGATAGGTACGACGTAATGGGCCCCGGGCGCTCGCAACGCGCCCCACGGTTCAAACCTCTTGCAGAAGCGGTGCAACTACTTTGGGGTGTTTTTCTTTGCCACGATGCTGACAGAATTCCCTCTTTGCGCAGAAATGTTCTTCGACCGCGGCAACCACTACGAGTTCCTCTCCCTCAACCAGGAGCTCGCCGCGCCGGGCGAGCTGCAGCACCCGCAGACGTTCGACTTCAACTTTAAAAACGTCGAGAAGCAGTACGAGTCGTACAACGGCATCAACGTCAAGCTGCGCTACTTTGTGCGCGTCACCGTCTCGCGCCGCATGGCCGACGTCATCCGCGAAAAGGACATTTGGGTCTACAGCTACCGCATCCCGCCCGAGATGAACAGCAGCATCAAGATGGACGTGGGCATCGAGGACTGCCTGCACATTGAGTTTGAGTACAGCAAGTCCAAGTACCACCTCAAGGACGTCATCGTCGGCCGCATCTACTTTCTGCTCGTCCGCCTCAAGATCAAGCACATGGAGCTCTCCATCATCCGCCGCGAGACCACCGGCGCCGCCCCCAACCAGTACAACGAGAGCGAGACGCTCGTCCGCTTCGAAATCATGGACGGCTCCCCCTCGCGCGGCGAGACCATCCCCATCCGCCTCTTCCTCGGCGGCTTCGACCTCACGCCCACGTTTCGCGACGTCAACAAAAAGTTCTCCACGAGGTACTACCTCAGTCTCGTCCTCATCGACGAAGGTAAGCCACGCTTCGCACCCCCATCTCTTGTCTTGCACCCGCGGGTCAGCTGCTAACAGGCCGGCCTTTGCAGACGCTCGCCGGTACTTTAAGCAATCGGAAATCATCCTTTACCGCCAGGCTCCCGACCAACAACTCGAGTCTCAGAATAGCCACGCCCTGGCCGCTCCTCCGCCCGAGAACGCGGCCACCATGGCCGGGCAAACGGCGTAGACACCGTCAAGTCGAGAACCTCTCTCGCATTTGCCATTATTTTCATGTTCTGGTTACTACTAGCCTTTGTTCCCTTTTTTCTCTTCTTTGAATTCTGCTTGCTTAGCATACGTACTGGCGTTATTGGGGGGCTATAAGGTGACAGGGAACCGATCAATGTCCATTTTTGGTCCAATATATCACTAGATAGAGACATATAAAACCAACACAACCATTCACTTCATAAAAGCCATCGAAAATGATGCTGTGTACATTGTGCTTCACCTTCATTTCCAGTGTCGCAAGTGACGTTAAAAAAAAAGCTACCTATCCGGCGTCAGAAACGCAAATCAAAGGCAAAAGAAACTGAAATTGTTAATCTACAAAACCCACAAGATCCATTATGTTGGTCGCATTTTTGCTCCTTCCGAGTTCCACAATCCATTTATCCCCTTATGCAAGATCCATGACATCGTCCGCTGAGAATCCAAACTGGTTATTCTGAATCGCCGCGATCCTGTCCAGCTCATCCTGGTACTGCTTACGCACGTCCGCCAGCGAGACGACGGTGCGCTTCTGCGGCAGCCCCGTGGCCTCGTCGGTGGCGCCCACGACGCCCTCGTCAAAGACCCAGGCCTGCTTGGGGTCGACGCAGCTCAGGGCGTTGATCAGCAGCAGGTACTGCCGCGTGACGGGCGTGTCGAGCACGTCGTCGCCGGTGATCTTGTCCGCCTCGCCCGCGAGCTTGAGCTTCTGGATGCGGTCGAGCAGCACCCACGCGGCACCGCGCATGTTCTGACGCTTGATGCGCCACGCGTACAGGACCTGGTGGTAGTGGGCGACGTGCGCCACGTCGACGGCGTGGCGGCAGCGCTTGGCCAGGAACTCGTCCACCTCTTGCTGCATGCCGGGAAAGGGCAGCGCCACGAGCTCGCTGTTGTGGCCAGTCTCGCACATCTTGTCGACGAGGAGACGCAGGCTCGAAGAGCGGAGCGCCTGGTCCCTGATGGAGAGGAGGGTGGTGTGGGCAAGCTCAAACTGGCAGGTAGTGAGGGAAGCGCTGAATTGTCGCGTGAGCATCTCGGCCTTGACCGAACCGCCATCAGGGCGTGCAGAGGTGAACTGCATTGCCAGGCGCGCAAACTCGACAACGTACGAGTACGCCTTTTCGCCATCGTAGAGAGCCACAATGTGCGAGTAGTAGCGGGGCAGACCGCTGTTGAGCAGCGCCCATTCGGTTTCGTCGAGCAGGCCACTGCTGTGGCGGTCAAGTGCGGCATGTTCGTTGCCTGAGATCGTTAGTACGCACGCGTATGCATGACAATGCCTGGCAGACTTACTCATTCCGACGGCGGCTTTTCTAAAGCAGTGTGCAGCGTTGCTATAGTCCTTTAGGGCCAGATAGACGCGACCCTGAACATACACTGAAAACGGATCTTCGCTGCAGAATGGAGTCATGGCGCTAGCTAGATCAGCTCGTTGCCTCTTAATGAGCGAACACTGTATCAAAGCCGGCGAGACTTCAATGTCGCTATCCGAGGCGCACAGGGAGGCCACCATCTCAGTGATGCTCTTGCTGAGAACCTCATTCTTGCTGTTGAAGCCGAGCAGGTGGCCAATGTTGGCTTCGAGCGCGGTGACAACTTGCGTCTCATCGCCGCTCTTCTGCATCGAGACACCCTTTTCGGGCTTGAACAGAGGTACTGACAGCTCTGTTTGAGACAGGTGTCTCAGCAGCGCTAAGCGGCGCAGAGCGGCCACCAAGGTCCGGAACACGTTGCCGACGTCGACACGGTGGTGAAGAGCGTCTTCTTCGTTATCAAACTCAAACTCCATGTGAACAAGAAGAATGAGCTGGCTGAAGCACACGTTCCATTGCATCGTCATGCAATCCTGCGTGGCAGCCATGAGCAGTTTCCGGCCAAACTCGGTAACGGGATTGTTGAGCTTTCGGCTCCTCATCCCCGCAGGAGTTGTGAATAGATCGAGAATCTCGCTGTATAGACCATCCGTCACCACATTGAAGTTTGGCCCGAGAACGTCGACGATTTGCGTGCAGTCCTCGTCTGTAATGCCTCTCCAGAACCCGGCCTTGTCGGAGAAATACTGTATGCGCTCCAGATCCGTTTTCTGGGACTCTTCGAAAAGTTCTGGTCGTAGGGCAGCGTTGCAAAGCTGCTGATAGCTATCCGAAAATCCATCGACAAAAGACAAGGCCGAGTTGATAAGAGCCGTTTCTTGTTGCCTGCCCTGCTCAGGGGTGTTGAGGTTGTGGTAGATGCGCTCCAAATCGCTACACTCTCTTATAGCGGAAACGAGATCGGCGCAGACAACCCAGGCAATGTCGGACTCGGGATCGAAAGCCAGGCTGATGGCTTCGCCACGTTGCTTGTCCAATTCGATGAGCAATCTGTAGAAGCGGCGCCATTGACTTTCACTCGACGATCTGAACTGCTCATAGTCCATTGCACCGCCAGCACCCCTCTCCAATGACGCCGCAGCACCGAGGACCGAGCAAATGGATTCGGCCAAGCCACGTCCCTTATTTCCTTCTTTGGTCTTGCCAAGACCGCGCTCATATATGGAAAGAGCTACTTCGAGTGTGGCTTTTGTGAATCTCCCGGGCTTGAGAATTAGTTGCAGCCACTTTTCCGTGACGTCTTGGGGATCCCAAGGCCCAGAAGTCTCAGCAGTCAACAAGCCAGTCTCCGAATGGACTCCTTCCCAGCCCCGCTGCCAGACCTGTGACATGTTTGCTCTATCCAGGTCAAGTCGCTGCACTCGGTAAGTCATGTTGTTCTTCCATAATGTCCAAAGGCTGATGCTGCCATCCTCGGGCGATGTAAGTACAAAGTCGGCCAATGTCCATATATCCGAAGACGAAGGCGTCTCGGGAATGAGGGTAAGTTTGGGGAAAAGATCCTCCAAGGTAAGCGTATGAGGACCCTTGGCGACAATCTTCCAGAATTTGAATTCGCCGGGTCCAATGGGCGAGTATGTGGCGCATATTCTCTGTCCTGGGCTGCGTCCAACCAGCTGTACAAGGTTGGCTTGAGAAGGATCCAGAGTCCATTTACCAATCTCCTGTGGCGTTCTATCGGCACCAAGTAAATCTCCTGTGAACAAGATTTGTCCGTCCTGGATGTTCCATATGCGGATGCGATGGTCGAGACAAACGGTGATCGCAAACAGGCAGCCGTCCAGCCCCAAATCCGTCACCTGGACGGCAGTGGCAGCACTATACTCCATGCTGGTCCGGCCGTATCGGATTGTATGATTGCCCTGAAAAGGCAACAAGCTTCGGAGATTTTGCTTCCATCCTTGGACGTTGAAAAAGGTCTCCTTCCAGACCCCGCCTGCCTCGTGTTAGCTTCGTAATCCTTCAAGACAGCTGTCCAGACCCCCGAAATACATACCTTCTTCGCCTTGGTTCCTGTCCAGACGAATCATGCCACCGTCGTTGACCGTCACCAGTAGAGTATTGGCCGACACGGCCACCATGCGATGCGGGTACTTGAAGCCCAAGCCCGCCGGGGCCTGCACCTTGGCCAGGTCGGACAGGCCCGCGTCGACGGCCGTCCGCTTGCGGAAGTGGTCGGGCCGCAGCGTGAACGTGTAGAGGTGTGACGAGGTGTCGAGGACAAACAGGCAGAGCGCGTCGTGCTCCTGCGGGTCGGACAGGGCGACGCAGCCCGGCTGGATGGGCACCGCAAAGTGAAAGTCGAGAACGAGCGGGGTGTCGGCGGCCTTGCCGTGGCGGCAGACGTCGGCGGCGCGCACGCTCAGCAGGTGGCCGTCCTCGAGGACGCGCCAGAGAAAGTTGCGCGGCGTGTCGTGCCACGCGCGATGGTAGATGGACGTCGCCGTCGCCAGGTTCCTGCGGCGAAAGGCCGTCTCGTCCTCGGCCGCGCCATCGTTTTTGCTGCTTTTGCGCGCGCTGCTGCTGCCAGAGAGCGACGGCACGCGGATCGTGACGACCGACGCCGTGGCGGGAGGCTCGAGGTTCAAGCGTGTCTCTTTGAAGAGATGCTGCGTGTCGCTCGAATCCATCTCGCCTCCTGGAGCTCTAGGAGCGCATGCGTCGTGCCTCCTGCGATGGATGAGGTAGAGAGCGGGGAGCGGTTCAATGGCTCGCGAGGTCAGATGATGCAGAGCGTTTGGTGATATGAATTGGCGTTGGCGGGCGCAAAGCTGCTTTTTTTGGACCTCTGTTGTTGGAGGTTGCTCTGGGGCAGAATTTCACCAGCTTCGCTCCAGCTAGGCGCTGATTTCTGTGGAGCTCAGGTAGCTCAGGTTACAGGTACGTTCCACCAATTGCAGAGCAGTGAATCTCTACGTTGCACGACGGCACAATAATTTCAACAGATGAATGAGTTACATTTTCGTTATTGAGTCATCATTGTAATGTCAAAGAAACCTTCCGTTATGAAGTCTAATGCGAACCGCCCAACGACGTCTAGAAGAAACTGTAAAAGCCCAAACAAAGCATAACGGCCGACGCCAGCAAACCATGCAAATTATCAATAACATAATATATCGAACAAGCCGCCGTTTAGTCCTTGTCCATATCCTTGGGTGCCGGATCGCCAATGCCATCCTCGCCAATGGCAAACAAGGTATCACTCTCTGGCAAACAGGGGCTGTCGTAAATCTTGGCAATACGTGTCTCTGCGCGGCCCTTTTTCAAGCTGATTCTCGTCGTGCTGGCGTGCGCAATAATGTTGCCGCCAATGGGTTTCTTGGGGTCGGGGTTGAACATGGCGCTGGGGCCGCCGTCCACCTGCGCCACGACCTGGTTCGTGATGACGACGGCCACGCCAAACTCGTCCGCCAGGCGCTGCAGCGTGCGCATAAACTTGGCCAGGTGCGTCTGGCGGTTGGACAGCTCGCCGCGGCCGCAAAAGTCCGTGCGGTAGAGCGCCGTGGCACTGTCGACGATGAGGAGGGAGAAGCGAGTCTCGCACATCATGGCAGCGGCCTGGTTCAGCAGCTGCAGCTGATGGTCCGAATTGTAGGCGCGCGCGTAGGCGACATTGTCGAGGACTTCCTCGCCAGAGAGGCCGAAGCGGTTGGCGACGGCGAGCAGCCGGACGGGACGGAACGTGCCCTCGGTGTCAATGTAGAGGCACTTGCCCTCGCCACCGCCCATATCGAACGGGAGCTGGCAGGTCACGGCCAAGGTGTGGCAAATCTGACTTTTTCCTGTGCGAAACTCGCCAAAAAGCTCGGTAACTGAGCCGGTCTCGATACCACCGGCGAGAAGTGTGTCGAGGTTCTTGGAGCCCGTGGTGATGGAAATCAGCTCGCTTCGCCGCTGATGCATTTCTGTGGCAGTAGTAAAGCCCATGGGTACGAGCTTTGAAGCTGTACACTGTTAGCGCCGAATTTAAAAGAGCCATTTTTGCCACTATTTACCTTCACCAAGAATCTTGGTAGCTTTTTGCTCTGAGATGCCTTTGATCTGCTCCAGCGTTCGGCGCGGGGTATAGGCCACGGCCTCGACAGTGTTGAAGCCGCCATCGATGACCAGTTGAATATCTCGCTTCGTCAATCCAGCAATTCCCTGCCAACCGACGGTCAGTAACTTTCCAGGCCACCATCTCAGCAAAGCGCTGCAGTTGGGGGGACATACCTCGAGTGCACTGAGGGGAGTAGGAGCCCCGGGGCCGCCGCCCATTTGGCTCTCTTCAGGCACTTGGGCTTCATCGTATTCATCAGCCATGTCGCACAAGTATGTCTGTATGAGCTTGTATCGTTGACAAGCAGAGCTGAGACCGTGAATTGGCCAAAGAGATTGCCTGCTTGAATTAATCAGCCGTTGTTGTGGGATAACGCGTTGGAACGCGCTCAGTCAGGCAACAACGCTAACCACGGAAACGCCAAATCACGTGGGTCTTTACGCCACTCTGTGCTAAGCTCGGCGAGCGAAAAAGGGCGTCACTGGTGAGGCTGTTGGTTATTGGAAAGAAATTAAAGGAAAATAAGAAGAAACAAGGAAAACGTGAGAAGAGAAGAAGATGTCAGAAAAAAAGATTATATAGCAATAGAAAATAGAATGTAATAAGTTATTGCCTCTACTTGCTTAAGCGGCTTATTCTTTGGCACATCCGTGCTGAGCAACAGTAAAGAGCAATGAAAAAAATTGGATGGAAATGAAGTTTTGCTACCTCAAAATGAATTGCTTAGATTTTTAAAGCTGCAGCATGTGTTCGTTTGGTCGCTACTTTGGCGATGTAGGAATATCGAGCCGATGGTGTTCTTCATCAACTCTACAGTACTTATACTAATGATTTAACATTCACGAGCTTATTTTAGAGAAGAATTCTTTTTGTCAAGACTTTGTATATTTGTTTTGATAGCTAGTATACAAGCAGATAATTAATGAATGTCTAGTGCCAAGTTCCAACGCCGAGCGTAATGCAAAGAGTGCAGTGTAATGATTAATCAAGAGAAACAATCCTCCACCATTGCGAAAGAACAGATTTGCTTTCGTAAAAAGTATGCATCAAGAAGAAACAAAAACTGATTTAGTTGATGGCGATGCGGATGGTCTCGTGCTTCTTGGCCTTGGGCACAGAGATGCTCAGGATGCCGTCCTGGAAGCCGGCGCTGACGGCGTCCTGGTCGACGCGGGCGGGGAAGCTAAAGGAGCGCGCAAACTCGCCGATGCTGCGTTCGCTGAGCCAGTACTTTGACTTGTCCGCGGGCGCGGTCACGGCGGCGACTTCCGTCTCGGGCGTGGCGGGCGCCGTGTGGCTGGCCTCGCTCACGACCTCGAAGCCGTTTTCCTCCTGGATGCTGATGTCATCCTCGTCGGCGACGGTGGCCTTGTGGGTGGAGGAAGACGAAGAGGCTGCGGGCTCCGCCTCGGCCTCCTCGATGGGGGCGGGGGCGGGAGCGGGAGCAGCGGGAGCTTCATAGGGGGAAGTGCCGGCGGTATATGTCCTCTCGGTCTTGCCGCGGACGACGAGGGTCTGGGGCTCGGTAAACTCGATGCTCACGGCATTCTTGTCGAGGCCGGGGAGCTCGCCGTGCAGCTCATAGGTGTCGGCCGTCTCGCGGACGTCAAACTTGGGCTGCCAGTGGGAGACGGCAGTCGACTTGCGAAAGTGCTGCTGCTGCTGCTGCTGCTGCTGCTGATGCTGCTGCTGCGGCTTCTTGCACTGGCTGCTCTTGGTGTTGGTGGTGCTGGAAGGAGACTGGCACTGGCGCGAGTACGAGTCAAAGTCGTCAAGAAGACGGAAGAGGGGCGTAAAGGAAGCCTCGGTGTTGTAGATGGTGCGGGGGAAAAAGGCGGCCATTTTGTTGGAGTTTGTGCTGTTGTTGTTGTTTCTTGGGACTTTGCGAGAGACGCGGAAAGTGTGCATACAAGAGAAGATGAAGGAGGATATGAAGAGTGTCTGTTGTTTGAATGTGTGTGATGAGGAGAACAAAATTTCGACTCTGTGGGAATCAGATTGGTTCTTTATACTTTGGAAAGAAGAAGTCCTCCTCCAGGCAGAAGGCGGTTTTCGTCATGTTTGTCGGCTTCTAGAATCTTGTTGAAGATGCGACTTACAAAGCCGTTGTATTTCGAAGCATTTGCTGGTCAGCGCTGGCAGTGGCCTGTAGCCACTAGAATCTGGTAGATGGTGCTAGAAGGTTCCACCAAGATCGTTGAGATGACGCTAGCAACCCTCCCCCGGTACCTGTCCTCCAGCACCTGACTGCAGGCTACTGGTGCGAACGAGGAAGCAGTCTGCACTCGTCACAGCAAATCATCGGAGGAAATTCAAGGCTGGAGAAATTACCACAGCTAGAGTCTGCACAATCGGGCTACTGCCGATTTCCCTGCTTCCTTTGGCAATTCGCACGAGAAACGGCGGTGGACAGCAAGCTTTGGCTGCCTGCTTACCTAACGAGGCCGTCTCCCAAAAGGGCAATTTCAATTAGAGCAGTGCCATGACGTCACAGTTCCACGTTCTCCCCTGTGGAAACCTTGGTCGGCTTTTCTCCTTGACGAGAGGTACCTTTTTCTTTTTTTTTAAAGAGAAAAGTGCGATTGCAGGGTGTGTCGATTGTTCCCAACCGTCCGCGAAAGTCTTGAAATATACCCTCCCCCGAGGAACAGCGAGAGTGCGTCATCATTACGCCCTCACAATCGAAAGGAACAGTCCTTGTCAAACGATTCGCGATCTGCTCAGCGCTGCACCTTTTTTTTTCGGCGCCAGTAACGATATGAAGCTCGCCCGCTTCTGCCACAAACGGCTTGCGTTGCGTAGCCACCGTAAAGCCTCCAGCCACACATACGTCAATCACCGCGCAGCAGTAGTGAGAACGTTGACATACCACACCCCCTCCACACCCGTCAAGCCACATTCAATTCTGACGTCGTCCCGTCTTTGCGCCTTGGACGAGTATTCTGGCATCGTCTGCCGCCTGTCGTCATGCACATATGATGGCTCGCTTCCGTCATCAATTTATTGTTTCGGAGCAGCGCGATCGCTTCCACTGATTGGACGGCAATTTTCTGCGTTCGTGGCCCCGTAGTGAGCCGCCACAGACGGGCTCAAGATTTGCACGCATTCATCGACTTCACTGGCACGGCGAGTCGTGATATGATAGAGCACTTTTGATATGCAACACTGTAATTTTGATTGATTCGTGGCCAAAGTCGCATTCCATGTCCGAATCACCCATGTCTGCCCAATTTCCGTTTTCGCCCATGCTATGCTACTCCTGCCAGAAATCAATGCGAATAATGATAGCAAGCCCTTTGTGCTGAGTTCGTATATCGTATTCGTGGCTTGACTTGATACAATGCTAATCGTGTTGTAGTGTTTGCGAGTTTCTTGCAGTGTGATTTTTCTCGTTTCTCGTGTTCGTAGTTAAAGATATGATGCCATGATTATCGTATTCGTAGGTAAAGGGGTTGCCAAAGTTGCATAGCTTTGAGTTTTTTTCAAGTCAATCTGCAGCAGTCATATTATCCTGCTCGCATAGTATTTGTCCAGTTTGTTTATTGGCGTCCTCCAGACGCAAAAAATGGTGAAAAACCCCTCGGGTCGTTCGGAAATCGTGACGGCTGCCCAGGGTTGGAACTGTGGTTCAGTAGGCCAACAAGCCGGCGCCCAACTGTAGGCTCGAGTTCTGTTCCATCCCTAGCGATCTTGACTTCGCGGTTCGAGTTCCAAGGATTGCGCAGTCCTCGGGTACGATAGAACGGCAACGGGGCAATGGAAAGCCACTGGAGGTTGAATGGTTTACCTCGTGTCTGCATATCCTCATCGGCCTCTTCTGCTTCCTTCTTACTCGGAGTGTCGGTGTCGTCTTCAAGGTCGACTTCATTTTCGATTCCCTCGATTTCCCAGAACATTGTTCCCCGCGCAGAGTCGTCGATGATGCGCCCTTTTGGAATACCGTCCTTTGATTCGGTGGTAACGGCTTGTGGTAGGTCGGTGTCGTCAGTTGTTTGGTTTTGCGGCGCAAATTGAATTGCGGCGTCTGGATCTTGGTTGATTTCCGACGTCATTCGAGCAAACCCGAAATATTCTCCAGACTTGTTGGCCGAAAATACCAGATAAACGTTTTCAGTGGTCTAGAATAGTTAGCAACCTGCCGTGCTGTGACGCTCATAGTCATCGTGGGAACCTACTTGGAAAGCGTTATTCAAAAGTTTCTCATTGTGTGACTGAGTAGCCCAGATGCTAGTCTTGACGCTCTGCTCCAAGTCTTCGCGAGTGAGGCTCTTGAGAACGAAGAATCGATCTTGGTATGCGTTTCCGTTGGCATCTTTCCGGTCCATTGGTACCGTAGAGGCCTCAAGAGGGTCCAGCTTTTCAGATGCAGGAGATTTGACATGTTCAGATGGATCGTTGGCAAGTGTCGGCGATGCAGGGTTGCTCGTTCCAGCAGCGATGACGATGGGACTCTCTGTTGTTGCTTCCGAAGTGTTCTTTCGAAGTCGACATACCAATCGCACTGACTGGAACTTGGATTCATGAATCGCCTTTTGAGCTTCAGCAGAGGTTGTGTCCTCCTTGAAGTTTGCGAATGCACAGTTGCTCTTGGAAATCAAGAACAAGGATTGCAATTCTGGAGCGAGTTCGCAAACGTGACGCACAAGATCCATCAGTTCAGTCTGTGGTGGGAGATTTCCAATCCAAATGGCATGGCCTGCAAGAATAGCACATGTTAGATTCTGATTGGATAGATTTGGGATTATGCTGCTTACCACTTTGGTGTGGTTTGCGTGGAGGTCCACGGGCCATGTTTTGCTGTTGACGTTTGGTATCAACTTGGTTATCCGGTTAGCAATTGTCGACATTGAAAAAATCGTGTTTGAGCGTACCTGATGGTGGTGTTTGGTCTCGAAAAGATCTGTTTGTCCTGTGTGATGGTCTCCGAGGTGGATTCCTGCCTTCGTGTGAAATGTGTCCTTGGCTGTTTTGCCGGTTCATCATGTAGTCGGGCCGCTGACGACCAGGATCAGGAAACTGAGGTGGTTGTGGGTAGTATCCGGGAGATTGCGGGTGGTCCATAACGAAAGGCGCTGGATAATAGCCAGAGTTGGCTCGCCCTTGCATCGAGTGCGGTCCGTGGTGACCCGGGGGTGTCGCGTAGTATTGATGCATTTGTGGCTGTTGCATGTAATAGCCCGGAGGCATCATTGACCCGGGATGGTGGCCGGCGTACGGGTTGTGCGGCATGTGCTGCTGGCCGTACTGCTGGCTGTACTGCTGGCTGTATTGCCGATGACCCCCTGGAGGGGGTGAGTGTTGGTAGCCGCCGTGAGGCAGTACATTAGCCATTGGTGCCATGTTAAAGGGCCCAGATTCGCCTGCTGGGGGTGATGCAACGTTTCTTCTGTCGAATTGTTCTGGAAATGGCGTGCCGGTTTGTCCATAAGAAGACTGTTGAATGATGGGAGGACGCCTGCGCGAAGTTGCCGATGTTGGGGCGGCCTGTTGGGTGGAGGAGTCGAGTCCTGAGACTGGGGTTTTGTCGGCTGGTATCTCAGGTACTTCTGTAGAAGTACTCTGCGGAGATGGCATGTCTCCCATGCTAACGCGTCTTTCCGAATCACAGGGAGAAACAATGTGGTTCTCCTTGTAGAGCAGACAATGCTGGCCTGCAGGCTGTCGACAGCTGCAAAGGCCGATACGTCTGTAGTGAGAAGAGATCCTAAAAGGCTTCCTGTCGAAATGAGGGGAAATTCGATTTGTAGTGAGTAGTAGCGAACAAGTTGGTAAGACTAAGGAGATGTTGTCGGTCCGGCTAGACGATAGATGTCAGTCACGACGATTCTTGGTGACAGTGGCGCGTAGTGAATAGGTGATTTGACAGTGAGATAGAAAATGCTGGAATATCGCACCTCGGGTTTTTTTTTCTGTTGTAAGCGAAGAGCGCTGGGGACGAACGCTGGAGCGGGAGGTTATGGTCCGGCAGGGCTGTTCAGCCCATGTCAGCCCACTATAGAGATGATTGAAGAGACAGGTGTGTACCTTTTTCAACTCGCTACGGGCACTCGAGGTGGCCTTGCACCCAGGTGTTGCGACGAGGTGTGAGGGAGGAAAAAAGAATTGACTAGAGGGCAAGGTGAGGAAGCTTTAGAAGGGCCTCGCGAGGTGTGTGGTTGAGCTAGTGTCTAGACCAGGACAGTGCAGCAGTTAGCAGACCCTTCTCGCAGATCCAAAGAAAGAAAGACGACCGGAAGTGCGGGAAGGCGACGGGACAGGCGCTTGGAGATATGTGGGATCTGCCTAGTTGGAGACGGTCGGCCCCGGCTCCAGCCCTTGTGTTGCAGCCGGGCTATATTTTTTTTCTCAACGGCTCGAGGTGACACAGTAGCGGGCTAGAGGTGTAGAGGTAGTAAAGAGGCTCACCTACAAGTGACTCCAAGGGGCAAGCCAAGTGCCGAGGAGTTGGGAAGTTTTGGCCGTGTCCAGAATAGCTTGCGTTGGTGCGTTGAGGATGGAGGATGTTGTACTTGAAAGTCGGGAGTAAGAACAGGGAAAAGATGGGCACCGCGCCACAAACGACTTTGCCACAAGCTGCCAAGAACGGCGAGTGCCTGGGTATGCCCCGCGGTGTTTGGCGAAAAGGACGGGGTAGTAGGGCGAGGCCAATTGCGAGTCTGGGTATGGATGGATTGGGGAAGTAGGTTGTTGTAGTGGGTGGTGGAAAGTTGGGCCAGACGCCGCCAGGCGGGACGTAAATAGAAACTGATGACGACGACTGAAATGTGAGATGGTGTATATGTAGAAACAAGGTAGAATGGAATTCAAAGACCCGGTAAATAAAAGTAGATGAGAGTCAATTGGAGGTTGGCATGTACAGGTGACGGGCAAGGTGATGTAGGTGGTGGATGGCAGGAACAGGATCTTGGCGGGTCCCAACTGGCCGTGTAAGGCGCATCATAAACGGGATGGGCACTAACGTGAATGGCATAAATCGACAAGTACATTGCCCATTATTAGAAATACGACGTGTAAAAGGCGGCGATTATCAGATGCAAGTACTGCGGTACTGTGGCTTGTACCCGGTACTGGCTGTGGTGCCCGGCCAGTGCCCAGGCAGCGCGCGGCTGTGGTGTAAGCAGGGCGTCATAGGTACCGGTACGTGCCGGTACTGGTGCATTGCAAGGTGTTGCGTGTACCTAGCTACTCGGTACAAAATACAGCCTCCACCTGCTAAAAAAAAATGCGCAAGGCCGCGGAAGGGTCGTCAAATACCATTTTGCCCAATAGCTTCCGCTCATTGGGCTATATTCCTTTTGACTTTTTTTTTTTCGCCACTCATGCCATCCAGGAACGTCTCTGGGCAAAACCGGGGACGAGGGGGGGGGGGTGGTCTGCTGGTGGAGGTCCCACTAGGCAAGCCACAGCAAAACCGGTTCTCTCTACCAGCAGTCAAGTTACTCAGTGAAGTACTAACTTGGTAGTGGTGACTGTTAGGTCTCGTACGAATGAATTACCAGTAGTTAGCACGTTAGCAACGCGTGTCGCCGGACCGATACTTGGTAGAGGGGTCTCTACTCAGTACCAGTATCTTCTCGCTTCTTTCTGCCGAGTACCTTTAATCAAGACACACCTGTGGCTGCGGTGGGGAGGCTTGCGCTGCCACAGTATGAATTCATCAAGGGTCAACTCAATTCATGACCCCGAAATAACAGGGCAAACGGGGTGGCGATTTCCACTCCGCCCCGGAGCAGCCGCCGGTTTGGCTTCTCCGGGAAAGACGTTGCTGTGGCTTGGTTGTTTTCCCAAGCGAGAACCCAATTTGCGTGGCATCCTGCCAGACCGTGCAAGACACTGGGAGGACGCTCTAAGCGGATGGCTATATCGTAACTTACCGACAAACACACATGGCTGGATTGACAAGAGACCAAAGAAATAGGCTACCCACCCCCGTGCACGTACATGCAACCCCCGGGCTGCAGTGATAATGCCGAACGGAACTGCGACGCTCCGTTGACGTTGCCGGGCTGAGCACGGCGACCGATGCCAGCCTTCCAGCAGCACTAGGGTGATCAGCGAGCGACGTTTTGCGGGCTGCAAGTCTCGGATGACTACTAGTTGGAGCGTTGGACAAGTCGCGCGGGAAAAAGAGACACACAATGTTTTGTGTGGCTGATGATGATATACTCATCATCTTTCTTGGCTCGATTGCATCGACGAGGGCATGGGCAGGTCTGATGCGGAGATAGGTCACAATTCCATGCTCTTCTGTGTCGCCGCGACACTGTCGATCCGATGCTCTTCGCGGTGTGCCTCCCTGACGTAGTGCTTGATCGTACCAGTACAGACTATCCGTACCTAGAACGGTAATAGTGCTGGGCGGTGGACCCCTAGATCAGCCCAAGCCCGCATCATGCTGGCCTGGCATGCAGCTGGTCATGGGCTCGGCGGCGCCCACCAGTCTCGTGGCTCGACAAAGTGATGACGAAGACGGCGATGGTTGGGGACACGCGCGTTGCGGTGTAACTTGTTCGCTCGATGAGCGCCGCCTAGCTAGAAGAAAACAATACAAAATAAATGCTGGCAATTTTACTAGTAGGCTCGTTGTCGGACCGGTTTGGACCTGGCACTTCCCTGCACTGGCAGACTGGCAGAAAGCAGGCGCGCAGGTCGCCATTTGGTTGACGTGTGTTCTCGCAGTGCCGTTCAGAAGCATCAAAGATAGGGAATTTGAGCATTTCCCATCGTCGTTGGGTCGCGAAACTTTACAAATCCGCATGCTGCCCAAGGTAGTCGGGGGCACAGGCGACGATCATGATATCATCATAGTGGAAGCCATTGAGGACTGAATCGCATCGTGGTATCGCACACCTTGTTCTCGCAGCCCTCGAACGGGTGTGCAGCTCCCTCACTAGGGGACCACCTGTGTACTACCCAGGCGTGCCAGGTAACTAGGTAGTTAATAGCAGGGCCTCACAGGGCTTGAATGCGGTCTGGCAGCGAAGCCTTGGGCACATGCCCACTGCGTCTGTACTGGTACTCACCAAGAGCCTGGGGTGAGCTGGGACACCCCCCCCTCTACGACAGCTGGACCCTTGAAATTCGGGGCCTCGTCGGCGGGGTGAGTGTGGTGGATGACATTGTCGATTATTGCCCAGTTTGCCAGTCTGCCAGAAACCGAATTTCAAGAATCAAGAAGCCACAAAAAAAAATGCGTGCCAGAAAGAACTGCTGCCGGACCCAATGCTCCGGTCCCAGTTATTGCCCAGTCCAGTCAATCAGGGTTGAGCAAAGCTGAGCCCACCCAGGCTTGTGCGGAGTACAGGCCGCCCGCCGCGTACCAGAACTGGTACTTGGATGGCACTGGCAGCCACCAGCCAAAGAGACAGGCAGACGGGCACGGCAGGATGGGCAGGGGTTATGCAATGGTAGGGAAATGATCGGCGTGCCTCTGATTCATCATCGTGATATTGGCATCAATTCAACTCAACGACTTGCTGGGTACCGATACTGACTAGTCAAGAAATCATGACGAGAAATATGCGTGTCAGAGAGACTCGGTTGGCGCGCTCCTAGTTAGAATCCTACGGCGAGAATGGCTTCATACTGACTGACCGAGGCCTAGGACCCAGTTGCAATTCCACAAAATACATGCAAAAATCGTAGAAAGCATGCGGAACTATTGAATCAACCATTGACCCATTGTTTCGAAAATCGAACTCCCCAAAAATAATTCGAATTCTTCTTGACAGGTCAAAAGGCCAAGTTTCCTCGTCGCCAGTGACCTCAGAGAGCGCGGGTCCCACAGATGCTGGGAACACGCCCTCCCCCACTCGGACGGTTATGACGACATTGACTTTTGGACCCCGAAATTGCCGACATGCTGCCACGGAAATTCAATTTCACAAATGTCCCAAATTTTCAAGATTTCGATCAGATTTCCGATGTCACAATGCACCGCCACAGCACCACCCATTCTGTCTGTTTGAGTCACCATTACGCAATACGCGCGTACAGGGCCTATTCGATGGTGAGAAGGGCTGAGCCACAAACTGGGCAGCGGCCAGCCACAAGGGGGCGCTTCTCTTATTTTGAGCCAAAAAAAAAAAAAAAAGAGTGAGACGCCACAATAGTGACAGGTAGCACGCCCAAAGTCCAAACCTGTAGTGAATAGGCGCTATTGGAAAATGTATGGAGGCGCACTTCTGCAAGGCTGAGCCTTGGTTGGGGGCGTTTTGGACCCCTCGACATTTTGCAGATACCACTTGGAAAGGCACAATTTTCGGGTCTTGTCAAGTCGGCTTCTTGGCATACAAGAGACGGCACCAACTACCTAGGAGGGAAGAAGAAAAAAAACGAAAATCGCCGAGAGCCGACAGAAGAGCAAAGAACGAAATTTCGTTGCCGAAAATAGTTTCCAGCCACATCCCCTTGGGCGTGCGAAGAGAGAACAGCTTTTCGCTGCAACTAAACCCTGTGAGCAGTGAGGTGATGCACTGTGCTTGTGGGGACTCAGGGTACTTGTGTCTAGGCGCAGGTCGCGGCATAGACGAGGTACCGTTCGGAGGAAGACTTTTTGATTCGCCACATCATCCCTAGTTACACAGTACCAGCACTTGCGTGTTGCCGTTGCACACCAAAGGGGGGATGTAATAGCGCAAACACCAGCAGTCAACTGATGCAAAAAATCCACATGAGCCACTGAAACAAGTTGAGAATCTAGAAGCGACGAGTCTGACGGAACCCAAGCACCCAAGCACAAGTACCCAAATCCCAAGTACTTACAACTTGCGCCTCGCCCATTCGGTACTGAGTGCCTTGGCTCCGGCCCCACTCTTGGCCGCCGCCGTCGCCGCCGTCGCCGCCGCCGCCGTGTGCACCTTGATTTCGAGCGATGGGTGTCAATAGCAAGGAGAGATGGGGTTTGTCACCAAGACGAGAGGGTGAAAGGGAACAAGAGTCAATGCGCGGAGCTCTACTCTGGCTCCCGCCCCGGGTGGCAAATTTTCCGCTCTTTTTCCCGCTCAACGGGCACGGCTGAGCGAATAAGGGGACCTTCCGCGCAGGGTCTCGCTCCCTCACTGCTGCCTACCTGGTACCTAGGTAGGTACTCATTATTAGGTTTACTGGTCGTCGGCACCGCCGCTACTGGTGACTCGCAACACCACTGGAGCTGGTAGCCCTGTGACTTATTAGTGCCAACGCCCCCTCGGCGCTCGAATAGAGATGCTTTGTGTCCCAACTACTGTTAGCTGCGCCTAGCGGTAGCCATGTAGCAAGTCTGCCACTGCCCCCCTCTCCTTTCCGAAAAAGTGCGCTGTGCTGTAGTTTAATTATTTGAAATAACGGCCTCACGGAAACGTGCCGATGCTAACAAAGCTAAGCTTGGCTACTTGACCAATTGCGATGGGACAATTCGAGTGCGTTGTCGGTTTGACGAGGGCTGAAGATGGACAAGTCCCCTAGTTTCCGAGTTAGAACCATCGCACGTTAGAGCGCCGTACTTGGGCCGGCATGTCACCACATGGGATGATTATGACTACGCTGAGACGACCGATTCCACACAAAACGATTCCAAAAAATTGAAATTGAATGAGTCGCCAAAAAAAAAAAACCATGCATTTCCTCGGAAGCCAAGGCACAATAACTAATTTACGCGGCCCTCCGCGGAGCGACCCGGCACACGCGTGCCGGGTTTTCTTGGCCGATTATAGTGTAGGGTAGCCAGCCCACATCTATCTACACGGCGAAAATCATCGCCACCCGATCCCTCCGGAGCCGACGGGCGGACCGCCCACCGTTTTTTGCATGTTTGGCGTTGCATCGTGCCAGGAGCGTATGCAGTCTAGACGGCGCGTCCAAGGGACACACATGGGCCCTTTGTTCTTGGCATTTCTCATCCTGAGCCCGATACTCCGATGCAGTTGAAGACGGTGCGCGTTGCAACACTGGGGCCGCGGAAAGTGTTTTTGGCGTCTGCACACGGCTTCACGAGCTTGGATTCTGTAGTATCGGAGGATATTGTACATGCCGTGTCCGAATATGTAAGCGAGCCAGCGCAAAGGTCTCGAATGGAAGCTCGATTCCACCAAAAAAAAACCTCCGCATCGGAAAATGCCACGCCTGGTAGCTGTGGCTTGCTTTGGCGCCGTAGTTGCAGAATAGGACACATGGGTGCCAACAGCTCGCCTTGACGCATGCCATTGAAAGTCTGCCACGACCAACCGTCCCGCACTTTCAAATTTAACAATAGTGAAATTGTGCATGTCATTTTGTTAGCACAGTTGTACGACTACGAAGCGCGGTGTCGGCCATGCAAACGGCCTCTGCGTACACAAAAGGGCCGGCCAGTTCGGCCCATCATCAATCGACATGACTGAACATGAAATGTGCGAGCTTGTATCGTGGCAAGATAATCAACAGAGCTCCTGTTGACCAATGGTCATTAAACTAGACGTATGCACACACCACCGTGTCATTTACGCAGCTCTTAAGTTTCAGTTGTTATTCGCGAATCTAATGCGCAGCTATTGTACATGTGCATCTCCATTCCTAATCCTTCTTCAGCGGCACAAACACCTCCTCAACACCGTTCTTGGAGACGACGAGCATCTGCAGAGCATCGCCCACCTCAATGTGGCGCTCCGCCGCGCCGTCAAACGCGTCCTTGATGATGGTCTCGACCTGCGGGCGGGTGAGGGGCTCGCGGGGCCGCTCGCGGAGGTCGTGGCCGGTGCCGCTGCCGGGGATGTACTGGTTGCGAAAGTTGACCTGGTTGTCGAGAAAGGGCATGATGAGGCTGGCGGCGGCGCCGCCGGCACGGCACTGCTCGCGCTCGTAGCTGCCGACGGGGTCGTACGAGTAGATGGCGCCCGTGCCCTCCTCGTCGAGTCCACCGAGCAGCGCGTGCGTGTAGTAGGGAAAGAAGCGCTTCTGGTAGAGAATCGTCGAGAGGCGCTTGGCGCAGGCGTTGAGCGTCATGGGCTTGCCGTGGCGGTAGCGGTATATTTTGCAGATGGTGTCGAGGCGGTCGCGCAGCGCCTCGCCGTCGGCCGCGAAGCCGCAGACCGAGAGGACAATGGTGGCGTCGTCCTGCGACGAGCTGGTGCCGCCAATCTTGAAGACCTTGGGCGACATGCGCGAGTTGATGCTGTAGCCGCTCGTGTGTCGTGTGTCGCCGGCCATGATGGCAAAGTCGGCGCCCGCGATGCCGAGCGTCGAGCCACCGTTGTCAGTGTATCTGCAGGAGAGAAATAAGTCAGCGAGAAAGCTCGACCAAGGCTTGATGCTGGGGAGCTTCGGGGTCTCTTACGGGTTGAAGCGATGCTCGCGCGGCTCGCCAGCTTGTCTGGGGACGTCAGACATGGCATAGTTGGGCCCATTCATGAGCGGGTTTTGGCTGAACATGGCCATTGTGACTATTGTGCGCGGAAGACGGGGCTTTCTGAAGCTAGAGACGATGCTGGCTGGCCGAGGTCGAGGTGCTGTGTGGATTGAATCGATGACTTGGTGATGGGATGGGACGTTGTTCGACAGGCAGGAGGAGCTTGCTCACCCTGCGAGGTTGCTTTGGCTAGCGCACGCGTACAAGCTGGAGCCTTGCCACAGCAGGGTGCCGTCCTCGCTGTGTTTGCCTGCAACGAGCCACACGTACCAGCCACAGCAGCACTGACAAGCTCAACCAGCCAACCAGCCACGCGCAAACTGACTAAGCCCCGCACTCTCGGCAGGACCTGGGGGAAAGCTCTCCTCCTGTCCGCCCGCTCCAGCCTTTCAACGACCAGCTTAGGCTGTTCGTCACGGCTACTAACCCGCTAGTTAGGTTGAGGCTAGCATCCCATCCCCTGGCTGCCCGTAGAACGCCACGCATGTCTGGGCGTCGATGCTGGCACCTGTGACCTCGGCAACAATTTCATTCATCTGCACGTCTCCGCAGACGCCTTCTCCTGGCCGCTGGTCTCCTTTTGCCGCTTGCCATTGCTATCCTGCCATTGTCTGCCCGCTGCTGCGTCCGGGTACAAACAAAGCATCATGACGGGCAACATTCGCGCGAAAGCGCTCGACAAGATAGCGTCGCTGGCTGCATCCTCCACCAACACCTCGTTTGACAAGTCCGATCTCGACAGGCTCTGCCGAGCCTGCAATGTCAGTGGTCGCGGCCGTGAATACAACCATGGCGCATACAACTCGAAGCAGACGGGCTCGCTCGGCCGCATTCCCATGGTACTACCGCTCACCAACTCTGTGCTCGGCTCCAATGGCTAACACATGTAGTCAATTCGCGAATTCGAAGTCCTCTTGGCCCTCTGCAAGACTGCGCCCAGCATTCTGTCTGCCCAGAGCGCCCAGAAGCTCTCCTACCAGCTCATCCCCTACGTTCTCGAAGCACACTCGCAGACCTTTGTTCCCTCACCCTTCTTTCGCAAGATCAATCCTTGCCCGACCGAGTCGTTGTCCTTCCACGTCACTGCCGCGCTTCTCTCTCTGGGAATCAACTACACCGAGCTGAAGGAGACTGTCACAGACGGCATCTGGGCCTTTACCAATGCCTGCAGCCGAACCACCGAAAGCGTACTCTCCCCCCGTACTGGCGATCCCGAGAACCTCAACATCGACGAGGCGATTCGCACTCTCAACATTGCCGTCGCCATTCTTGGCTTCCTGGACGCTGCGGCCGCCCAGTCCGACTTTTGGAAGGCTGGTGGCCGACTGGGCCTCATTCAAAAGGTCAAGCAGCTGCTCTCCGAGCCCTTCTTGGTCGCGGTTGAGACGGCCCTGTCCACCATTCGCAACGCTCACAGCGACGACCGTGACGTGCGAGAATGGAAGCGTCATTTGCGTCACTACTCTGCCGCTGGCCGCCCTCTTGGCGCCATGCTCTTGCAGCGAAGCTTCATGTGGCTCGTTCTTTCCAGCACCTCGCTGATGATTACCGATGGATCTCAGCTGCGCAAGAAGCACGTCCTCGATGTGCTCATGGACAATGACGGCGCGCTGCCTCGCCCCGACGGCTTTGTAGCCGACGTTGATCTGCGATCCATTGACCTTCACGCCAACTTTGCCATTGACCAGATGAACTACATTGAGGCCGGCGCTGACTTTGCTCGTCTTGGGTCGCCTTCTCAGCAAAAACTAGCTTATGCTGTCAAGTCCGCCGCCATGATCTCTTTCATGAACTGCACCATGCTCAACGAGGACGCTGCCGAGCCTGAGCTCATGATGAATTGGTTGCAGCAGACCCTAGATGACCCCCAACAGATGAGCGACGACACCCTCGCCTCGACTACCCTGCGCTGCATGGCTCTGCTTAGCCGTATTGCTCCCTCGTTCTCCCAGACTGTGATTCGATCGCTGCCTCGTTTTATTGTTCAGGACATCACCAACACCGGCACGGGCGCTGTCGCTTCCAGAAGCCTTGCGTTTGTACTGAAGAAATTGTCCAAGGATGCCGTCATTAGCACCCTCTACTCCCTCGGCAACGTGCTCAGCCCTGACACTCAGGAGAGACTGGTCAATGGCCACACCAACGGATCTGTCGACGGAGAGAACGGCCTAAACCCTGTGTATGAGCGCCGCCAGTCCAATGCCAGCTCTATTTCGGTCGATATGAACGGCGAAGAAGAGGCCGCCATTGTATATCGCAATGTCGTGCAAGCCATTTGCGGCATTGCTACCGCGTACGAGGATGAACAAATTACAGCTCTTGCCCAGTCTATCCTTCTCCAGAAGCTGGACAAGGTCAACGCCACGGTAGATGTGCAAGTCATTTCCGGCGCCGCCGACTTGGCTCTCAGTGGTGGCCAGCTCGAGTTCCGTTCCCTGTTGAAAATGTACAATCGACTCGGTCATATCGGTGTTATAGACAAGAAAGACTTCTTTTCTGAAGCCGTCTTCAAAGGCCGAACTCACATTTCTGCAAACCTTCGACGCGATTCGCCGCTCTTTGATATTTACTGGGAGCACCTGCTCGAGAGCATCATTGCACTTGGTGATGCTTACTCCCAAGGCCAGACAAAACAGGTTGATGTTGACCTGGCTGCGCAAGAGATTGGGGAATTGCTTCACCCTCTAGCAGTGCTCATGTCCGCAAACGACCTCGCCGCCAGGGCGCTGGACAATGACGACTCGTATGCGCTGCTTCGGGATGCCTGGTTCAACATTGTTGTTCATGGGTTCTCCACCTCGACGGAGCGAGGCAAAAGATACCTGAACGAGCTGCGCATTATTGCCATTCACTCACCACCGCTGGCCGCTGAACAGCGCGGTGAGCAAGTTGAAAGTGATATTGAGCTCAATACGGTCTTGCGTCGCGGCAATAGCGGCGAGAGAGAGTCTCTGCAAAAGAAGCTTTTGAGTGAACTTATTCCCAGCAAGGCCTCGGATATCAAGGGCCTGAGCTACCGCAAGGTCATTTTTTTGCACTCGGCGTATCTCGTTGAAATCTTGCGCGCCGACTCTGGAGATTGCACCAAATTCTTGTCCTACTTTGCTGAGCGTAGCATGCTGCAGAGAGAGGTATACAGCGTCATGGATGGCATTTCCAACGCGGTAGTCGACAAATACATCAAAAAGACGGTCAGTGGTACCGAGCCTGCTTTCTCGGCGCAGTACGCCGCCAAACAGCTTGCCACCATATTCTCTCGTTGCTGCCACCGCATTGAGCGTGTTCAGAAAGCTGCCTTTGCGTCGGCTGACAAAATCGTGCGAGACGTCCCTTCTTCGCTCTGCTACCGCACGTCGCTCTTTGCCTTGCTTGAACTGCTTTCTCTCATGTGGTCCAGCTGCCTGGAGGCTGAGACTGACATGTATGGCCACCGATCTACATTCACCTCTGTGCGTGGCAACGTGACTGTCCGTCTCTCCGATGACTACGATTTCCGCAGTCTGACCTTGAAACATCTGCATCAAAGGGCTCGTGCCTGGGTTTATGCAGCCATCAACCTTGCGCCGCTCGACGTTAAGGGCTTGCTGCAGACGTACCTTTCAGAATTTGACGACCAAGGGACCTACGGCCACATTTCTTTGGGTCGCTCCTTTGCCCTAGAACTCGGCTCGGCCATCCCAAATACTGACAATCGCCTCCAGTCTCTTGACCAGGTCAACGAGTACGGTATCAATTCTGCGTCGGACCTGATTGCGCAGTACACGACTCGCCAAGAGTATCGATATGGTGAGACCCTGCCCGATCGCGGCACCGAGCTCATGAGCTTCATGCAAAGCAATCGCAGACCCTCTTTCCCTCAATCTTCTGGAGTGGACAGCGCCAACGCGGCTACTGCCCTTGCCCATGTGGAGGCTCGCATTCTTAGCAAGAAGGCGACTCCCATCGACGAAGTCCGTGACATTATGCGTAGAGCCGCAGCACTCCTCTGCCGCAGCAAACATGACGAGTCTGCAGTTGCTCGCTACCTAGTCAGCATTCCTTTTGCTCTCTTCACCAAGCAGTCAATCAAGCTCGGAACTTCGCTCTGGCTTGGCGTCATGAATGAGAATCCTCGTCTGGAGTCGAAGCTCCTCAATGCCATTGCCCAGCAGTGGGAATTTACCATTTCCCGTCGTGTTGGCCTTTTCGACCCCGCACTGGAGCACCCCGATCCCTTCTTCTTGAAGCAAGAATTTTCTCCCAGCGACTGGGACATGATCAACCAGCAAAAGCAAAAGGTGCACGATATGCTCTCCCCTCATACGCGCCTGCTCCAGTTCTTTACCAGCCACTTCAATGCGACTCGTCTGGGCAGCCCAGATATTCAGAGAGTTTTCTTACGCCTTCTGGACCTCACACTCGATGCACTTAAGGACTGTAGCCCACACCCGATGGCCCGAGAGATTCGCTTCCAGATCATTCTGTTCAGTACGAAGGTCCTGCGCAACAGCACTACCATTGGCCCTACCGCCCAATGGAGACTCAAGGACCGGATCCTCTCTGCTGGCCTGAGCTGGTTCCGCCACTCGCCGCGCTGGTCGTTTGGCAGTAATATGCTCTCTCTCAAGACGGAAATCCGACTTCTCTCTGATATAATTGCCTCTTTGAACCTCGTGGCGCACATTGGGTCGCACACTGTAGGCAACATCACGTCTCTGCAGTCTAAAGATAGCTTGCTGAAGGTTCTCCTCGAAAATGAGCAATCGCGCCTAGTTGTTTGGGCTAATCCCCGCAACCTTTCTGGAACGCAATTCCCCAACCACCATAATTCCAAGAATGCCTCCGAGAACGCTCTGCTTCCCCTGGTGCGCACGGCTTGGTTCCAAGACCCTGCCATTGCCGTTGAGCTGGCCACTCGATTCCACTTCCCTCGTCTTCGCAGCGATGTTCGTCGCTTGATTCTCACCTCACCCGAAAAGGTGATTGATGAGCCTGAGGCGATACCGCTCATGGTCGGTGGCCAGCTGCCCGACGATGTTAGCACACAGCTCAAGTATCTCTTGTTCTGGGAGCCTGTCAACCCCATCACCGCCGTGGCTCTTCTATCACCTGCATTCCGAGACCACCCTCTCGTCATTCAGTACGCCATGCGCTCGTTGGAAAGCCACTCCGTGGACGTGACGTTCTTCTACGTGCCCCAGATCGTGCAATCGCTTCGCCACGACAACCTTGGTTATGTTGAGCGTTACATCCTCGAGACGGCGCAATTCTCGCAGCTATTTGCCCACCAGATCATCTGGAACATGAAGGCCAACTCGTACAAGGGCGATGATGCGGAGGTTCCCGATGAGATTAAGCCCACGCTCGACACTGTCATGACCAAGATGGTAGACAGTTTCATGCCCGAGGACCGCGACTTTTACGAGCGCGAATTCTCATTCTTTGACGAAGTCACTGGCATATCTGGCAAGCTCAAGCCATACATTAAACGCCCCAAGCCTGAGAAGAAGCAAAAGATTGAGGAGGAGCTGATGAAGATCAAGGTCGAAGTCGGCGTGTACCTCCCTAGCAACCCGGAGGGTGTCGTCATCGGCATTGATCGCAAGTCGGGCAAGCCGCTGCAGAGCCACGCCAAGGCGCCGTACATGGCGACGTTTCGCGTCCGCAAGAACAAGCACCCTGGTGACGCGCCGACGGACCTCGAGGAAGAACAGCAGCTTGCCAAGCAGCAGGACGGGGTGCCCGAGCCGCAGGAAAACTACATTGAGGTATGGCAGTCGGCCATTTTCAAGGTGGGCGACGATGTGCGCCAAGACGTTCTCGCGCTGCAGATGATCTCGGCCTTTCGCAGCATATTCCACAACGTCGGCCTGGACGTCTATGTCTTCCCGAACCGGGTGACGGCGACGGGTCCCGGCTGCGGCGTAATTGACGTGCTGCCCAACTCCATCTCGCGCGACATGGTGGGCCGCGAGGCCGTCAACGGGCTGTACGAGTACTTTCGAGCCAAGTACGGCAACGAGGACTCGCTGCGCTTCCAGGCGGCGCGCAGCAACTTTGTCAAGTCGATGGCGGCCTACTCGGTCATTTCCTTTTTGCTGCAGTTCAAGGATCGCCACAACGGCAACATCATGATTGACGACGCGGGCCACATCCTGCACATTGACTTTGGCTTCTGCTTCGACATTGCGCCCGGCGGCATCAAGTTTGAACGCGCGCCGTTCAAGCTGACGAGCGAAATGGTGGCCGTCATGGGCGGCGCCACCGACCACCAGAGCTTCCACCAGTTCGAGGCGCTCTGCGTAAAGGCCTTTCTCGCCGCCCGCCAGTACCGCGACAAGCTCGCCCAGGTCGTGCAGCTCATGATGGACAGCGGCCTGCCGTGCTTCAAGCCCGAGTCTGTCCGGCACTTCAAGGACCGCTTCGTCCTCGACAGGAGCGAGCGCGAGGCGGCCGACTTTATGCGCGACCTGGTCAAGAAGTCGCACTCGAGCTACAGCACGGGCATCTATGACCAGTTTCAGCTCCTCACCAACGGCATCCCGTACTAGACGTGCCATTCTTTCCCGTCCCTTTCGCTGCTTTTTGACTTCGCCTACAATGTTTTGTTTCTTTTCAAGATGAGCTTGCTACAACCTTTTGGTTCAAACACTTTGCCTGTTCCGTACACTTGGTGCTGCCTTTGCAATTCATATCATTACCTAGAAGCGAAACATTGTTAATCAATATGATCATGTTCCTTTCAAGTGCTTTTTTTTTCCAGACTATATATATAGTAAGATTTCGGTGAATGTTAACCAAGAAAAACGCCAGACCCATCACCTGTTTTTTTCTTTATATAAACAAAACAACAAATAAAATTTTGCAAGTCGCCATTTCTACGGGAGTTGAAGCCGAATCTCAACGTGTTTTTACCCTTTTCCTACGTCGAAGACTGTTGTTTCAGCATGTGAGTGGGCGCATTGTAGCTTGTGTAGTCGACGTGCACAAACGCGCGGTCGACAATGGGCACCGACTCGAGAAAGTACGTCAGGACCTCGCTGAGGTCGTGCGAGTCCTTGAGCGGGGTAATGGCGGAGAGGACGATATCGACCTCGACAAACAGCTTGTCGCCGGCGTGGTAGGCGCGCAGGTTCTGGATCTTGCGGATGGCGGTGGCGAAGCGCATCGTCAGGTACAGCAGCAGGTTACGCTCGTCGGGCTCGGCGCCGAAGCCCGTCAGGTTGCGGACGTGGTGGGCCGACGTCTGGCTCCAGGTGAGGACGACGACGAGGGACAAGAGCAGGCCGCCGGTGGCGTCGAGCCACCAGATCTTGCCATAGAAACCGACTGAAAGTGCTGTGTGTCAGCAGGCTGGGTAATCTCAAGGTATTTTCTTGTTTCCGCTGGCGCAGTTTGAAATTACGTACCGATGGGGAATAGAATAGAACCAATGTTGAAAATGACATCCGTCTTGGCGTCTTCGGCACTGTGGAGTGTTAATGTCGGTTTCTATCAAAAGCAAGGCTGGTGAAAGACAAGGGAACGGGGGCAAGTGCCACTTACAGAGCTCTGACGCTCGAGTTCTTGACTAAGCGACACCACACCCAGCATGCACCTTTGATAATGACGGTACCGGCCATGATGGCAATGGCCGGCACACCGAGCTCAATCACTTCATGCTCCGTGCCCATGAGACGCTGGATACATTGCAGAGCAACCTGACAGAAAGAGGTGACCATGATGACGGAAAAGACGAGGACTCCCAAAGGCTCGAGGCTAAAATGAGGCAGGGATTGTTAGCGTTGCCTCTATGCAGGAATTGTCTAACAGCGTGTGACACTAGCTGGTGGAGTAGGCGCGCCGGGGGAAGGCGTAATATCGCGATATCACGATCCCCAGTCAGTAGCGTGTGAAAAAAAGGCGCAAGAAGCAAGCAAGAGAGGCGGTGACATGAGGTGTCAAGAGAAGAATCATAACCTTACCGAGTGCGTCCGACAGGGTATCGGTCAACGTCGCTGGAACTAGAAGCAATGAGGCGGGTAGTAGTCCAAACGATTGCAGTACTCAAAAAGTCCAAGACGGCGTCAACCAGAGAGGCCAGGACAGACATGGAGGGGACTGAGATGATGACCAGTATTTTACCGACAAGCAGCACAACGTTGGCAACGAGATTGACGTAGATGGCGAGGGTGACGACGGGATCGTTGCTATCAACCTCGCCATCTTCGAGCCAGGGGAGCAGAGGCCGCGGGCCGTTCTCCAAATCCTTGGAGTTGGGCTGCAGCAAGGGCCGTCTCTCGTCGGCAACGCTGCGCCGGATCTCTTCCTCCTCTTCGACCGCCTGGTTCTGCGGGAGCATGGTCAGATTCTCCGAGGAGCGAAAGATGTCCTTGGGCGTGCGCTTGGCAGGCAGCGGCGGCGTCTTGTTGGCGCTCTCGGAAGACGGCAAGGGGGGCAGCGTGTTTGTCGAGCCGTACGAGAAGCCGCCGTTGAAGTGGTCCGTGGTGGAACCCGACAGCGACGACGAGTCTGGCTCCTCGGAGATGGTGTTGGGAATGTCGACGCCGCGAAAGGCCGAGGCCTCGAGCTCGGCATTGTACTCGTTGAGGAGCTCGTGGGGGATGGTGGAGTCGAGCAGGCAGTCAATGTACATGTACTGCTGGATGAGATCATTTGTGCGCTCATAGTATTCGCGTCTGTTAGGAGACGGGAGTCAGTCAGACATGGGACCAAAGGGGGAACCAACCGATTTTCTAGCGACCGGTGGTAGGTAGGACAGCGCGAGGTGTGGCGGGAGAGAGCTGCGTCTCTTGGAAAGGTACTTACAGCTTAGCTGACATGCCCTGCAGCTCCTCGTCTGACTTCCAGTACGAGTTCCAGCGATATCTGGGGTTGCTCTTGCCGATGAGGTTCATGCTGCGGTTCTGCGGGCCGTGGAGAATCTGGCTGAGACGGTTCTCGTCGTGAAGCAGGCGCTCGAGCTCGTCGTCCTCGGGCGGGTGACCGCGGGTGCGTCCGCGGACGGGCTCCTCATCGTCGGAGTGGTAGGGGTTCCGCCAGGCCGAGGAGAGGCTCTGCTGGGAGCGGGAGCGCATCATTGAGGTGAGCATGCCGGTGCGCGTGTGCAGGGCCGAATGGTAGAGGCCGTCCTCCTGCTGGACGAGCGAGGGCCGGCGGCCGTGCTGCGGCGGACGCGGGCTGGGCGAGCTCATGATTTGCCTGGTAATGTGTGTGCGTGTGTGTGTGTTTGGTCGAAAGGGCGATGCTGAATGGAGAGAGACACACTACGCGCACGCGCAGTGACGATGGGCTTGTTTGACGGAGCTAAACAAGGCGCGAATCGGAAGAGGCCCACGAGGTAGAGATGCAACCCGCAAAAAAATTATTGAGCCGAGGAAGACTAGATCCGCAGAGGCGCCGTCGCAGTGATGGCGTGGCGTGTCGATGAGGCTTCTGACGATGAAACTCAATATGATTGAGTTTGAATTGACAATGGGGGAGGGAACGCCGAGCGATTATTTGTGCTTGGCTGTCGGTAGTGACAGTTATAAGGTATCAAGTAATCTGTAAGATGGCTGCGTTCGGCCGGCTGCCTCGCCCCCGCTGAAGGGTCTTGGCTGTCAAGCGCTTGGACGCTGCGGCGGATTCTGTTTTTATCTTACTCTCTCGTTTCCATCTTTTTATTTCATCCTGGGCAACAGGAGGAAGATCAAAAGCGAGATGCAGGGGCTTTCGCAGGCCAAAACTCACTAAAGCAGTGTCCTGATTCGTGCTCGTCGGCATCGGCTCGGCTCTTGCTGGGGTTGACCACTGGTAGATTTCTTTTTCTCTCTCTTCTCGCCCAGACCTTATCCCGGCTTGATCTATGCAGCTCTGTTTATGCGCAGCGCGAACCCCGCATCGCTCATCATCTCGGCCCCTTCTCGTTCGTCGTTCGCTGCAGCACCTCCCCAGTCTAGCATCATCACGACGCACCACTGCATTGCCCTCCGAGTCAGCTGCAACCTCGCAAAGCGTCCATCTTGGTAAGACGGCGGCCCCCCCAAGACGTTCGGCTCTGGATGTAATATCGGACAGGGGTCCAGACACGCTATTCCTGTACGACCTTGATGAGCGCCGCTGTTTGGCTGCAGCTGTCTGGCCCGTCACCCATCATCTGCAGGGCTCAAGCCACTAAAACCACGTCCAGCAAGCCAGCGCGATGCCGCTTCAGGTCTAGCACCCTTCGCACCTCGGCCGCGGCATGCTTTGCATCTCTTTGCATGCAGTCTGCCGGTAACAAACTGACAAACTAACGTACTGCGTGTCTTGGCCGCTGTGGTGTCATGCCTTGCAGGAGCTCCTCCCGCTTCCAATCAGCATGCTGTGCGGTGCGAGATGGCGTGCAGCAGCGAGACAATGCACAAAAGACAATGAAGCGACACAAACATCCGGCAGGTGAATGAAGGGCAAGAAACAGTGGCTGCATCTCATCGTCATCACAAACAACGAGATCTTTGCGGCGGTTCTCGCGTCATCCTGGTGCGATCGCTCCTGTTCGCATCTTCGCAACTGTGTTTGAGCAGCCTGCAACAGTCGCACAATCGCCCCCATAACCTAATTCCTTCCCCAACATCCATCCGCTGCTCGAATCAGCACCGCAGCGTTCCATGGCGGTGTACGGATACAAAACCCCGACACACGGACTGTTTCACGACCGTTTGCTGGAAACCCTGCCGGCGAAATCTGGGGCCACGATCAGCGGTCGCTGAAGAAAAAGGTTCAAATAGATGCCTGCTAATAATATTGGCTGGGAAACAGGCGACAGGATGCACCAGCCAGTCAACCAGTTCCTGCTGGGATTCATGTCAAGTGCTTCATTTGTTGCAGACGCGATTGACCCGCACAGTCTTGTTTGCAAATACGTACTGAGTATCCGTACGGAGCACACATGTTCCTTCGCAGTGTCCTACCAGTAACTCGTGACCGCAGCTTCGACCGGCAAGATGCCTGGCCGCAATGCCAGCGACAAGGCGGTTGCCGTTGCGACCGCGACATCCGTGTCTGCAGTCTGCCTATCGCAGCAGCACAAAGCATGCACGCACGATGTTCACCTACCGGATTGGGTTTCTGCATAGGCCCGATGCGATTCATCTGATTCAGTACGGAATTAGGAACAGCGTTTGGCCCGCCAACAATGTCTCGCCGGCCTCATGTCCCGTCATGCATGTCTGGCATTATTTCCGCCCAACCGCTACAGAGTCAGCCAGCGACGTTGAAACCAAGTGCAAACACGTCCCTGGACATGACCTCGTCGGAAGAACCCTTCCTTAGCATGCTGCGACCCGCGCCAGATATGAGTCGAAATTCAATCATATTTCGGGGCAGCCTTGCTTTGCTCTGCAGCCAGAGGGCCACGCACTGAACAGCGAGCAACTCGCCCACACAAAAGAACAGTACTAATGATTTATTTTTTATTTCTTTTCGAGGGTGAATTGCTGCGGAGTAAACGAATCCCGCAACCCCCCCCCTTCATACGCACATACGCAGCGTTGATCGTGACGCTGCGGCTTGTTGATCATGGTGTGCATTGTCGATGGGCTTGTCGGCGCAGGTGTCGTTTGGCGACAACCACTGGAATGCTTCACCATCACCTTGTCGATCCAGGCGCCCAACCAGGTCACACGCGGTGCAACTTCTCCACCAATTGCCCAGGTCCAAAGTCATGTAAAATTAGCATCGAGATACCCGATACCCAGTCTGTGATGGAAGCTGCATTCCGTCCTGTCTGCATGCCTCATTGGCTGCGGCCTGATTCTCTGACCGGTCTTTTTGGCCTGGACTCGGCTTTTGTTTTCCGGCGCCACCAGCAGAACAGGACATTGGTCAGGTTTGCCTACGTTTGCGCTGCTGTCATGCTGCTAGGTGCTTACCTGACTACCAGCACCAACAGTTACCAATGCAGCAACCCGATTGTCTCAAAGCGACCAGCGACCGTAACGGCAAACTGTGCATTGCTCATGTCTAGCGCGGCAGCGTTACTCAATGGCGAAATCGACGCTGACCAACCAAGTAGCCCCGGGCCATCCCGTAACTATCAAATGCAGGAAAAGACCCTGCGGCTGCCTTGGGTTAAATTAATATTGGGCAACCCCCCGCCTCATGTGGGATCACCACCCCGGCCAAGCCGCCCGGGGATAAAGATAGTGCTGGCGGTGCTCCAAAGGGCACGATGTTGCTGCTAGCCAGAGCAAGACTACGTTACAAAACATAGCTAGGAAGATTTATATACAAAGGTGACAGAGTCACCAACGGTCCTGAAGCCAAGAGCCCATGACGAGCGTCGAGCGTTGATTTCGCCTTTTTCTTTGCAGCGTTGTCACCCCTGCCCGTCTCTTGCTGTTCAGGACGCCGCCGCGACCCAGACCCCAGTCCTTTATTGGTGTCCTATCAGCTGAATGGCTGGGGTAAAAGGGAGGCCGACGAACGACTTTGGCTTGGTCAAGACGAAATGACAGGGAGGTTCGCGGTGGATTGGGAAAGACGATGGCGCAGAGCATTGTACAAACACTGAGTAATGCACCGTGAGCGATCTTCGTGAGCAACAATGAAGTTTTTTTTGTTACAGGAAAGATGGGTAAGTTTGTAGGCGCATGAGTATTTAATTTCCCGATACGATAACCGCTTCATCCGGTCTTCCTTTGTGCAAAGCATTACGACGAACTACCAATAAAATCGAGGCCAAGGTCAAAGTCCAGTTGTTCCGGTGGCGACGCAATGAAGAATAGTGAAGAATGAATGCACAGGAATAAGTAACTGGTTTCGGCAAGACCTTGAGCAGGAACAATCTATTTCATCAACAATGGAGTTAGCGTGGTTATTTCCTGTGTAGCTGGATTTTTTTTTGGTTATTACAAATGGTGGCATTGATCGCCATGGGCATCGTCCGATCATCTGTTCGAGAGGAAGGGGGGGGTTAATTTACGTGCGCCCAGCCACGCACCACGCGCCGAGAGGGACAAAGAACAAGGGCAGAGTAAGATTGGAAAGGCAGGACACAAAAAGCAACTCAAGGAGGAGGGTTGGCTGGAATTGAGCTGAATCGTGTGGGCATGAGCTAGCTTGGAAAGCTCGACATCGATGGGCGGCGGATGGACGTCTACCCGAGCTAGCTTCGAAGTGAACATTGGCGTTTCATTTCGTGATCTCACCATCTTTTATATCCTTTTTTGCAGAGGGCCAGCCAGCCCTTTTTGCCAATTTCGCGGCCTCTCCACTGCGAAGAGGCGAGCGAGCGAGCGAGCCAGCCAGCCCACCCCCCCCCTCCGAGTAGCAATAGTAGTTGGGCTTTGAGAGCCAACTGTGTTTGCACGAGGGTTTGGCGGCACGGTAAATTGGGCACAGGTAAGGAAACGGTGTGTTCGGTCGTCATCTACAGAAGCGGAAATTGGGTTTCGAGAGTCGAGTCCTTTGATGCGTAAGTAGGTAGAGATGAGAGGGAGAGAAAGCTTGCAACTGTCTTCTCATAGCCATGACGGGTAGCTAGAGAAAGCATCCCGCGTTGTGCAACAAGTTTGTTGCTGGGCAGGCTGGGCAAGCTGGGGCAGACAAGCTTTCTTAGTGCCGTTGACGCGTATTTTGAGTGGTGTTGTAAAAAGAAGACCCGTAGATTGATCGACGCGGGCCAGAAAAAAAGAAAGGACGCAATTGGGACGGGGTTTGACGGGAAAGAAGAAGAGATTTCCAGGCAACAGGCTACATCGGCTACACGACCCCCCCCCTCTCTGCTTCTTCTCGGGCACTTGTTAGGGCCCGTCGCTAGCTGATCTTTTGGCCCGGCGCGAAAGGAAGGAAGGAAAATTGGGATGATATGCGCGCGCCGTAGCCGATCTGGGGATGGAAAAAAGAGTGGTGTGATGGTGGTGGTGGTGGTGTGTGTGGGATAGGCCGGATATGTCGGGTGCAATGCCCTTGCGGACATGCAGCAAGCCAGGGGGCAACGAGGACGCTCGCTTTGTTCCGCCCATCGAAGACATGAGATGCATGGTAGTCGGTGGCATTGTGCAGCATGAAAGAAACTTGCACTCATTTGTGTGTGCATGATGCATTATTTGTGTCATACAAGCAGTTCCCCTTCCGCCCAGCTGGCCATGTTACGATTCCGCGTGCTGCTATAGCGAACTCGGCCTCGTGTATCCGGCGAGATTCTAGCCAGCCAGCTAAGTATAAGATTGTGCCTACTTCTGGTGGCGCTAGCAACTTTTTATTTTTATTTTTACTTGTTCCCAGCAAGCCCACCAAGCAGGTACCCAACATCGGTCCGGCCCCAGCGCCTTATTTGGGAGGTATCTTGAGAACTCTAACGTTATAGGGGACGTGAGGAGCTGAAGGGTGCCCGCTTTCAAGGCGGGCCTCGTCCCAGAATTTGGTCTGGGTGTACGACTGCACAGTCGTCAGGTACGAAGAAAAAAAAGTTTCATGTTGGAAAAGGGTGGGAAAAGGATGGGACGACTATTGTCATTGTCTTGTCTCTAAGCTTTGTGTATTGCTTTCTGGAATGGAACAAGTAAAGGAAAAAAAAGGAAATGTAATCATTTCAGTAGCACAGCGCTAGCGGCGACGGCGGTTGTTGCCAGCAGACGATGGTACCTGTTTTTAAATCCCGTCAAGCAGGACGTTGTAGTTAGCGGTTATTACAGCGAGTCAGCGGTGCGTGGCTGCCGATTTCGACCCAGGTGCTCGGGGTCCTCGCTGTAAGTTAGTTGGCGGCCGCCAGGCATCTGGCGATGCACAGCTTATTGTATCAGAGGTACAGGGCGGACAGGGCGATACGACACGGGCATGACATCACACCTCGTGTCGCGCTGCGGTGCCCCCCATTGCGTCGAGTCGACGGAGAGAGGGAGAGACTCATGACATGGAGGTGGTTACTGCCACTTGGCGCAGCAGCCCGGCATCTTGACGTGCAGATATCGATCCCTTCTATTCCTGGACGGCCAGCGTGCACATCTTTGGCTTGTGCCTGGGCCACCTGGGCCTCGGTGGCATTGGCATGGTCCGCGCGGGCGGTGTGGACTTTTTAGGCGTTCTGTTATTGGTCTCTTCTTCTTCTTCTTTTCCTTCCTTTCCGCAACGTACATTTTCCTTTTTATTCTATTGTATTACTTCATAAACCTTTGCTTGCTCGCTGCTCGCGCCCCTTCCGCCTGGCGGGTCGACCCCCCCTCTCCCCTCCGCTGGCTGTGGATTTTTTTTTTGGTCCACGCAGCCCGTCTCGTTTCCCGCCGCCGCGGGTGGCCTGGCTGGAGGGCCGCTTGGGAGGGAGGCTGCTGTTTGAATTGTATTGCTGTAAAAAACGATGGTGGTCGGAGCTGCAGATGGGCGGCGAGACAACCCCCCTCCCCGGACTCTCAGCTCAGGCATCCCTTCATGATAAATGACCTTTTCACCTGCCGCAAGGTCGTAGTTGAATGTTTGTTTCGTAAGCTATTTGCCAGAGAGGAGCGACCGCTGCAAAACGAACACTCCTCGTCCCAAACAAGGCTGTGAAATATCGCCGGGGGGGGGGGGGGCTGTGTCGGTCGGTGCTGGCCGCTATTACCCACTGAAAAAGCGCTACTATTTTCAGGCCGCTGGGTCCTTTCCAGCTGCTATGCCCGCC